>CM073761.1:37070904-37670904 GCA_037127475.1 Arma custos
CAAAAATGATGAGATTGAGTTTACAAAAGATATTTACAAAAGAGCAACATTGACACCAGAGTTAGCCCATTCGACTCATCCGACAACTCCAATACTTTTGGCTAGTTCATCAACTGTTGCTAGTTCGACGTTTCCTGAAATTAAAGTAGAAAATGAACATCGTGAAACTGAAGATTCACTAGTAGAAACAGTTAAACAGTTTGGAAACCAACAAAGAAAATATTTGGAGAAATTGTTGAGAGGCGATAATAAAACCTTCGATTCACGTCATGGCATTAGAGTCATGCCCGATGGAGGATTCGCAATAGGTGACTCAACTGATATTCAACTACATACAAACAGCGATGACATAACAATTAACGGGGTAACTTATGAAGGCACAGAGGGATTGTTGCAGTTACTTTACTTGAAAAATCCCGAAAAGTATGAAAAAAAAATACTTGGAAATTTATAAAAACATTTTAATCTCGACCAATGCTCACAAAAAAGGCTATAGTGAAGAACGAAGGAGACAAGGAATCAGATCAGAAAAATATAGAAAAGTTATAGCGATGCTTTTCACACCTCGTCGTACCACCACCCCTCCTAGTAAAATAGACTCACTTCGTTCGCACAAAGGCACTGGTCTCATGAGAGCCGATAAACCCATTTATGAGTATTGAGATGATCCTAATGAGCTAGTTGATCGGCTGAGGTTGCTAATATCTTCGGCGAATGCAGGTCACGAAGGACATGAAAACGAAATAGAATCGCTAATTGAAGAGCTACGAGAAATAAATATATTATATTAAGTGAATATCTTTTCACTGTGTGTGTATCTCGGTGAAGCTAATAACGCTCGGTTATCTTAAAAGATGAATGCATCGTTGTTAAAAAGTGCTGTCGTAAATGAATTTCACAAACCAGCTCGAAGAAAATATCCACGTCGGAAAACTGTTTTGAAAGGAATTAACGATTTATGGCAAATAGACCTTGTGGAAATGATACCTTATTCTGGAGAAAATAAAGGAAATAAATATTTGTTAACGGTCATAGACTGCTTTTCGAAATTTGCTTGGGTTGTGCCACTAAAACAGAAAACAGCGGACAACGTGAGCAAAGCAATGGAGAGTGTGTTTTTATCGAGTAAATCAACTCCAAAACATATTCAAAGTGATCAAGGAAAAGAATTTTACAATTCAAAGTTTAATTCTCTAATGAAACAATACAATGTTAATCATTATTCAACTTTTTCTAATATAAAAGCTTCCATTGTAGAGAGGTTCAATAGAACTTTAAAAGAAAAAATTTGGAGAGCATTCAGCCTGCGAGGAAATTATAAATTTTTAGATATATTACCCCAAATTCTACAAGAGTATAATTCATCATTTCATTGGACTATAGGTATGAAACCAAACGATGCTCGGCATAAAAAGATGGAGAGATACTTGCTAAAAAATGTGTATTCTACAGTGACTAAATCGAAAGTACGAAAGCAGAAATTTATAGAAGACGATTTTGTAAGAATATCTAAACAAAAAACAAGTTTTTCAAAAGGCTATGAGCCTAATTGGTCAAGTGAAATTTTTAAGGTAGTCAAGATTCAGAAGACATATCCGTACACATATTTGCTAGAAGATCTAAAAGGGCAACCGATCAGTGGTGCATTTTATGAAGAAGAGCTACAAGAGGCTAAATATCCAAATATATACCTGGTAGAAAAGGTTTTAAAAAGAAAAGGCAATCAATTATATGTCAAGTGGTTCGGTGCTAATGAACGCAGCTCGGTTAATAAAAAGGATATCGTATAATGTTGAAGATGAAGAAAAAAAAAACATATGCTCTTGTACTAGACATTTATTTTATACGTACATCATATTCTTAAAAATTTTTGTTAATTATTGTTACTTTTCTTGAAAAAATAAAATCTAATAATCTGTTCACTGGTCTAATTTTCTAACCTATATATTAATTTAAGTAAGTGCGACGTATTTTATTTGTCCCTTGAAAAAAGAGGAATAAGAAAAAAACAAATTGACTGAAAACATTTATTGTTTTTTTTATAAATGAAAAATTTAATTAAAAATCATCTACATCAATATGTAGCAATTATAAGAAAACAAAATAAATCTAAATGAAATACTGATTTAGTAAATACAATATTTAACAAATTTTAATTTAAAAGACTCCTCCTCAAACCATAAACAATGCGGGCTACACGCCCTATGGTAATTGAGAGGGTTTATTAACGAATCGGTGTCATATATCAGTCCACAGTATACGCATTTAACACTATTTTCGACTCCACGTATAAATCCAGCAAATGACAGCATATGATGAGGAGAAGAAGAATTGTCTCTATACGTTCGTTTACGAACGTCTCTTTTAGTGAAATCTACAGCCTCACTATTTTTATTTACCCATGCAGCCAGACGATGAGCTTGATATAAAGAGCAAACGAATGAAGTGTCTAAATGATAATGACATGCTATCTTATTATATTCCAACTGTTTCAGATTGGGGCATCCAAAGTCGTGCAAATCATAAACAGGTTTATCAATAAGGTCTTCTATAAACTTACACTTTTCTATTCCTTTTCTCCATAATACGTCATAGTTTTCTGCAACGGATAGTAAAACATTTTTCAAAGATTCATAATTTACATCATCATAGTCCCATTCCAAACCATGAAGATGTTTTTTTACCCAGAGATTTGTCTTTAGCCGATCAGCATTTTCGGCTTCTTGAGGCGGTTTAAAAATCCAATGACAAGAGTGCTCGTAATTTAAGCGAACTACTGACAGTTCTTTCACTATCAGCTTGTTCGTCTCCATGCGATAACCCTGTAAATCAAGAACTGCTGACGAAATGTCTGGAATAAGTCTACTGACTCACACTCTACTGAAAGCGAGCTCAAAGAGCGACTGACCTAATCAGCATTTGAGTCAGCTCCTTATCGTACTTATAAGCCCCACGCCTTTTCTATCTCCTCACAGTCAATCAGTCAGCCACTTAAGTTTCATAGTTTAACGTCTTCAGTTTTCATTACAACTGCAGTAAAGTAAGTTTTTTTTTTTTTTATTTTATTTTACTCGAATATCTGTTTACTAACTGAGTATATGATTTAAATTTTTTTTTTTAGATGTCCCTCCTGAAAAAATTAAATGAAATTAAACCCACATATAAAAATATTGGAGAATTAATTATAGGACGGACGTATCAAATTCTACAACTTTCGAAGAAGGAGACGGAGTATGGCCCCTCAATTGAAGCAATATTATTAGATGAAGCAGAAAAAGAAAAAATAAGAATCTTTCTACCTAAAAGATATGTCTACGCATTTGCAGAAGAAGAAATATTCAACTATGAAGGTACATTCTTACATTTTAAACATATAAAGAAAAAAAAAAGTTATATATTTTTTTTTTTACTTAGCCAAGTGATTATTTTCTGTTTTAGGACAGCTAAAAATTCAATATATGGGAAAGAAGAAAAATGCTTATGACATAAAGTTTATGTAAACAAAAAAAAAAAGGTTGAATCAGGTTAGGCTACAATTGTTTTTGTTTTTTTAATATTACTTTTAGGGGGTAGTGTATGTATATATTTTTGTGTTTGTATGACCAAGTATGTTTTTAGATTAAAAATGAATAATAAAAGTAACGGAAATAATTATTTATGTGCTCATTGTGGATTATTGCTTACAAACTGGCGACATAGATGTCAATCGTTGTTTTACTATTGTCGAGGCTGTAGGAAAGAATTTAGCAAAAAGTTTAACTTTGAACGGCATAAATTAACTTGTCAATTTGGGGTTAGTAGTAATAATATACCCGACGTGAACACAATGGAGATACCAATGAAAAAAATAAAATATAGCATTTTTAGTAGACAGATGCGAGGGAAGACGGTCGCTCAAGAAAATGGGATTATTAAAGCTTCCTTAGGAAATGCGGTTGAAGATGTTTACATTCCTAACGATAATAAAAAATTATTAGCTTCAGAATTTTCTAATAAGAAAAAAGAGGTTTTAGTAAAGTTACTAAATAGTTATGTAGATGAATGGAAAAATCTAAAATTAAACATAATGTTAGAATGTACATATATTAAGAAAAACGAAAATACTATTAGTGAAAGAACAGATTTTAATTTTAAATCGAAAGTTAGTACGATAGATGTTTCTATAAACCTCGAAAATTACATTGAAACAATTTTTGAAAAAAATTTAGAGGAACAGGATGAGTTTGAAAAAAAAGGTTTCGGTTGGATGTATACCTCTGCAAACTATATCTGCCTACATTTAACTAAATTTAAGCCTTTCGGAGGATCTCAATATATTGAATTACCTAAAAAAATACGAGACAAACGTTGTGTTATAAATGTAAAAAATAATACTAACGATTGCTTTCGTTTAGCTTTACTTAGTGATAATATTAGATCAAATGACTTTAACGCGTACAAAAATATTCATACTCCATATTCTTTTGATTCTATATCGTTCCCGACTCCAATTAGCGATATCAATCGATTCGAAAATTTAAATAACCTGTCTATAAATGTTTATGGCTTAGATGATAAAAATAATGTTTATCCAATTAGAATCAGTAAAAAGGATAATTATGATAAAACGTTTGATCTGTTGTATTTACAAAATGGAGAAAATTTTCACTATTGTTTGATCACAAATCTTTCACGATTAGTAAGTTCTCAAATATCTTTGTCAAAACGTGCATATTCAATCTGTCGTAGATGTCTGACCGTATTTCCAAGGACGTACGTAAACAAGTATGGGAAAAAAGGTGATGAGCGAAAAGACGAACACGAATTATTTTGCCGTGATCACAAACCAATTCGATCTGACTTTCCGAAAGAAGAAAAAATTTAATTTAAACATGTGGAATATACACAATCCATTCCAATCGTAGTTTATGCAGATATTGAATCACTTTTAATACCAATTTCGGGGCCTATTCCTAATCCGTCAACATCTTGGAACAAAGCTGTTCATGAGCATCGTGCTTTTTCAGTTTCACTTCTGGTCAAATCAAAAATGTTTGAATGTAAACCGTTTGTTTATACGGGGGAAAACTGTATGCTAGCGTTTTTAGAAAAACTCGAATCTATAGTTGTTGAAGCGGATAAAATATACGGTAATACTATACGAATGGAAGAAATGAGCGAAGGGGAAAATAAAATATTTTATTCTGCTAAAGATTGCATCTTATGTCAATACCCTTTAGACGAACACGATCGAGTACGACATCACTGTCACTTATCAGGAAAATTTGTTGGACCAGCACATAATGCATGTAATTTAAGAGCAAAAAAGCCCGATTTTATACCTGTTTTTATGCACAACTTACAGGGTTACGATTCTAATTTTATAATCCCTTTCTTGGGCCGTTGTGAAAATATCAGCGTAATTCCTAGTAATTCTGAAAAATATATAAGTTTCAGCATAAAATTTAAAGGATGTAGTACAGAAATACGATTTGTTGACTCGTTTAAATTTCTACCATCAAGTTTGGAAACATTAGTGAACAATTTGCAAAATAAATCTAAATCAATTACTGATATATTTCCACATATGGCAAATATTATCAATGATGAAAACAAAATTAAATTATTGACAAGGAAAGGTATATTTCCGTACAATTATTTTAATTCTTTTGATCGCCTAAACGAAACTCGACTACCTTCCAAAAATTCATTTTTTAATGATTTAACAAAAACATCAATTAGCGACGTGGCCAATGAGCACGCGAAAAGTGTCTGGAAAGTCTTCAACATCCAAACACTAAAAGATTATGCGGAATTGTATATACAAACAGATGTAATTTTGCTGTGCGAAGTTTTTGAAGCCTTTCGACTTCTCTGTCAACAAATTTATCGACTAGATCCTGCATGGTTTTTTACTTTGCCACAGTTATCTTGGAATGCAATGTTGAAATACACGAAAATAAAATTAGATGTAATAAAAGATATTGATATGGTTCAGTTTTTTGAAAAGGGAATAAGGGGAGGCATTTGTCAAGTTGTTTCTCGGTATGCGAAAGCTAACAATAAATATCTAAATGAATATGACACGACTAAACCCAGTAATTATTTACTTTACGTAGATGTCAACAATCTTTACGGTTATGCCATGAACCTTCCCTTGCCGTATACAGATTTTGAGTGGGTTGATGAAAAATTAAATGTATTAGATCTTGAAAATGAATCAGAAACCGGTTATGTGCTAGACGTTGATGTTGAATACCCCAAAGAAATTCATGATAATCTTTCTCAATTACCTTTTTTACCTGAAAAAAATAATCCACCTAATACTAAAACAGTTAAACTATTGACGGCTTTGATGCCCAAAACACGTTACATAGTACATTATGTGAATTTAAAACAAGCTCTACAACTCGGGGTAAAGATTTCAAAAATTCATAGAGTGTTGAAGTTTAAACAAAAGAAATGGTTGGCTCCATACATAGAAATTAATTCAATGATGAGAGAATCAGCAAAAAATACATTCGAGTCAGATTTTTACAAATTGATGAATAACAGCTGCTTCGGCAAATTTATGGAAAACGTGCGGAACAGAATCGATTTAAAAATAGTAACAAATGAAAAATCATTATTTCGTCAAGTCAATAAACCAAATTTTAAAGGCAGGATTATATTTGCAGATAATGTTACAGTGGTTCGGCTGGAAAAAGAAAGCATTATTTTTGATAAACCCTTGTACGTGGGATTTGCAGTGTTAGACTTGAGCAAAGTTTTGATGTATCATTACCACTACAATGTGTTTTTGAAAAAATATGGTATAGAAAATGTTACTTTATGTTATACCGACACCGATTCATTTTTATACAATATTAGGACTGAAGATATTTATTCCGATATTTCTGGAGAGTTAAATAAATATTTTGATACAAGCAATTTTCCCACTTCTCATTTCTGTTATTCTGAAAAAAATAAAAAAGTCGTAGGTTTGTTGAAAGATGAAACCTTTGGAGATCCTATAGCAGAGTTTGTCGGCTTGAGGCCCAAAATGTATTCGTACATAACAAAGAATGATATAACGGTTAAAAAGTCAAAGGGAATAAAAAAATCGGCTGTTAACGATTTTACTTTTAGCGATTACCTAAACACATTTAAAGACAGCAAAAGTCTATATTCTTCATTTTATACAATTCAATCTAAAAATCATAACGTTCAAACCACACTGATAAATAAAAAGTCATTAGGCTCATTTGATAATAAAAGATATACATTACACGATGAAACCACTCTCCCTTATGGTCACTGTAGCTTCAATGAAACAACGAATCTAACATTGTAAATGTATAAGAACCAATAAATGATTCATTGTATTATTATTGTTTACTTAAATTTATATTTAGTTAGAAAAGACCTGTAATTAGAGTACTAGATTTATTTCAAGAATGTCTACTTGTAGTATTATTATTGTTTACTTAAATGAGAAAATTAGACCAAGAGTACAAGAAAAGTAACAAAAAATATGTTTAAGAATATGCTGTATAAAATAAATGTTGTGTACAACTGTATTTTTTTTTTCTTTCACATATCCTTTTTGTCAATCCAGCTCCTTCAAAAAAATGTCCTATATATTACTAAAGTTCAGGAGGAACACATACGTCATCCAAGCTCATAAAAGCTAAATAATCTAAATCAATGAAACGTCATCCAATAGCCTATCTCAAAAGCAAGCCTAATCCCATTCATAAAAG
Source organism: Arma custos (assembly GCA_037127475.1). Taxonomy (NCBI): domain Eukaryota; kingdom Metazoa; phylum Arthropoda; class Insecta; order Hemiptera; family Pentatomidae; genus Arma; species Arma custos. The sequence goes on from CM073761.1 coordinate 37,078,626, forward strand.
CAACTCCCGTCTCAGTCATAATCTCAAAATCATCCCATTCATAACTCTTATCCCATTCATAAAGACAAATTATGTCACACTACCATTCAGTTCTTCCAAAGATGACGTCACACGCCCATTCAACACTTCCATTCATAAAATGACGTCACATGACCAACATCCATTCAGAACAAACAGTGACCTAGTTTCTACTGCGGTGTTGCCACATCTCATCTGCGACGTTGCCAAATCTTACTTTGCACACCTGAACCTACCTCGAGGTCAACACCCCCTCGTCCTAACTTACACCCCTCCCACCCTCAAGGTCATCTCAAGGTCACGCCCACGACCCTGCTACAGCAGACAATGACCTCAAGGTCACGGCTCCGGCTCAACCCGCCTATTTGTACTACTTGAACAATTGTTTACAATATTCCAATAAAAAGTTTTAGAATTTTTAACATGAATTTTGTCCAGCTAGCTCCAACTAATCGAAACACTGTGCGACATAAGGGCGTGCGGTGATCCTAATCGAAATTAGTTTTTACTTTGGCAGTCTGAATTTTCTGCCGACTGTTTGGAATTAAAACATGAATCTGCCGGGGCTAAACCCTGTGATTGTAAAATTTTGCCTACCTCGGGAGTTTTAATTGCATCCTTTGGCTATTACACAAAATATTAGACGTCATATCTTTCGCTCAAATCTTTCGAATCAACAGCTAAATATTATACTTATCGTTTCTTATCTCTTTTTTTCCACCAATCAATAAGAGACAAAGAAAAGTTAAATCAGTAAGTATTTTGTTCGCAATATTTTATAGTTAGCTCTACATACCTAATGATCAGTACGGCGGTGTTTGTGTGTCTTACCAGCTTATTCGTTAAGCTTAGGAATATGTTTGGTGTTCAATTTTTATGTCCTTGGACGGATCAATGGCGATTCTCAGGACATGATGATATATTAATCAAATTAAAAACCAACATTATCATAGATGGTCTTGTAGAAGTGGCTGAAATGTTTGTTTCGCACAGCATTCAGCGCTTCTCAAGCAGGTAGTAAATGCTCTACAGTCAAAAAGGACGGACTATCTTCAATATCTTCTTCTTTGATTTCCTCTTATGCTATTGCTTGCGTCAAGGAGCCTCCGTCCAATGCAGCCGTGCCTCTAGGTCCCTACTCAGCTGCCTCATTTCTTGGAGGGTCTTGCCGCTCTCCCCTCCGATGCCCTGAATGTATTCCTGACAGGAAACTCTGGGACGGCCTCTCGGCCTGCTCCCAGTGTGCCTAGCTTCCATGGCCTTCCTTGGACCTCTCTTTTCATTCATCCGACAAACTTGGCCCCACTTTGGCTGTCGGTTTTTTATCGAACCCCTAACTCGGTCACTATTAGTTCTTCTCTAATCCTCTCATTCCTGGTGCGGGTCCCTCTTGGTCTTTCCAGGATGACTCTCCGCAGGAATTTCATCTCCGCAGCTGTCACACGGCTAGCTTGCTTGTCCAACGTAAACCAGCTTTCACTTCCATAAGTGAGAGTTGGGAGGTAGACTGATTTGTAAATGTGCATTTGTGTTTCCTTACCAACATCCCTATGCACAACTATACTGCTGCAGATAGGGTATTAAACCTGGTTGGCTTTGGGTATTCTGTTAGCTATTTCTGGGTCAATTTTTCCCGTGCTGTTGATGATTGTCCCCAAGTTGGTGTATTCTTCTACCACTTCAAGTAAATCCCTATTGCAGGTCAGCTGTACGTCTTTTTGTCCCTCTCTTGATTCCAATAAGGCTTTGCTTTTCTTGCTATTTATTTTCATGCTTTTGCGGATAAGTTCTTCCTCCCATTCCACCAGGGCATGCTGAAGCTTGTCTTTCGTGTCCTCAATCAATACTATATCATACAATATAGCATAAAAGGCTTTGAAACATAGCATATCTTAAGTTACATTTGTCGATGACCGTCCAGGCAGTACGGTACTTACAGATTTATAATAAATAGTAAATGAATCATTATTCAGTGCATAATCGTCGCCCTCTTTACATATCGCTATACTATCGATATGTGTATACATTATATATTGTGTGTTTACATTATATATATATATATATATATATATATATACAGGGTGTCCCGAATTTAAATGGCAAAACTTCAGGAACTTATAGGGGACCGAAAAACTAAGACAAAAGGAGAGTATTCGTATACTTATTTATTTACATTTATATTTATGTTATGTTCTTTTTAATGTAAATATTGCTCAAAATGTTGTTCTCTTGCACCAATGCAAGCATTACATCTAGCACTCACTTGATAAATTGCAGCTAAACATTGTTCTGATGATATTTGGTGCACTGCATCTATGATTCGGTCTCTTAATTGCTCTCTTGAGTTGATTGACACCGAATAAAATTTCTGCTTCAAAGTTCCCGATACGAAGAAATCCATGGGTGTCATATCAGGTGATCTGGGTGGCCAAGGTACTACTCCTCTACGTCCAATCCATCGTTGTGGATAATTTATATCCAGCCAAGCTCGAGCAACTCTGCTATAATGAGCTGGACATCCATCGAGCTGGAACCACATTTCAATCCGCTGTTGTAAAGGAATGTCATCTAAATAATTAGAAAAGTCGTTCTCCAAAAAATGTGTACATGTGGTGCCATTCAATCTTCCAGGTAAAAAATATGGTCCCACCAGTAATCCGTTCCAAATTCCAAGCCAAACGTTAATAGCAAATTCATGCTGAAACCTATTCTCTCTAATAGCTCTGGGATTTTCAAGAGCCCATACATGATAATTTCTTTGATTAACAATTCCTCCTCTTGTAAAGGTAGCTTCATCGGTCCATATAATTTTTAATCGAAATAAATTATCATCGCGAATTTTTTCAGGAAACCAGTTACTAAAATTCAATCTCTTGACATAATCTTGAGGTAATAAATTCTGAACTTTTTGAAGATGGTATGGGTAGCGATTATCACCTTTCAAAGTTCGCCATATTGCTTGCCGCGATGATGCTAATGCAGCAGATGCTCTTCGGATGCTAGTCTCAGGATTGTTATCGAAGTGGCGTTGGACACAATTTCTTCTCCGATAACTGCTCTTACTGCTGCCTGGAATTGGTCGCCTTCATTACGTATTAAGAATGACCCAGTCTCTCGTAGTCTATTAAAAGTTAACGAAAAGACTCGTCGATTAGGCACTCTTCTATTTGGAAATCGGCGCGCATACTCCCGCACCGCTTCTAAAGCATTACCGTTACAGAAACCATACACAAAAATCATATCAGCGTATTCAACATTAGAATATGTATGCGGCATTGTGGCTGATGCTATTCACACAAAAATATCTGAGTAACTGACTGAAGACTGATTTAGGAATCATAATCCTAGAAGGAAGCCAAAATGTAAACAAATAAAAGAATGTAAAGGATAACATTAAGTTATTACATATCTCACTACCTAGCCTGACGAACTTTGAAATTTGATAATCGCTACCTGTAACATTTTTTTTTGCGATTTTCTCTAAAACTAAGCAAAAACGAGCAAATCTCTTAAGGACTTTTTCGGTCCCCTATAAGTTCCTGAAGTTTTGCCATTTAAATTCGGGACACCTTGTATGTATATATACATACAATATATATATATATATATATATATATATATATATATATATATATACATTGATACATATATATACATTGATATATATATATATATATATATATATATATATATATATATATATATATATATATGGTACTAGTACATTTAAGGGCCTGCTGGCATCAGCGCGCTCAGGTGTCACTTACCTCAACTATTTGGACCTTGTCAGGTTATGTATCAATTTGAAATAGGCATTGCCTTTCATAATGATACAACAGATTATAGGAAATGAAATAAATGAGGAACATGTAGACAAAATTAAACTATAAATAATAAAACATATATTACAAGGAGTATTATGGTTCTCCACATAAACTCCGCCATGTAAGAGTCTATATGATCTCTACTGGTGCCTCTTCTTCTCTTGTTTCCCCACTTCACTGATCCCCATAGCCTTTCGATTGTTTGGGTGTTAGCCAGTGTAGTTGGATTAAAGGAAATAATGAAAAACAGATTCACGTTGAACTTGACATAAACAATGACAAAACAAAGAAAGGTTACTATAACAGTAGGAGATGGTTAGGAGACGCGTCACCAGAGCGCGCTGATGCCAGCAGGCCCTTAAATGTACTAGTACCATATATATATATATATATATCAATAATTTGTAGTGTAAAACATTTGGTGACAAAATTCTTAAAGGTTGAATTTTAAGAAAACATAAATACCTCTAATGATGGCTAAAATGAACTTCGTTACATGAACGACATTGTTGTGTATTCAACTATATACATTGTTGATTGAATACTCTGCAATTTAAACATGTATAACTTTAATAAAGTGCTTCGTTTGCATGGTATTTCACCGTTTGTAATTAAATAAAGGTGTTAGGTCTTTTGAATAAATTCATCAAATTTTTAATCAACCTATTATCAAATTATGAACACTTTTTATCCTAACGATACTGGTGACATAATTCATCTGAATGTTGGTGGAACTCGGTATATTATTATTTGATTACTGTTATGCTTTTGTATTGGATTTTCGGTGTATAAGTACTTATTTGAAAGATTGTTTTGACCCTAGATTTTCCACTTCAAGACATACTTTATCATGGATCCCAGATTCTTTTTTCACTGCATTGCTAAGTGGAAGAATTTCAAGTTTAAAAGATGAAACTGGAGCATTTTTTATCGATCGTGATCCCAAATTGTTTGCAACAATTTTAAATTATTTGAGGACGAGAGATATCGATATTTCTAACTGTGATATATGCCCTTTAAGACATGAAGCTGAGTATTATGGCATTACCCCACTTGTCAAAAGGCTGATACTATGTGAGGATTTGAACCAGTCCTCTTGTGGTGATGTCTTGTTTTATGGTTGTCTTCCTGCGCCGAGTAAGTTTGACATTTTACATTGTTACGAATTAATGAATCTGAGAATGTTTCCTAGTTGAATTCTTTCTATTTTGTTAGGTGTACCTATTCCTGAGCAAGGTTCCCAACCTAGTACCAGCTCAGGTGTGCAATCAAAAACAAATGAAAATACTGCTAATACCAACCGCAGTACAGTGCCTGTGCCATCTATTCGTCCTGAAAATGTAACATCTAATGTGAATTCATCAGGTATATGTTATTAACTATAATTTCAATACATTTTACTATGTTTTAACAACATAGTTTGTTCATTGTGGTTTTGAGGTAATTGGTACTAGTCGATTTACTTTGGTAGTTTAATTTGTCTTAATAATTTCTTAGTATTTTCTGAGTATATTCTTTGAAATGACATATAATTGAATAAAGACTTAAAGTTATTTATCATTTGCTTTAAATTTTAATTTATTACAATGAATATTTTTTATAAATCCATCTATGTATTATTTTATAAAACAATACATATCTTTTTTGTTTAGGCCCCTTTAATGTTGTTACTACACACACCCATCGAGCTCATTCTCGTAATTCATCTTGGGATATGAGAGTTGGTTCTAGAAGCTCTACTGATTTAAGAAGTTTATCTCGCCCTGGTCATTCAAGGACAGCGTCTTTAGATTTATGTCATGCTCATGATGTTAATAGAGTTGTTAATAATGACTTAGCCCTTATATTTCACCAAAATCAAGGTATAGTTCAGTGATAGTTTTCACTTTTACCGGTAAATTTATTTAAACAATTTAGAAATCACACAATGCATTATTTTGCATTTTCCAGCTTCTTATTGGGCAGATCCTCTTCGGGTTCAAATAATAAAAGCACATCACCATTGTATAGCTGTTGCCTATGCCCATTTTGTTGTGTGTTACAGGTAGGTAGTTTTTCATTATACTATTTATGAACTAATTCAAATGTACATCAAATACAAATATATTTGATCATTGAATTTTAATTAATAAAATAATAATTAGAAGTAAATGCTGTTTTGTCCTTATTAAAAAATACTTTTAATTCTCATTACTTTGTTAATTAATTTTTGTAGATTAAAAGATTCTCATGGCTGGCAGCATGTTTTCACTTCTCCGCACATTGAAAGTTGTATTGAAAGAGTTGCTGTAAATGCTAAAATAAGTCAAGGTACTGGCTGTGAAGCCTCTAAAATGGTTGCGATATCTTATTCAAGTCATGTTCGGCTGTGGGGTATTACAGAGCATGGTGCTAAAACAAATATAGGTTTGATTATTTTTCAACTAAAATTTAATTGTTATTAAGTTTTCATTATATGTGTAGCTGACCTGGCCACACGTTGCTGTGGCTGTTTTAATAGTTTTAAAAATATATTACATTAAAATTTGAATTTTAAAGAAACCATGAATGAATGGAAAAAATAAAGATGAGTGCAGGAAACGTGAAAGTGAGGTTAGGTTGATGGTAAACAAAACATCAGCTCTTAAAAGAAAAAAGAATCAACGGTTTTTGGCCAACAAATGTGTTTCAGCAGTGTTACCAACTTCATTCACACCAATAGACCTAGTTTTTCAGTTATGTATTTTAAATATTAAAGCTGTTCAATTCTTTAAAAATTGCTTAATTTAATAAATTTATCTATAAAATGTGAAGAAATTGTGGGTGATACAGCTTTTTTAATACCATATTTGGATTCAGTACCAGGTTTCAGTACCCTAAAAACTATAGGAATAAGGTATTTTCAGTACAAAAGTTTTTTCATCGTTGGGCTGTGTAATTGATCAACCCCTATTAATTTTAGTGGATAAGTATTGAGTGTTTCAGTTTTGATAGCTCCCCTTAATGTCCTTGATCACTAAAAAGTATGCTGTTAATGTTTAACCTAAAGAAATACAGTACTTGTTTATGAATTTGTTGGTATGTTAATAAATATTAAAACAGTATGGCCTATTTCAATCTATTCTTTGTCAGCATTTTGTTTCTGTTTAATTTTTTTATATTAAATCTTATATATAGAAACATCATTACTTTATTTTCCACTAGACTCTTAACTTCTGAGTTAAAGTCCAACTATAACCAAAAATTGGTTATCTTATGACATTTTAAAAAAAACATTGGCATTGGAAGCTTTGCGAATTCAAAGTAAGGAAATGAGTAGCATGAGCTCCTCCCTGACTCTCACGCCGGGATTTTCGTCCAACTCAAGTGACGTTAACAAAGTTTCACATCATTCAAACACAGACAAAGCTGGTTCGCGTCCTCACCACCCCCGGGGCACCACTCCAAGCTCGCGTCTATCACGTTCGAGGGATTTTTATCACACATTGGGAATTGAAAATTTATGTTTTCGATGCGGGAAAAGTTCTCATAGATCAAATGACTGCCAAATCGACTGAGAAAAACTAAGATGCACTTCATGTTTCGCACAAGGCCATGTTTCAAGAGTGTGCATCAAAACCTTGTCTAAAATACCTGTTGGTTCTAAGCAAATCGGACATTAATCTGATGAAAGCCACTCTGATCATTTAACCCAGTCTTACGGATGCAATGCTACTACACATGTCTCTTCTAGCGTAGGTGATTTATATGAATTCAATGCCTGCTCAGGGAAGTATATCATAACTGTGTCACTCAACAGTAAACCTTTCAAATTAGAGGTGGATTCTGGTGCGAAATTCTCCATTCTCCCGGAAGACAAATTACAACAGCCTAACCTCAAAAAAGACCTTTTACCTGCGCATATTAACTTCAGAGCTTTTTCAAAGGACATCGTCCCCTGCAAGGGTAAAATAAACGTTGCAGTAACCTATAAAAACAAACGAATTTTAGCCGACCTGTACATTGTTCCACCTGGCCATGACGCTCTTTTGGGTCGCGACTGGATTAGGAAGCTTGGACTAGAACTTAGACAGATTGATGCATAGATGTCACTTAAACATGTTCCTCAGGATTTCACAGATTTCTACGCCTTAAATGAGGTTGACATTCTTAATGACTTTCCTGAGGTATTCGAGGAAAAAATTGTGTGTGTCCCAAATTGCAAAATTTCCTTGGCGTTGCGGGAAAATGCCAAACCAATCTACTCCAGAGAATGCACAGTACCATTTGCTCTTCGTGCTCGAGTGGAACGGGAGCTTGACTCACTTGAAAAATCAGGTATTATTACACCAGTGGCTACGAGTGACTGGGGATCTCCCTTTGTTGTAATTCCAAAACCAGATGGAGGAGTCCGACTTTGTGTCAACTATAAATGTGGTGTAAATGAGCGCTTGGTTTCTGCAAATTTTCCTATTCAACGAGTGGAGGATATTTTAAGCAGCCTGTAATTCCAATTACTTCTGTAAACTCGATTTGTTCAAGGCATACCTGCACCTCCCGGTAGATGAACAAAGCAGCATGATACAAACCATTTCCACCCATAGAGGGACATATAAGATGAATCAACTAAGTTTTGGCATTAAGACTGCCCGTCAGAGTTTAATAGAACTATTTCTCAAATCCTGGGGGGTCTGCCCAAATGTGCTGTTTACTACGATGACATCCTAGTTCACGGATTTTCCTTGGAGGAATGTCAACAAAACCTTCGGCTATGCCACAGAAGACTGTCAGAGTATGACTTCCACCTTAACAAACACAAGTGTTCGTTTTTCACTACTGAGACTGACTACCTTGGACATGTCGTTTCGAGGAATGCTATCAGATAAAATCCTCAAAAGATCCAGGCTGTCTCCGCACTTCCACACCCACAGAATGTCGATGAAGTTCGTATATTTCTAGATATGCTTACCTATTATGCAAGATTTATCCCTGATTATTCAACAACTTCGTTTCCCTTACGAAATTTGCAAACTAAAGGGCACCGTTTCAAGTGGACCAAGCAATGTGAAAATGCCTTTCTTAAACTCAAAGCAGAAATGTGCAGTGACAGAATTTTAGTTCCTTTCCATCCAGTACTTCCTGTTATTTTAACCACAGATGCTAGTCCGGTGGGAGTTGCAGCAATTCTTAGTCATTCTGTAGACCGACATGAAAAACCCATAGCCTATGCATCCCGTGCCCTCACACCGTCAGAAATGAACTACAGTCAACTTGACCGGGAAGCACTAGCTATTGTGTTTGGAGTCTCACGATTCTACAACTACATCTACGGGAAACATTTCTTTTTGGTTACTGATAACCAGCCACTTTCCCGAATTTTTGGACAGAACCGAGCTTTACCACAGATGACTTCAGCCAGACTACTTAGATACGCCTCATTCCTGTCAGGATTTGATTCTACAGTTCTAAGCAAGAAGAGCAAGGAAAATCAGAATGTGGATTGTTTATCAAGGGCTCCTCTCCTGAATTCGAGTAAGACTGCAGACGTTTCGATCAACGATGAGGTGAACCTTATTCATTTTGAATCAGTTTTCCATGTTTCCAGCACTTCAATAACAGCTGAGACCATCGCTGAGGCGACATCGTTGGACTCGGATCTCCAGAAAATCATTAATGATCTGCAAACGGCATGCCAAACTCCCCTTACTCTATTTCACATGGAATCCTATTCAGGTTAGATAGAGTGGTTATTCCAAAGCTTCTTAGACCCGCCATATTGAAATAACTCCATGCCACTCGCGTTGGCATTACAAAAATGAAGCAACTGGCTAGAAGGTATGTGTATTGGGAAGGTTTAGATAAGGAAATAGAACACACCGTCAGAGGATTGGAACACCTTCACGTAGATTACGCTGGGCCAATGAACGGTTTCTACTTTTTCCTGTGCATTGACGCGAAGTCCAAATGGCTGGAAGTTCGCGTGGTTCGAGACGCTCCAACTACTAAAGCGACCATAACCTTGTTGGACGATATATTCTCCAATCATGGATTCCCTAACCAGATTGTATCGGGATATCACAATGCATCATCGCTCTTGGACACCCAGCAACCAACGGACTCGCAGAGCGAAGTGTCTAAACTCTGAAGAGAAGGCTAAAAGCCACAGCAAGTGAACCTGGAACTATGTCTCAGAAAGTGAAAAGAATCCTCTTCCGTTACAGAGCGACCCCCCCTTTCATGTGGGTTTTCACCGGCAGAGTTATATCAAAACAGGAAAATTAAGATTAAACTAGACCTTGTTTTTCCAACCAGAAATTGACCAGCTCTACTGATTGCTGCTGATCTTTAAAAAAGGGAGCTAGAGTTCAAGCTCACCTTTATCAGAACAATAGGGATACCTGGTGTTTTGGAACAATCGTCCAGTGTTGGGACTCTCGGCATTATTTATTTAAACTTGACTCTGGGCGCACCCTAAAATGCCATATCAATCAACTGATTCCTACAGATGTGCCTGAACCACAGGATATTCCTCAACCTCAGGGAAACAGTGTTACGTCAGGAAGAAGGAACCGCACAACTCGCCATGTTACGTTCGACGTGCCTCAGCAATTGCCTAAAATGCCACCAATCCTGGACAAATCCAAACAATCAACTGATGTGACATGGGAGCAGAACCAAACCCCTACTGCAGACTGGCTACCACCTACACCACAACTGATCCTGGATCGGACTACCTCTGCGAATGAACCACCAGCAGACTTGGGTGTTGTTTTGGACCCAGAACAGAATTTAACTCCAACCACCCAGACTACAGGTAGAAATGAATTAATGCAGCCTTCGCTAAAACATCACAATGAGACTCCTCGAATTAAAGCTCGCCCTCAAAGAGAAAGACGTCGACCAACATACCTCAAGGATTATGACTGCAAAAGCCAAGATAAAGCTGAAGATATTGAATAGTACCTTGCATCATGACTTTTATATATTTTTTCACTATATTTTATTACTTTAACTAATGTACTAATTGATTTTTTTTTTGTATGACACCTTCCTCCCTAATTTTTTTTTCTTCTCTATCTTAGTTTGGTTTTTCTTTTCAAGTGGCGGACGCCTGCCTCACAGTGCTAGTAGCTTATAAATTGTTTGTACTATTTTGCAGGACATTATCATAGATTGTTCCTTTTTAAAGTGGCAGACGACTGTTGTATCTTTATCTCGTTTTCCGCCATGTGTTTAGGAGTAGGGAGAATAGAAGGTTCCATATAGGTTATATATTTATGTGTGATGTGTATTAATTCTAATTGAAATAAAATATGTTTCTTGTTTTGCCAAGCGTGTGTTATTTTTCAAATACCGGACATTCCAAACATAATAAAATATATATATATATATATATATATATATATATATATATATATATATATATATATATATATATATATATACATATACATAATACACTTTGTATTATGCTTTAGGAATATTCAACCTGGGAGTTAGAGTTGAATATTTATTTTTCATTGGAAGCCAGCTCGTCGCATTGTCACCAACAGGGAAAATAGGAGTATGGCATGCTATGACTCAGCATTGGCAAATACAAGACGTTGTGCCCATTTCTTCTTTTGATACTGCTGGGTCATTTCTGTTGCTTGGATGTAATGATGGCTGTATTTATTATATAGGTATGTATTTGTTTGACAATGTTTCCTTCTTTAAACTTTTATATTATTTGAATTGTAAAAGAAGAAAAGAGTTTTGTGGTCTCATTTTAGACTAAATTTGAATTAATCACTGTTATCAACAATTTTTAATTAGACGAACCATGTTAATTCAAATAAGGATTTTCTTGGAAAAGGTCTTTGGCTTTTCACCAGAATCAGTTCCATAGCATGGCAGAAACAATTATTCAGGACTTTTTGGAAATCATAAATATTTTCCATTTCCATGGTCCAGTAATTCTTTAAATTACAACCATTTTCTTTTTAGTTTAATTTATTGATGTTTACAACTATAATAATGTTACAACAAGTAAATCTGCTAATATGATCAATGACATGAAAAAAAAAAAAAACACTTGTGGAGAAACTACACATCGGTAGCACTCCAATAAAGTTATATAGTAGAAGGTCTCGAGGCCATCTTCTTTTCATTACAACAATTTAAAAAAAATTTAATTTTGAAATTATATTAATGTATTATAAAAATACAGCAGCCCTCATCCCCTTTATAAACTCAGATGCTTGAGACAAGCAATATTACTTGCTATTGCTCAATTTTTTTTTTCAATTGAACTTGTTTTATTGAACAATAACAATTTGTGTGTTATAATATAATGCAATATTAGTACTTCCTACTAATATTATTCCTAATATTACTATTTCCTTAAGTTTCTTCTGTTTAGGTTGATGTTTAAAAACAGAAATGGAGAGAGGCTTCTACTTTATACTTGATCATTTACTAAAATTAATTGATTTGCAAATAGCTTTTCTTTTTTCCTTTAATAGATTTTTCTGAAATTTAGGAAAATAATGATGTCTCATATTAAATTAGAAAGTTGTTAATGTTAGACTATATTAAGTTTATTCGTAATATCGAACTGAGACATTTTAAAATTTATTTGTCTTCATTAACAATTTAGTGATATATAAATTTTGTTTCCAGATATGCAGAAATTTCCCCTTCGAATGAAAGATAATGATCTTCTCGTTACTAAATTGTACAGAGATCCATCTCATGAATTGATTACTGCAATATCAGTTTATTTGACACCCAAAACAAGTAAGTCTATAAAATTTAATAAATTATTAATTTTATACTTTGAATCCACTTACGATGGATTTTCAATAGTTCGATAGTTAAAATCAGACCAATGACCAATAAAATATATTTTAGACTTTATTTATTTTTAAAAAAAATAAATAACAGATACATAACCTAATTTTGAGAGGAACATACTTTATTCTTGTTTATGTTCGTCACTAGTTACCTATTTCCTCCACCTTTCAGGTAATTTTTAGATACTGTCCCAATAGAGTTTTTTTTTTTTTGTTTTTAGGGAACCATTCAGAGATGCTCAATTTTTCTCTTTTTCATGCGCTTTGAGGTGCTGTTCAGAATTTGTTTATGTGCATCAATCAAAAAAAGTGTTAATCTGAAGGAGCAAGAACGAATAAAACTGGTGGGTGGGCTAATACTTCCTTGTCAAGATCCATTATATAACTGGATTTGCAGAGTGTGATGTTGCATTATCATGAAGGAACAATTCTTCGCCATTATTTCTGGTCAATCCTGTTTTTTTAATATCAAAGTGTGCTTCAAATTGATTATTTGTTGTTAGTTGAGATTAGTATTAACATTATAGCCTGGTTTGAAAAGCTTGTTGTTTTACTTCACACCTTCCCATCTAATGCAGATTATCAGTCAGTATTCCTTCTTAAGTGATTAGGACTTTTAATCATTATTGATAGTAAACCATGATATAACCATGTTTTCCTGGAGTTAAAATTCTCAAAATAAATTTTTCCATTGCTTGTTATAATTTTATGCAGAAAACACTTTTTTTATTTTGTACTGTTGAACCTACATTTCACAAATAAATTTTTGGTTATTACATTTTTCTTTTACTTGTTGATGTGGCTCCTATTTTCCTTTATTTAAGATCATTATCATTTGTAAACAATCTAAAAGTCTTTATGGAATAATGTTTAATTTATTTTTCAAATCCTCAAAATCACATGGAAACTTTACCAATGTCTCCAACATCCCTAGGTCTTTCTTTTTCTGAGTGAGGTATTAAGACACAATACTGATATTTTAGTTCCGCCATGACTCTAGGTGACTTCTCCTTGTTTGGGTATTTATCCATCCTCCCAAGCCCTGCATGCATTGAACACTCCTCTGCTGCTTGTGAATTCATCATTCTTTGGTACCAAAGAAAGGTATTACTATTTTTACTGCCGTGGTGACTTACCTTTTATCATTCTTTAATGTTGCGAATGTATTGTACTGAGCAGTTAAACATTTAGTACACATTTTTTAATAATAAGTTCATTCTTAATTATTCCTCTAACTATAACTCTTTATAGAGATTTAAATGTTGTAATATATAACAAATAATAAATTGCTTAATATTTGATGTTTTAAAACATTTTTTCCAGGTTTATGTGGAAATTGGATTGAAATAGCATATGGTACAAGCTCAGGAACTGTTCGAGTCATAGTTCAACATCCAGAAACTGTCGGACATAGCCCACAATTGTTTCAAACATTTACTGTTCACCAGAGTGCTGTCACAAAGGTAAATTATACAAACTTTATTGTTTCATGAACTAAGCTTGTGATAGCTGAGCTTGTTGCCGTGAAAGCCCTGTAGTACAGGTATGATGGTTCATTTTCTAACTGGGTTAGTTACTATTTATTATTAGTCTCTTACCTTAGTCAGAAAATAATGTAGCTATTAGCTATATTGTGGTTCACAAAAGTATCAACAGTTCTTCTGTCATTTGCCAAACACGTTCCCTATCATTGTTACTTGCGCCAGTTGACAAACTAAGCAAATTTGGTAATTGTGATTTTGCGAAAATCACCATGTACATTCTTTCATAATCATATTTAGGAAGTAGAAATAGACAAAAATAAATGTAATAATAACAAAACACTTTTATTTTGCAAAGTTTATTTAATTTGGAGGACAAAATAGCTTAATAAAATTTAAAATAGTGAGGAATGGATCATCTTCTCTGTGCAGTAACTGCCACAAAAGTTCATGTAAATATGAATCAAGGTCTTGCTTCGTAGTTCCACAGTGTTTTTTATTCTTCCACTTAACTGTGCCTCATAATCATTCTATGTGTTGAATATGGCCCCTACTTGAAGGATTGATTATATGATTGGTTATATCTGTGATTCACCTAGAAATGTTGATAGTTCCCTTCTTTTAGTTATTGAGTGTTATATCCTTTAATAGTCAGAACATATTGTGGTTCCCTCTTCTATATTATTTTGAATATACTCTAATAAAGTTGTCGCTTTCCAGTATTTTATTTTTATAATTAAACAATCCTCGGTTTCTCAACAAACTCCACCAAACATCCATTGTTGAGTTAGCACTGTCCCTAAATGAGTTTTTCTTTTAACAAAAATACTTTCTTTGATTTAAACAAGTTTTCTAAGCCTAGAATATTCCTATGATTATAATAACATAGTATTATTTTTTTTGGAGGGGAAAATGATCCGGGAGAAAGTCAAAATAGTAAGAAATTATTTATTAGAAACCACCAATTCTTATTTTTTGAGAATTTATTTTGACAGACCATTTTCACCTCTATCTATTTATTTGGTTAGCCAATAATTTTCAAGTATTAATTTTATTTATAAATTTATTAATCTACTTACTTAGTGGATAATTAATTATTTTATATTAAGCTCTTCTTTTTTATTGCCAGCAAATTTTAGTCTAGCAGGTTAAATGCAATGAGCCTTTTATTTATTTTATAAACACATTACTTAATTTCCTAACCTTGAAATAGACAGTTTTCACTGCTGTATTGATTTTGTATTTTATTTTTTAGGTTACACTGTCTGAAAAATTTTTGGTTTCCGTTTGCTGTGAATATAATCATGTGAGGACATGGAGTGTTACAAGATTCCGTGGTATGATATCTACTCAACCAGGTTCAACACCTGTTGCCTCTTTCAAGATTCTTGCCCTTGAAGAAATAGATCCTTATATTAGTTATACTGTTGGCAATGATTTTGGTAAGATTATTTGTGACTAATTTTATCCTCAGAAAAAGAAATGTGTTTTTTTTTTCTTATGTTTATGACTGATCAAATGTAAATTAAAAAAAATCATGATATTGTTTTGACAAAGGATAGCAATAATTAAGTCATCGTTAAGTTATAATTCATAAATCTCTGTCTTTTTCTCTTCCTCGGATTAAATGAAAAAAATAATCAAATGATTCATTGAAAATGCCCTATCTAGATTAGACACTATATTTGCAATACACTCGTATCTTCCATTCTTCAAGATAAAGAATAAAACCTATAAATACTTGGTTTATTCCAGTGATGGACAATTGTCCAGTTTTAGTAATAAAAAAAAATGATCAACTTTAAGAATTATATTATTACTTTAACTTTGTTTTGCTACATAACACCATTACTTATTGCCCACAAATGGCAGATTGTAATGTTTCGATAAAGTGTTTTAAAAAAAAAAACTTTGTTTAACCCACTTTCTTGTAAAGCTCCCTTAGCCCTTTAGCGACCGTGAACTACTATAATAGTCCGAGCGCGCCGTGCCGTGGGGACCGTGGATTATTATAATAGTCTGGTGTCAGGTGGGCTCCACGGACAATGGACTATTATAATAGTTTTGCTTCTCCGGCGTTTCTAGACCGTGAGCTACAATAGTTGTTCGATTCCTAGAGCCATCTAGGTGTCCGCATGACAAGCTGAAATACTTTTTCTTGACAACAGATGTCGTACAAATTCACTTTTGGCTATATTATTTTTCGTAAAGTGTGTCTGTCGTGTTTCGGCATTTATCACACTCAAAAGAATTTTTAATTGTATAAAATTGTATATAGACATTTCAAAAAAATAAAGTATATGTGTAAATTTGTATATAGACATTTAAAAAAAATAAAGTGTATAATTGTATAATTTGTTAAATAATTAAAATTAATTTACAGTAATTAAAATTTTTTTTTTAAAAATATGTTTTTAAATTCACCAGTGCCAGTCCATTCACCATTCCCAGTCCGGATCAAAAAGGATGATCGGAAACTATAAGGAATTAAATAAAAAAACATGATTTCAGAGTCAAAAAGTAATCGGTTCAGCGGGCACGGTTGACTTTTCTACCACTCAGTCCAGCCAGCCCGCTCTGACCCGGCCGTATTCGGTCGCTAAAGGGTTAAATTAGGCAGTACTAAAGAACCAAATATTTGTCTCAGGATTTATCGTTCAAATCGAAGATGGGATTTTTGTGCTCTTGTTAGCATCCAACATTCTGTGCCATAGGTTTAAACGAGTCTGATTAAAATGGATTTCTCCAAAATGTTCTGCCCTTATAAATTTTCATCTTTGGTAGATTTCACCCTCATGAAGTCAGTCTAATATAACCCAATTTTCAGTTCTACAAAGAGAAATAACTGATAGTAAGCTATCCTTGAGAGCATATAAACATAAGATAATAGGTAAATGTCATGGTAATTATTTTACTTAATGGATATTCGGCGCTCACCTTTCTTGGTTATGCCATATGTCCATCACTATATTGTAGAGAAGCCTTCTCAACTTTTAACCTCCATACTTGAATAGTTGGTTCACCTGATTGTTGAATATTTTCCTGTACATTTTCAAGACCAGGTGGGCTCTAAATCACCTATGGATGTTTATGTACATCGTATTTTCTTCCATCTTTCCTTCATTCAAACATAATATATGATAGTAATAAAACTTTTGCCTTAATCTTAAATGTGCATATTGTATGTTTCCACAGGCCCATTTGGTGAACAAGATGATGAACAAGTATTTGTTCAAAAAGTTGTTCCAGAGACATCAGAACTGTTTGTTCGTTTAGCTTCTAATGGAAGAAGGTTTGTAATATTGAATTATCTGATTTTTTTTTTTTAAATCTGAATATTCCATTATTAGGATAGTCACATTATCAAAATAAAAGAGCTACTTGTGGAATTCCCTTAGTTCTAATTTTTCGGTGTGGTATGAGGATGAACTTAATTAGAAAATTCTCAAAATAAGTAGCATAAGAATTCCTGGAAGGGGGAGGGATTAAGAATAGGTTGAGGAAAATAATATGTCTGTCAAAGTAGATAAAAATGTGAAAATGGATAGAAAAGAACATTAAAAATAAAGTAACATAATGAAGGGATTAATAAGAAGAAAATAAAAATATGAGGGATAGGGATTGAACTTTTTTTTTTTTTGTTTAAAATGTGTCAGAAAGTCAGAGAAATGCAGTTTTTGTAAGTTTTATAATTGATTGTGTTTAATTCAAGGTATATCAGCATTTGCATGTCATAAACATATTTCTTAATCTATATAATAAAAATGTGTTGCTAAGCATAAAACTCGAGAATAGCTCGACCAATTCTGCTAATTTTTTTTTTCATATTTTTGTTAAGGCGCAAAGAAGGTTCTTACGGAGAGAAAAACAGTAAAATTGACAAAGGCAATAATAAAAACAACACTTTTATTTTCCTTTTATTGCAAAATTATATTTTTTCCTAACCATTTTGCTGCATTTTTGATCTGTTGTAAGGACATGTCTGAATAGTGTAAATCCAAGTTTGCAACCGAAAAAACGGATGGGAAAGCCTTCGGTGGCCGAAAAACCTTGAAATTTTCTAAGTTATTTCAGTTGTTGGGCTGTATTTCCTGATCGGTGCGTTTTTAGAAAAATCCTAAGTAACCATTTTTAAAGTAGATTAAATTTGCTACAGTTCTAGTCCAATCGCAGCTCTGTAGTAGAGCTATTAGACATAGTTGTTAGTAAAAGTTTATTAGGGTTTGCATGTCATTAATAAAATAATATAACAAGTTCCCTCAAATTTGTTTTCGTTCTTATTTTAATTTTTCAAATATTGTTTATAGTGATTTTTATTGTGTAAAAAATGGTTTTATTTTACTTAATGAAGATCTATAATCGTATATATATAATTTAATAAAGGTTGTTATTAAATTTTTGCTTTTCTCGAAAGCCAATTGTGTGTTTACATTTAGATCCATTCCGCCTATAAGGCGCGGGCCCAGTAATTTGGATTGAAGAACTCGAAACGCTACAAATCTAGCTAATGTTCAGTCTAATCGGATTGCACAGCAACATGAATAGCGAAATGAAATTGAAAGGATTAGGATATTACAATCACGTAGAACGCCTCGTTTTCAAACTGCTTTCAGTGTTTCACGAGCGGCTTTCAGTAACAATATTTAAGTTGACTACAACTCCTACCAATGCGTTGCTATTGGATCTACGAACTCAGTTTGCCCACATTTCAAGGCATTGAAATACAAAAACGAAGGAAATGGATTGGTTTCAGAAACTGGAAGGGATTCCATACATTTCCTTACAAACATACAAAAACTAACAAATGACTATTTTGGGGACCACAGATATACTTTGTGACAATGCTAATGCTAATTTTTGAGGTAACAAGACTTACTTTGTTTATTCCTTTTTAAGTTTTTGTGTAAAAATAAAACTTTTTTGTTTAATTTGCTGATACAAGGCCAAATATATCATAAAGCAGGTTCGCTGTTGCCGGTGACAGATGGTGACTATAAGTTCCTGCAAATAGAATAAATGGGCAATATACCAGAAGAAATTGATCAGCGTTGTGCAAATAACAGTTCAGTGACGAGGTCTATTGTAGGACAATTACAAACTTTGTTTCATCAACAAAATCAATTGATTTCATTGTTTAAAGCTACACTGGATCTTATGCCATCTGGTAATCATAAAATTGTAATCAGAGCTGATATAACTCCTGTAGGAAAACATGCAAGATGTTTCAATGCACCAACAATCGATGAAGTTGCCATTGTAATGGTTGGAGAAAATTTGGAAGCCCTTTGTTTTAGGGTAATAGGGCAGAACGTCTGCCGGGACAGCTATTTTTCATTAAAAACATGTCGATGACCACCTGTTTTCCTGACAGAATTTTTGAATTTTTATTTTCCTTTTTTTATTTTTATTTTCCTTCAACTCATATCATCTAAATTTCACAGATGAAAGAGAAATTAGCTAGTCTCTCCCCTTTCTTTACTTTTTTATCTTCATAACAATGACTCCTTATCTTTCTTGTTCACAAATTAAAATAATTTAGCAAATTATTACTTATCTTAATGACTGAGATTCAAGATCTCTTGGTATAATTATTTCATTAAAGTGTTTGTAAAGAAAAAATAATGCTTAATCTATTTATGTTGAAGTGGATAATTCTAATGATAAATTGAATTAGTCAGGGGTGCAGTCAATGATAACACAAAATAAGCATAACTTATTTTATTGTGGCAGCATTTTGGCCTAAGATGTAGACCATCTTCAGGGCTAGGAAAGAAACATATAAACTATATAAAAACCTTGCAGTACCAAGGAAGAATAACATATTTTATGTTCAGAATAGATAATAATGTAAAGAAACACGGAGAGTAAGATAAATAATGAAATAGCTAGTGAGAAAAATTGTATGAATAAAAAGTAAAATAATATATATTTAATATACAGGGTGTTTCTAGGTTAAATGGCCAAACTGAAAATTTGAACTAAGGACCTAAAAACAAGAAAAAAATTTCCTATGAAGGTATGTCCGCAAACGCTTTGTTTAGGAGATATTCACATCTAAAGATTTCATTGTTACGAATTATTTAGGCATAGTAAATAAATAAACCTTAATTTTAACAAATGCGGCAGAGAGTCAGAAACACCAGCCCATGTGCTGGGAAAATGCCCCAACAACTCCCTCCTCATAACACACCGACACCACAGGGTCAAACACGAATTAATGAGGCTCCTAAAGGAAAAAGACTTCGCCTGCTTTGACGAGGTCTATTGTATCGACACGGAGGGATCCACAAGATATGCAGATATTAATGTCACCACAAAAAAAAAATCTAGTGGTGTCAGGTTTCGAGAGCGAGCAGGCCAAGCCTCTGGTCCAGCACGGCCAATCCATTGATTAGGATAATTAGCATTCAGCTATTGTCGTATAACTCTTCTGTAATATATTCTTTAAATAGGAGAAAAACCTATTTCCAGTAAAAAAATTTTTTATTCCTTATTTTCGAGATAAGACCTTTTATAACAATAAGACCATAAGTCATTCATCTGTAAAACATGCATAAATTCTATAATTGTAACAATATAAATAATTCAATAAATAAAACTGTACATAAATTCTTTTATTGTCCAACAAATAACCAAAAATAAAGCATAGATACCTCAATTTAAGTTGTTTTATTCCATTTAAAATTTTTTTCAAATTCAGAGGGAACCATGTCCTCTATAGTCATTTAATAATAAGTCAACCTTTGATCTTAGTATATTATGATCTTTCATATTATTTTTGAAATTCTTTAAATAAAATAATATTTAATATTATACATAAACAACTCTCAAATTAAATAAACAAATAAATAAAAACAAACAATCATATTGATAAATTATTCTGATATGTTATATTTCAATTGTTTTAATAAATTAAATTACTATTGCTGGTTAAGGTGAAAATTTAGAAGGCAATTAATGAGAAGGTTATTGTGACGGTTATGTTTTGAGCAGATAAAACCTATATATTATTTCTTTTTCAATTTTAGAATAACGGATGAATATAACTTACTAATATTTCCTGCTTCATAAGTAAAAAAAATGAAACAATTAAAATAGAAGATTGGGAATGGCCTAGGCCGAAACGTATCTCGAAAATAAGGAATAAAAAATTTTTTTACTGGAAATAGGTTTTTCTCCTATTTAAAGAATATATTATATGATTGAGTCTTCTGTAATGTGCAGGACAACCATCTAATTGAAACCACATGTTCCTTCTCAGTTGTAGTGGAATATCTTCAACTAAATCATGCTAATCATTATTAAGAAATTCCAAAAATGTGTCCGCATTGAGTCGAGGTGATAAGAAATGCGGGCCTATTAAAATATTGTCAATTATCCTGAACCACCCATTTCACTGGAATTCATGCTGAAAATGATGCTGACGAATTGCATGGGGATTTTCATGCAAACAGAGATGATTATTTTTCTGATTGAAGATACCTATTCTTGTGAAGTTAGCTTCATCTGTCCATAAAATTTCTCCTGAAAAGTGTGGATTGTGATCAGCTTGATTTAAATACCAATCTGAAAAATTTCTTCTTTGCCATAAATCTTGTGGTAATAAATTTTGTACCCGTTGATAATGATATGGGTGACGTCCATCTGCAATGAGAGTTCTCTATACTGTAGTTGGCGTAACATTTAATTCTGCTCCAGCTCTTCGTACACTGGCAGATGGATTATCATCAAAATATTGTAATACGGTCGCACTCCTTTCTTCATTTCGTAAAGGGGCTAAAATACCATCAGCATGTGATACGACAGCAAATGTACCGGTTTCTCTAATAAGTGGAAACGTAGAGTTAAAGGTAGACTTACTAGGTAATCTTCTATTTGGAAATTGCATGGAATATTCACGACGGGCAGCATTGGCATTACCATTGCAAAAACCGTACACAAACACCATATCGGCGTATTCAGCATTAGTATAAATGGAAGGCATAATGAGTACTCTTTGAAAACCTCAAACAAACTAATAAATGTTATTGATAGTTCTATTTTCATTATTATTTGTTATTGATGTTCTATTCCAAACAGTATTAATCCTAAAGTTCATAGTTTATGTACAGTTAAGGAGACAAGGTGATATTAGTATTCTATCTAAATTTATCCCCTAAACAAAGTGTTTGCAAACATACCTGCGTACAAAATATTTTTTTCTTGTTTTAAGGTCCTTAGTTCATATTTTCAGTTTTGTCACTGCTGCTGTTGAAGAAAGATGCCGAGCCTGTTTGAATGCTCAAGGAAATCACTTTGAACATTTAATATGAATGTTAATGGTTTACATTTAATAAATAAAGTAGTTGGAACAAATAAAATAAGTTTTATTTATTTACTATGCCTAAATAATTCGTAACAATGAAATCTTTAGATGTGAATATCTCCTAAACGAAGTGTTTGTGGACATACCTTCATAGGAAATTTTTTTCTTGTTTTGAAGTCCTTAGTTCAAATTTTCAGTTTGGCCATTTAACCCTGAAACATCCTGTATATATACTGAATGTATATATATATTTAATTTATTTCATAAATATATAATCAATTCATTATAAAATACTTTATTTATTAGTTTTTAATAACCTTAATTTATTTTCTTCTTTTATCATTTCAGAGTCTGTGTGATTCGTGCTGTCGACAGCACGACGATAACATCGTTTTGTGTTCATGAATGCGAAGGATCAAGTAGGATGGGTTCTCGTCCACGTAGATTTATTCTTACCGGTCATAGCAATGGCACTCTTCAAATGTGGGATCTTACTACAGCTTTAGATCTTTCAAAAAAAGGAGAATCTGGTAGGTTCCTAGAAGTATTAAGATGTAGTTGCATTCATAAGCATTCTAATATTATTTATCTGATAATAATGTTATTGCTATATGAATCAGTTGATCGTCAGTGAAATGTTTCATCTCTAATTAAATTTTAAATAGGATGTTCATTTGAGTAAATAATGTATTGTTGTTGCAGTTGAGGTAATTGGTCTCTGAACCCATTTTGAGCCTGATCAAGATTATAAATAATACCACTTTTCTAATTTTATTTATTTTGTCATGGCTTGGTTGTGGCTGCTGATCTCTAATTTATTGATAAAATTCATATTTGTTTAGGCTTAAGTGATAGCCAACTCAGGGCTTGACTGTCCAGTGGTTAATAAATGTTTCGAAATAGCCTTGTGTGAATAATGTTCCATATCTCTCCACCCTCCTGTTTTTTTGAAATTAGTGAACTTCCATACATTTAAGACTAAAGTGGATCTGAGAATCGTGCCCCTCATACGGGAAATCTTATTTCATGAATAACAAATATTGAAAAATCTAAAAGAACTGATCAGGTATTGTTTTCTTTGTTTATTAATGTTTAATTTCTTTTAATTTCGATTCTTAATCATTGCTATATAACACTATAATTTTTATTTAACTATTTTATGCTCAGTTCTGTATGCCTAATTTTCAGTTAATAAAAATTATAGGGCCATTATCATATATTCACCGCAGGAAATTAATGAAGATTTCTACCAAAATAATTTTTTTTTTTTAATAAAGAATTAACTATAAGTTTTAGGATACTCAGGACTTACTTTTCTCCAATAGCTAAAGAAACTTGTCCATCAATTTAGAACATATCTCTCTCCTGCTAAAACAACCATGAAGGGCATTATCTTTTGAGTAGCTTTCAATATTATTGATTACTCTGCGCTTGATTGTTGAAAGTATAAGTCTTGTTATTTGGGTAATGCGTTATAAAGTTTATTTTGTCTTCTTAGTTTTAACAATGAATCTCTTCTCAATTTTACACTTACCTAGACATAGTATTTTTGGGTCTTAGGTTTGACTGCAAATAACTGCAGATGAACTAGAAGATAAAGAGAAAAGGAAAACTAAAGAATGGAGCTGTACAAAATTTTTCTCTTCTTCACCAAAATTTTGCTTAAAAATTTCATCAAAGATAGATGAAGAAACACTCTTTAAAAAATATACTCGTATTTAGCATAATTTTATGATTAGATATTAAATGTACGAAATAAAAACAGTGTATTACACATATTTTATTTATTAATATTCCTCTTATCCAGAAACTTGTTTTCCTTATCTGTGTACTCTATCTTTTTTTTTTTTAATTAGATTTTTTGCATAAACATACTGAGTCCTGGCATCATTTCTTGAAGTTTGTTGTGTATCTTGGTAATTTTAATTAACTCATCTTGTAATCCATATTTTGATAAATCCTCACAGACTTTCATAGTCTTTCAATAAATTAGCTGAAAAATACTACTAGATTTCAGTTTTCTATAAATGAAAATCAATATTTATAAGTCTCAAATTTGGTACCACAATACTATGTATGTATTTTGCTAATCTGTTTTACTTCTTGTCTAATTTTCTTAATAAAATAGCTTATATTTATTATGTTTCAGTGAGTCAAAAAAGTGGTGGTCCAACTCCAAAGGAACTTTTACGTTTGTTGGATCAATGTGACCTGTGTAATAGTCATTGTTCCACACCTTGTATTTCACCATGCCCATCATTACTTGGTAATGCCTCAAGGATTAAAGCTTCAAATGTAGCGTTTTTGAATCAACAACAACATCAGCAGGAAAATAATTAAAAACCGATAATTGTCAATCAAATTTGATACCGTTTTCTCATGTTTGAAAAAGTTATTGTTGGTGTTTTTTTGGGGTTGTCTAGAAATGATTGTTGTAAATTAGGAAAAAATAATTAAACAATATTTAATGAATAAAAAAAAAATCTTCATTGCTCTTGCACCACTGTACAAGAAAATTTTCCATAAGTAGTAGTTTAACAATTTACCAACTCAAAACGAGTATTTTTCTAAATTTTATTTCTTTCAAGTATTGATCCTAGCGCCTAAAATAGTGGAAGTTGATAGGTAAGAGTATGGAGAATGAGGTTTTCTCATGTTTGAACTCTAAAAATTTTTACAAATATTAGTTCTTTATATTATATTATTTATTTATATTTATGTATATACATATATTTATTTTTTATTTAATGTGCCTTACACAAAATTCACAAAGAACCTATTTTCCTGCTTCTTCTCCTTCTCATTCATTACTAGTTACTCAGTGACAGTTTGTTTGTCCACTTAATATTTTTCTGCATGTCATCAAATGGTGTTATTTCATTGAGGGTGTCAGATTTATGTCTGATATCTTCCTGATATTCAAAGATTAGTTATTAAGAAGTTACAAAAATATACCATGTTCAATTAACATTTCTGTTTATAGTAGACTTTGTGTGTGTATTTATATATGAATATAGGCACACAGACTACGTGTGTGTGTGTGTGTGTGTGTGTGTGTGTGTGTGTGTGCGCGCGCGTGTGTGTGTGTGTGTGTGTGTGTGTGTGTGTGTGTGTGTGTGTGTATATATATATGTTCAGCATTCAGTTTATATTAACAAATTATTGAAATACTGAAAATCTGAAATTCCTTACCCTACAATATTTCCCTATGAAATTCTAGACTCACAATGTGTTAATGTAAAAAAAATTAACACATTCCGGTATGCAGGATGTATTGCAATATTAAAATAAATTAATAATACATGGGATGTGCATGTTAGAAGATACCACCCGAGGAGGAATGAAGATTAATGAGTCTGAATTTACACCTTGTTGAAGTATATTAATTCTTTTTTTTTGCTGCAAATTTTAAATGAATAGAATGAAATATTGAAAATAATAATAAAAGGCCGAGCTAACCTGAATGTTCAAAACTGATACCAGCATTTTTTATACATATAAGTGTATGCATATCTAATACTAGCAGCAGACATTTTGTATTTGATACCAAGGTTATAAAAAAATGGCTTTATGGATTTACTGTACAACAAATTTTTAAAAATCTATACTGGATTTCTATATTCTAATGATGCTGGTCCACCAAAGCTAAGTGTAGTGAACCTCAGTGAGCTACCCTAAACTCTGGTCAACTTAACTTTTGATAGTGGGCAGCCTATCAGTGCATTTAAGGCTACTGTCGTTTGTAATTCGACATGCAATCTTGAACCAATGACGAAAAATTTAATTCGTCCTAACGATGAAGACGTTTCAGCCAGTATGGTATGTTTTTTGAACACGATCGCAACCTAAATCCAACTACAGCCAATTTCACAAAGTAGTTGGATCAAAAATTTATGATGCTACTCATCCGCTATTCCATATTTTTCATTCAGATATTCTTCTACCGCCAATGACTTCTGCTCGTCTTTTTTGAGCCAATTGGACTATACTATTCGTCCTAAGTGAGGCAATAGAGAAGCTCAATAATAACAAATCCGCGGGCTTAGATGGTTTACCAGGGGAGTTTTTAAGAATGCTGGTCAGGACTTCGTTAAGGAGCTTACTCATCTAATTGAACGTATCTGGATAGAGGACGAAATGCCTGATGAATGAAATAATGGAGTGATCTGCCTGATACACTACAAAGGTGACCCGCTTGTATGTAAAAACTACAGGGCATTTCTTTGCTGAATACAGCATACAAGATATTGTCCAACATAGTATTTGCTGGACTACTTCCTTATGCAGAGGATATTATCTAGGACTACCGGTGTGGGTTCAGGCGAGGTAGATCAACGACTGCCCAGATCTTTACCTTAAGGTTAATCCTGGAATATGGCATTGGTACGCTCCATCTGTTTGTGGACTTTCAGGCCGCGCATGATTCTATAAATCGAGAGATGCTCTATTAGGCAATGAGGGTGATGAATATACCGTCCAAGCTGGTCCGAATGGTTCAGAAGGCTTCGTTGGGCTGGTCATGTACAAAGAATGGCTGAATATAGTATTCCCAAGAGGATAATGAACCATGCACCAGGGAGGGGGAGTAGGATAACCTTGGGCAAGATGTTTGGATCAGGTTGGAAGGGACGCGATGCGACTGGGGGCGTCGAGCTGGTGGACGATGGCCAGGTACAGAGGCCGGTGGGGACAGTTTCTTCTGTAGGCCAGGGCCCGGAATGGACTGTAGAGCCGAAGATGTCCTAACAGACAAGGCAGCCATGCCTCTCGGTCACTACTAAACTCCCTCGTTTCCTGGTTGGTTTTGCCTCTATTCCCTCCGATGGGCTGAATTTATTCCTGATGGGAAATTCTGGAAAGGCCTCTCGGCCTCCTCCCAGAGGGTCTAGCTTCCATGACCTTCCTAGGCTCTTCCTCCATCCGTCAAACGTGGCAAAACCACTTTAGCTGTCGATTTTTTATGTAAGCTCTTAGCTCAGTCACTTCTAACTCTTATCTAATCCAAAGACTCTCCGATGGAATTTCATTTCAGCAGCTGTCACACGGCTAGCTTGCTTGTCCAGTATAACCCACCTTTGATTCACTTCGTCATAAGTGAAGGTTGGGAGGTAACTAATTTATATATGTGCATTTTCGTTCAGAGTAGTAAACTTGGCAGGCTTAGGATATCTTGTTTGCTACGTCTAAGTCGATTGTCCCCAAGTATATGTATTCTTCTACAACTTCAAGTTACAGATCAGCTGGACGTCTTCTTGTTCTTCCCTTGATACCAACAAGACTTTGGTTTTCTTGTCGAGGTACAGAGTCGAATGCTGCTTTTAGATCAAGAAATGATATATATATATTCGCATTCCTGTCCCATGTTTTCTCTGCGATGCTTCATAATACGAAAATGTGGTCTTGAAAATGAGTCTGCCTCCCCGGGCGAAATTCTCCTTGCCGCTTTCTATTTGGTTTGGCTGGGCGATAAAGGTTTATGTTTTCGAGAGTTTTATCCTCAAGATATGCTTTCCACGCTTCCTCTTTATTTGGACAACATGGCGCACTGCTTCATTCCAACATTCTGTGTGATTTTGTCTATATGAAATTTTCATTATGATTTTGATCACTCTTGATTTTCGGTCTGCGTATAAGTTTAATGTCGGCAAAGTACTGTCTCATGTCCCGGTCATATATGAAATAGTCGGTAATTCTGTTTCTTTCCAGGGTCGAGAAAGTTATCTTGTGTATCCTTTTTGGGGAAAGAAGGAATTGACCACGAGCATGTAATTTTCCATGCAGAAATCGATAAGGCATTGTCCGTTTCCATACTTTACACTCTTCCCTCCATGCAGTCCAAGGGGCTAATGAAACAGTTTGTGAAAGCATTACCCAAAGAAGGAGAGTGTTTCAACTATCTTTGTTAACAGTTTCCTGTTATATCCGATGCTAAGCTGAAAGTGGGAGTCTTTGTTGGGCCTGACATTAGAAAACTTTTAAAAGATGAAAGCTTGGTCTCTAAAATGGAAATGGAAGAAAAAATGACTGGAATGCATTTAAACTTGTTGTAAAAGGCTTTCTTGGAAACAAAAAAGACCCAAACTACAAAACTTAGGTTGTTGAATTGTTACAAAACTACAAAATGTTGGACTGCAACATTAGTGTCAAAGTTCATTTCCTTCACTTACATCTGGACTACTTTCCAGAAAATCTTGGGGCTGTAAGTGAAAAACAAAGAGAACGTTTCCATCAAGGTATAAAAGAAATGGAGCGCAGATAGCAAGGTCGGTGGAATGTCAACATGATGGCAGACTACTGTTGGATGTTAAAAAGGGAAAATTCGCAAGAACACAGCCGAAAAAGTACCAAAAGAAGTTTAATGGAAAAAGAAAACGTTTTTACAAAGACTTATAATAACTTTACATCACATGTGCATCACATTTATGCTCATTTTAGCTAGGTATCGTTGTTGTTTTTTTCTTTTACTTCATGTTAATATAATACAACAAATCCAAAATTTTCCGTTTTTTGTACTTTTTCCTAAACTTGAACTTTATTTTGTAGGCAAGCCTTACATGACAAAAACCAATGTCATTTTTGAAATTAGCGCAAAAAACTACATAAAGATCAGTTCAAATTAAATCAAAACAATTTTTAAAAAGTTTTTTTTGCAGACCTGTGTTATCAATCTCTCCCAGTATTCCTCAAGCAAATCCGAAGGATGTATGATGTACAGTCGTCTGAGCATTGTAAACAACACTGGCACAGGGCTCACAGATTTTAACAAGCCGTTCTATATCCATTCTTCCCCAGTACATATTTATTCTTGCGAGCTGCGTCATTTAGGAAATCAATTATGAAGCTCTTTAAAACTTTGGTCTAGAAAGATTTAGAGATCCAATCTCAATAGTATGTTGTCTGCATTTGAGAATAGGCTATTTTTAGAATTATTTCTGTGAGCTAGTAGAAAGAGTGGAGCTGGCGACATTTACGTTTCACTTGTCTGTCTTAGGATGAATAGTGTACCCCAATTAGCTGAGAAAAAGACGAGCAGAAGTCATTGGTGCTAGAGTACGATCTGTATGAAAAATAAGGAATAGCGACTGAGTTGCAACATAAGTTATAGCCAAACCCTCTTTGTAAAATTGCCTGTAGTTGGATTCAGTCTGCGATAGTGTTCGAAAGGCATGCCTAACTTCATCGTTGGGACGAATTAAATTATTCGTCATTGGTTCATGACTGTAACCCATTCCGAATTACATACAACGCCGGTAGGGGACACGACCACCAAGCAGAGCTCAAGAGAGGGTTGCTCACTGAGGTACGCTAAACTCGGCTGAACTTAGCTTTTGGTGGCCAAGCACCCATCGGCTAGATCAAATATCCTAGTTTTGTTTTGTTTAATTATTTATAGCTAAGGAATGGTGGGTGTATATCGCCGATACAGATAACATCCTGACTGCATAAGAAGGGGTCAGCCAGAATATGGTGAAACAACTAATTGAGGTCTGTCCAACATAACACGCGTAGTACCCATCAGAAGGGACAGGTACACTTTTTCACAAAACGTACTCACGAATGCCAACAGTCGCTGTGAGCTCTCAACAACTGATCGAAAGCAGTTTTGGCACAACCTGGATGACTTGATGATGAAGTCCCTGCGTCATAATATTTAATAACTCTGACTGCTTTTTACCCTGTCTCTTCTCCTAATTCGCCATACGCTTATCTTTCATGTTCCACTATTTTAGATGATAGGATCAATACTTGAAAGAGAAATGAATTTAGAAAAATACTTAAGAGTTAAGAGTTGATATATTGGTAAGCTACTAATAATGCAAAAGTTTCTTGTATATTGGAGAAAGCGCAATACCTTTTTTTAAATCATTAAATATTGTTTAATTATTTTTTCTAGCCAACCCAAAAACACCAATAACATTTTCAAACCTGAGAAAACGGAATACAATTTTATTGACAATTATTGGTTTTTAATTGTTTTCTTGCTGATTTTGTTGATTCAAAAATGCTACATTTGAAGCTTTAATTGCATGTTGAAATACAAGGTGTGGAAAATGACAATTAAACAGGTCACGTTTATCCAACAAACGTAAAAGTTCCTTTGGAGTTGGGCCACCACTATTTGACTCACTGAAACATAATAAATATAAGCTATTTGTTGAGACAAAGCTCGTAAGTTCCAACTTTAAATTTCTTAAAACGAAGCGTAGGTGTGGACTGTATGTTGCAATTTGAAAAAAGTTCGCAACTAGAGTGAAGTAATAGGAAGAAATGTGAACTATTGCAATAAAATTTACTCACCAAAGACGCAATTCCGGCAACTTCGCTAATAAGACCTGTCTGGCCAGAACAGCCAAGCGAGGTTCGTAGCACCCTTCGAGCTGTAGTTCCTGTGTTCTGGAAATCTTCCGGTGAAATCTACACTTTTTTGCAGGTGAACCGGGCATTAAACTGGTATAAAACTTAAATGAATATAAACGGAAGGCATGGACCGTGGACATGAAATAAGACTCGCGACTGCTTTAGCTGACAGCTGGAGGCAGAAGGAAGAGATTAAAAAGGCAACAGGTGAGGAGAGTACCCGAAGAGCGCAATCTGGCTCTGATTGCGTCTATTAATTGAAATGTTAGTTGCTACCAATAACCGCTATTGGTGTAACGTGCTATTTCAACATTTTACTTTTTTCTCATGTATTAGGCAAATTTATTTACAAAAGAACGCCTAATGGCGTGAACACTATTTCATAATGAAAATTTGACAAAAAGTAAAACAAACTAGAAAAATATGTACATAGTATTTTGGTACCAATTTTGATATACTTATAAACATTGATTTTCATTTATAGAAAACTGAAATCTAGTAATATTACTCTGCAGTTAATTTGTTCTAAGGCTATAAAAGTCTATGAGTATTTATCAAAATATGGATTATAAGATAAGTGAACCAAAATTACCATGATACAAAACAAACTTCAATAAATGATTCTATTACTCAATATATACTAGGCTGCCAAAAAAAAATAAAAATGTTTATGCAAATGATCTAAAAAAAAATCCTTATTATAAGGAGCCCATATAAACTCCGGAGATTAAGAGAATGACGGGATTGGAACGAAACTAGATATTTTTTCCTCCTTTCTAAAGCTCTTCCTCGCTTCAACCACTATGATACCTAGAAATCACAGTGAAAATCGAGTTGCGCGAAATGTGTAAGTTCTTAGAAGCAATAGCTCATATTCACTTTAACCATACCATTCTATCCCCTGGGGAGCTGAATTCTATCCGTCAACTGTGAATGTGACTGCGTGGTAGGCATCCTTGGCTCTGGTTCCTGTAACCAGACTTAACTCAGGAGGAAGAGAAGCAGTCAGAGTTGAAGGATAGAGCTCAGCTCCCAAGGAGGCATAATTCTATGGCTAAAGTGCAAAAGTGCCCCCGAGCTATTGTTTCTAAGGCCCTACACACTCGTAAAACGGTTGTTGCTTGTTTGTTCAATTAACTTCACTTTATGCTACTATGGCTAATCGGACAATGCTACATGGGAGCTCTAAATTTTGCCTATCCAGGTTTAATTAGGATAGGGATTTTTAACGACGAGTACCTGACATCGTA
This sequence comes from Arma custos, assembly GCA_037127475.1. Lineage (NCBI taxonomy): Eukaryota > Metazoa > Arthropoda > Insecta > Hemiptera > Pentatomidae > Arma > Arma custos. The sequence goes on from CM073761.1 coordinate 37,110,654, forward strand.
CAGGCTCGGGTTTAACCTTCCCTTCCGAAGGACGGCGTAATTAAGGATTTTTTACTCCCTTTAAAAAATCCTAGGGCCACCTGCCGGGCTACGAACCCGCGATCTTGGGCTTAGCAGTTTGTTACGCTAACCACTAGACCACAGGTCGCCCCGTAAAACGGTTGATCATTGTAAAACAATACCTCTTTCCTTGGGAACGTGGTAAAGGCCCAATAATATCGATGTGCACATGCTCGAAACGTCCAGATCGTTCAAATGTTCCGACCTTGGTCACAGTGTGTCTTATTACATTTGAACTCTGGCATGGTATGTAGCTTCTAGCCCAATCAGAAACATTTTTGTTCATTTGAGGCCAGAAGTATTTTTTTCTTATGAGTTTCCTCGATGCGTTCACGCCTGGATGACTCAGGTTATGAACATACGCCTTCGCAGTATCTTGGGGAGGTAAATTTGCGCAGAGGGAAAATTAAGTCACTTAATTATTATAGGCGATGCAGCAGCGGGACGCTGGTGCATTGCATAAATTGACGGCTTGTAATCCGTCCAAATTGAAAACGGCCTTCTATAACAGGTCTGAAATGGCGGACTGGCGAGTAAATAGCAAACAATTCCCGGTCTTAGGCTGAATAGATTCTCTGACTATCGGATCTTAGAGAAAAATCCGGCACCCATTGCGTAGCTCGAGGCATCGCATGCGAAAGATAATTCTGGTTCCAGTTTAGGATGAGCTAAAAGAGCTGCTTCAGCAATTTTTGCTCGCTTCGAAATTGGTGATACTTTCCTAGTTCCATAGGATCGGAGACTTGTCGTTCTTTTTAGCTCCGTTCAAGTACCGGTTAAATGGAGATTGCACTGTAGCTGCCTTTGGAATGCAAAGTCTGTAGAGATTTAGCATCCCGAGGAAACGGCGCCAAGACTTCACATCGTGTGGCTGAGGGTAGTCACAATAGTTTGCACTTTAGCCACCTGTGGTATGATTCCATCAGAGATGATGTGGTATCCTAAGAAATCTACTTTGCTGACAATGAATTCACATTTTTCATAACTTAACGTCAGCCCATTTTCATCAAGTCGTTTAAAAACCTTTTTGAGATGAATAAGGTGTTCCTATAAGTGGTTTGAAGCTACAAGGATATCATCGATAAGAATGAAACAGAATGGAAGGTCTCTAAATTTGTCATCCAAGAATCTTTGAAAGATTTTGGCAGCATTACGCAAACCAAAACATATTACCTTTCAAAGTCATTGCAATCTTCTGGATATCTTCCTTTCTAATTGGTATGTGGTAATATACTCGGTCCAAATTGAGACATGAAAAATATTTTTTTCCATGTAAATTGTTCCTAAAGTCTATTTGGTTAGGGACTCCATATCATTATATCGTTATCACTCCATATCCGACGGTAATCCCCGCACGGTCTGATCGAACCATCTTTCTTGGTAACCAAATGTAAAGGGATGACAACTGGCTGCTAGACGGTTTGCAGATCCCCTGTTCCACCATACGTTTAAATTCTTCTTTTAATTGAAGGTACTTTTCAGGTGGAAGTCGGTTTTGCAAAGACTGGTCTACATGTCTTCTATCAACATGTCGTCTACATGTTGTTCTATCAGTGGTATGCTTAGCCAGTTTCATGGTAGTGGAGGGCCTGGTTATATCCAGATATTTCTTAAGCCATTCAGCTAACGGGTGATTGCCTTGTACTGCAGAGATACTAGCAGGAACGACATTCCAGTATCCACTCTACCTTTCGATGATAAGCCAGAATTTTTATCAATTAACTGTTTTCCCTTAAGGTATAGTAAAATAAACTGTAAATTTACATAAAATCTGCACATAAAATCAGCCATAAAAAAATAACAACGAAAAATTCGGCCTAATCCAAAGTCCAACTTTACGGGTCAAGGCAGTTAACGGATTCCTTAGGTATTGATTTTCGTTGAGTTAGCTGCATATAAAGTGAAATCTTGAGGTTCAGGCTTCAGCAACTTATTCGGAGGTATGACTGAAATAGAAGCACATGTATCTATTAGAAATACCTGCCCTGACCCCTGATCTTTGATGAATAGGCAGCGTTGGGTGTCGGCGGCGCCGGTTAACGCCACTTCCGGTCCACTTATTGGTTTCCCTGTTTCTCGTTTCTATCTCCTTCCCAAGCACAAGGATGTTCACATTTGCGAGCTTTCTCCTTGAATTTGAAATGATAAAAACAAAGACAGCCTGCTGGAAGCTTTTTTATTACTTTTGGTTATTAAGGGTTTTTATTACTTTTGTTTGAAGACCGCTTTCGTTTTCACTGGTCTCTACTGCTGCTGCGGCTTTCTATAGGCTCGTCTCTCGCAATAGGAACGGCAACTTACTCGATGAACCTGTCTTTCTCGTCTTCTAAACTATTCCTACTATGTGAGGTAGAAGCTATAGAAGAAATATTTTCTGTAGGTTTGACTTCGTGGATCTTATCGGCTATACTAGAAAGCTGGCTCAAATTTTCGTGATTCGTAGCCAGAAGTATAGCCTGAGAGTGTGACGGAAGAGAACGCAACCAAAGTGTTTTTAATAATCCATCCGATAGTGAATCGCCAGCCAGACTTTTCATGGTTCGCAAAAAAGAGACGGCTTTTCATCCCAAAGTTGCTTGACTTCGAGTAAGCGTTGTATGCGCCTACTCTCAGAGTCAGTATAGGGGTTTCTGGGTTTCTTAACCAAATCTGAAATCTGTTTAATGACATCGAAATCTAGTAAGGGAATAACTATTTCGAATTTCGTCATACTATTTGTTATTTTGGCCCTCGAAAAAACTGCCTGACGATTCCTTATCTTTTAACTTGTTATCAAACCTATAAGATTAAAAGGGATTATGTTAAACATTGATCTAACCACTAACAGACTTTTTGATAGGCAAGAGATTAACAATTTTAACTAATGACTTTTTATGTTGAGATGATTATTCTATTAAAATATGAAAATAATAAATAATGATATCATTGTTAATAGTGGTGTTGTATTTAATAATTATATGTGTATTTTTAGTTATAGGATATATTTTAAAATTATTGGCTATGTTCATTTCAATTGGTTTGCAATAACGTTTAGTTGAACTTGAAAATGAACAAAACGTAGTCAAACAGGGTTGTTACGAATAGTAAAATAAAAAAGAAGTGTATAAGTGTTGTGACAGGACCATCTGTCTTTCGCAAATGAAACGTTGAGCCCTGGACCGTCGAAAAAAATAAACAAATGGCTCGGTCGCAACAGATTAGGCATGATTGAATAAAAAGAACTATTTATAGTGAAATTAAATTTAATATTTGATAATTTATACGACAAAGTAACTACAAATTAGGAGATACAAGAATAAAAGTAATATTACATTTTTGATCCCGTTGTAGGGAGCCAATGCTAGTAAAGAATTTGTCCCCTTCTCGCCCATGGCACCATGGCACTTGATACAGAGGGTATCCTGCAACATCGTAGAGCAGTGGGATTGCCCCATATCGAGAAGAGGTACAGGAAGAAAGTAGCAATTGCCCTGAGCAAGATGGTACGCCTACTTTCTCGACATGACACTCGCCACGGTCACCATGGCGAGGCGCATAGCGGACTGGACCCTACGGTATGACACGAGCTCCGACCACCGGGTCATAGCCTTCGGTGTGGTAGAGGAAGAAGGCGAAGTCTTGCCAGTGGAGAAAGGCTTCGTGACCCGAACTGCGAACTGGGGAGCTTTCTGCAGTGAACTGGAGGGAATATTGGTCGATAGAGAATGGGAAGAAATGGCGCCGATGGAAGGCGAGTCAGCTATAGACCGCAGAGTGGCGGAGCCTACGGGCGCCATCACGGAAGCGGCCAATATGACCCTCCAGCGTCGTAGAGCGAGAGCGCGTCCGGTCCCATGGTGGACGCCTGCCCTGACGCTCCTCAAGAGGGAGTACTAAAGGGCTAGGCGCAGGTACCAGGAGTGCAGGGATGAGGAGATGAGACTTGCACTCCGAGAGGAATCTAAAGTGAGGTATGGGGCATACCGAAACGGCGTGCGTCATCAGAAGAAGGAATCCTGGGACGAGTTCATCGTCAAGGAGTCGGAGAAGAATCCCTGAGGTATCCCGTACTGGGTGGCACTGGGCAAGGTGAAGCCGCTGACCATGATGGCGGCTATCAGAGTGGGAGATGCCCAGGCAGCCACCTTGGAGGAGACGGCCGCGATGTATATAGACTATACATATCCCAGGGATGATCCGTCCCAGGATACGGTAGATGATAGTATGGTAAGACGCACCACGGTGTGCCTCCAGGTACCGAACTGTGTCCACCATGGAATCTATGGGACCTTCGTCTTGCCTTGGATAGGCAGAGGATTGGCAGAGCTCCAGGACTCGACGGAATAGACGCCGCGATCTTGAAGAACTCCGCCCCCCTCATTGAGGATGACCTCCTGGGTATCTTCAATGAGTGTCTGGACCAGTGGCGGTTCCAGAGTAAGTGGAAGATTGCGGACTTAAGACTCCTCTAGAAGAGAGGCGGCAAGGATAAGGAGACGCCTAAGGAATACAGGCTGATATTCCTCCTCTCGGTGATTAGTGAAGTCCTGGAGAGCCTCATCGTTACCAACCAAAGGCCGGTCCTCGGTGCAGCGAGTCACCCACGGCAGTTCGGCTCGACCCGTGGCAAGGGAATCACTGATGCACTGCTGAGGGTGCGCAGGGATGTGGAAGAGAAGGCGGAGAAGTACGTCATGCTTGTACTGTTTGACATGTCCTCCGCCTTCGACAGCGTATGGTGGCCCTGCGTACTCCAGCGGTTGCAGGAGTTCGACACCCCCAGCAATTTGTACTCCCTCGTGAGTACCTATCTCAGTGACAGGAGCGTCAGGATTAGAGGTAGCTACTACGAGGTAGAGAGGAGAATAGAGAGAGGATGCCCACAAGGGTCGGTCCTCGGGCCGGCCCTGTGGAAGTTGGTATTCGACCAGTTGCTGGGGGAATTAGAAGAGGAAAGGTTCCTTACCACGGCCTACGTCGACGACCTGGCAGTCATCGTGGCCGAGTACAGCAGAGCCAGAGTAAAGACACAAGTGGAGAGGTGCGCCAGCCTCGTAGCGGAATGGTGCGTGAGGAGGAAGCTGAGTATGGCCGCAGCCAAGACCCAGGCCATACTCCTCAGGGGCTCCACTGACAGGGCTCACCCCCTGTACGCCTACTTTCCCCCTTACTATACTTCACTAGCACTCATGACTGACTGGCTTGATCGGCACTAAGTACGTGACCCAGCCAAACATGACATTGAAAAAATTACAATTAAGAAAATTAAATATATGAAGCTATATATGTATTTGAAATTTTTTTTTGATAAATGTGTCGGCCTCGACCAGTTTTTTCGTTCATGAATAAAAATAATTTTAAGTTTTAATAGAGGTTAATTCATTTTTCTTATTTTAGAATAAGTGTGATTCGTGAAGTCGACAGCACGCATGCATGTGAAGGATCAAATAGAATGGAATCTCGTCAGATTGAAGCTCCTTGACCTTTCAAAAAATATAGAATCAGGTAGGTTCCTCTAAGTAATATATTGCAGTTAAATTCATAAACCTTCTATTATTAATATGGTTATCTAATTGTTGTATGAATCAGTTGATCATCAGTAGAATGTTTCATCTTTAAATAAATTAAAGGGTATTGTATTTTAAATAGGATGGTCATTTATTCAAGCCTGATCAAGATCACTAATAACATCACTTTTAGAATTTTATTTGTTTTGTCATGATTTGATTGTTGCTGTGGATCAATAATCCCCCCTCCCCCGTTTTATGAAATTAGTGAACTTCCATACAACTAAGACTGAAGTGGATATGAAAACTGTGCTATGATAAGGGAAAACTTATTTCACAAATAACAAATATAGAGCAATCAAAAGACCTGATCAATTGCTGTTTTCATTTTTTATTAATGTTGATTGAATTCTTTTAATTTTCCTTTTACTCTTAATATCACGATATAACACTACCATTTTATTTTATCTATTTTATGTTCAGTTCTTTATATCTAATTTTCAGTTAATTAAAATTGTAGGGTCATTCACACATGTTCAAAAATTTCTTAATATTAAGATTCCCGACAAATTCATTCACTTTTTTTTTTTAATAAACAATCAAATATAAATTTTAGGATCCTCCTGCTAAAAGAACCGTGGAGGGTAGCTTTCAATATTATTGATTACTCCGTGCTTGATTGTTGAAAGTATAATTCTTGTTTATATTTGTTATTTGTGTAATGAGTTATAAATAATAATAATAATAAAGACTTTATTTATTTTGGGACAAGTCCCTTTAGAATAACAATACAGGAATAATGTATAACCTACAATGTCTTGGAGTAAAATAGATTACAATTACTTAATTAATTACCATTAAATTAATAAATGAGGAATAAATAAAAAAAATTATGAATTACCTCAATATTTAATTAAACAATATTTAAAGAAAACTATTTCCTATAAAGGAAGAAGAAAACAAAATAAAATAGAAGAAATAAGATAACAATAATTATAGAGGGAGAAACAATTGACAGTTTTACATATATATATATATATATAATTTTTTTTGAAAAACAAAACAAGAAATAAAATAATGAAAGAAAAAATATAAACAATACTAACTATGATAATAATAAAAAAATTAATAAATAAATATAAAGATATATGACTGGAAGTGTGAACAGCCAAATTAGCAGAGATAGAAAATGTATATATATCACTAACACGCGTATGCACACATACAATTATACAGATACCCACATATATATCAAACACATCATTCATCCATCATTTAGAAAATTTAATCTCAAAACTGAACATACTATTTTCTTAATCTCAAAACTGAACATACTATTTCCGATTTTTTGGGAATTATAAGGAAATTAGGTGAATGAATATACACGAATTAAAGGTTGAAAGATTATTGGAATGAAGAATGGAAGAAGGTATAGAGTTCCAAAGAGACGAGGATCGGATAAGGAAAGCTCTGTCAAAAGCTGCTGTTCGGTGGGATGCTGTATATAGATTTGAGAGCCGAGAACGGGTCTTACGGGAGTGGACTATGGCTTTGAATTGAAGGAAATCGAAAATGTATGATGGTCGGCGGGATGGGATAACTTGGTAAAGAAAGGATGCTAGGAAGTACTTACGGCGATAGGAAGGATAAAGCCACTTCAACTCTTCGTAATATCGGGTGACCTCTCGGGATCCCAAAGATGAAGCGAGTGAATTCAGTTATAATTTTACTTCGAGATTCCCAGAGATTCGAGATCCCCCCATACACTGTACAGCAATAGTCCAAATGAGGGAAAATTAAGGAAGTAACTAGAAGTCTACGGGTTTCAAAAGGGAACAGGTAACGAAGGTAATTCAGACGCTTTAAGGTGTAGAAGGTAAGGCGGGAAATTTCAGAGATATGGTTTTTCCAGGGGAGGGTTTGGTCAACAATAATTCCAAGATTTTTGACGCTTGGGTAGAATTTGATAGGATTATTGTTTAGAAACAGGACTGGATTATGAAGAACTAGCTTATGCCCGCGGCTTCGCTCGCGTGGAATTCGGTCTGCCACATAAAGTTTCGTGAAAGATCATTTTACATAAATAATTTAATTATTTTTAAAAATATAAGTTACTCGTACACCCAAAATTTCAGATGTCTAACTTCAAAACTGACGCATTCTATACAACCTTTGAACACCTATTATATTAATGGGGAAACCCTTGGGGTGGAATTATCCAAATTTCTTTCTAAAACTATACAAAGACCCTATCTACAAATTTCAATATGCTAAGTTCCTGATTTGCCTTTAATTATGTACTATAATGGGAGGGGGCACATGCCGCCGTGCCCCCACATAAATCTGCCCTTGCTGTAGCCCATAATGTATAACCTATTTTACTCAATAAGTTTCATCCAAATCCGGAATGAGTCATGAGTAACAAACATTCGCATTTATAATATTAGCAGGATATCAAAACAATAGTTTCACTCATGTTCTTTCTGTTATTTTAACCACTATTATCATGTGATTTGCCTTTAATTATGTACTATAATGGATTTCTCCACCGTACCTACAAAACTGTCGAGGGGGGCACATGCCCCCGTGCGCCCCCCCCCCTAAATCCGCGCTTGCTATAGCCTATGTGTTATTCTGATGTATAACCTATATTACTGTAAAGTTTCATCCAAATCCGTTCAGTAGTTGTTGCGTGAAAGAGAGACAAACTTTCGCATTTATAATATTAGTAGGATAGTTTTAAGGAAGTAGTTTACTATTGCCTTGATTTTTTCCACGTTCAACTTTTAGTTCGGGTTTTTAAAAGCGCTTGGATATCTAATATAGTTTTCAGGTTGGAGGTCAAGGTGGAATCATGTGACCGATAGTACTATAGGAGTAGATGGCGTCCCAGTTGATGGAACTTAAGTCGGATTGAAGAGATTCGAATGAAAGGAGTTCGAACTGCGATAGGACACAATTTTTGGAGTAAAGGATTTGATAGGTAGATCATAAGAAATGTGGATGAGATCGTGTGAAGAAAGAAACGGAACAGGATTTAGTTCGAGACAAGCTGGAAAAGGGAGGATAAGAAGTGGGTGTCGAATGGAAAATGAGGAAGTCGGTACACTACGGCATATTGAAGAGGAGAGGATAAAGCTGAGATTTCAAAAATATGTATGCCAGATGAGGACAGCTAGGGTTCGGAGATTGAAAAAGGATTTTAGCTTTAAGGCTTTCGTAGATATATAATCCAACGCCACCTCGCCTGCGATAAGATCTGTCATGACGTATGAAAGAATAGTTAGGAAGGGATACTTGGATGGAAGGAATGAATGCTTTGATCCAGGTTTCGGATACAGCTATGGCATGGTGAAAATTACGTAGAGAATATTTCTGAAATTCATCAAAATGTGCAATAAGGGATTGAGTGTCAATGTGACAACAGTTCAGTATATTAGTCATTACTGAGGGAGTGGAGAAACGAATGGCAGGAAAATGGGATCCTGATTGAGGGATAGAGAATAAAAACATTCCTAGTAATTTTCAGAATTAAAATAAAATAAATGATGATGATAATAAGTAAATGATGCGAAGATGGTTTCGAATGAAATAGAACTTAAACTTTTGGAGAAAGATGTAATAAATAAAATGATTAAAAATAAATAGTTTCTTATAATGCAATTGGGAAAAACCACAATGCAAAGCCTTATGTTTCAAAAATACACCCACTTACCAGTCGACGTTTCGCCTATTCAGGCATTATCAAGACACCAAACAAAAAGGGGGTTATGTGAATCACATCTCGAAGAAAAAGGTGCAATACATCCCAACGATCAACAGCCCAAACAGGCTCCAAACATGAGACAGCACCCCACCACCAAGACGTTCAACATACAACTCCGACCGTTGTAGAGTTCCAGATGAAAATACTGTGAACCAAATAGACCACATTGTGATCGAAAAAGGGCATGCCAGCTCACTCACAGATTTCCGAGTGTATCGCGGGGCGAATGTGGACTCGGATCATAACTTCAGCATCGCTCGCATCGTAGGCCGAATTAATATATCAAAGTCAAGAAACAAGAATAAGAAAAAGAAAGGATATAATCTAGAAAAGCTTGCTGACCGTGCAAAAAGGATACGGTATGTGAACACAATAAACCAAAAATTAACTATGTCTAACTATGAATAGGACGAAGTAGATGACTAATGGAGAAAGATCCGCTCAACAGTGGCCGAAGTTGCCAAAAACATTTTAGGAGCAAAAGAAAGAACAACCAAGTCACCGTGGTTTGATGAAGAATGCTCACACGCAACTGAGGCCAGAAATATAGCACACAGAGCTATGCTTACGAAAAGGACCAAACGAACAGCTGAGGAATATAGAAGGATGAGAAGTATGGAAAAACTTCATAAAACTAAAAAGCGGATATGGAAAAGAAAAGAGATAGAGGCTGCCTAAATCTTTAAAGCATGCGGTGAGGTAAGAAAGTTCTATGCAGCGATCAATAGTAGCAGAAAACCTTTCAAACCAACCCACGCAGCGTGTAAAGACAGTAGAAACATCCTTTCTAAAAAGAAGGCCTGTTTAAACCAATGGAAGGAACACTTCGCTCACATTTATGGAGGAGGTACGGAAGAGGTGCATGAAGATAACGAGCAAGCACTGCCAGAAGAGGATGTTGAGCCACCGGATAATGAAGAGGTGTCTGATGCAATAGAGAAGCTCATGAACCACAAATCACCAGAAATGGACGACATACCAGCAGAGCTTATTAAGCATGGTAGAGACAGCCTAGTGAACCCCCTCCACAATCTCATCATGAACATCTGGGTCAAGAAAGCTATCCCGGGGGAATGGAGAAAAACGCTAGTATGTCCTATAATCAAAAAGGGTGATCCCTTTGAATGTAGCAATTACAGAGGTGTATCTCTTCTCCCCAGTGCTTAAACTTGCTAAACTAAAAGTGCTCTCAAACATCCTCTACCAACGCTTGCTTCCATACGCAGAAAGAGAAATAGGCCAAAGCGGATTGGTAAGCCTGACGTTGTCAGTTTTATCGAACGATCCAGATTAAGATGGGCTGGACATGTGGCGAGGATGAGCGTGGAGAAAATCCCAAAGAGTTTGCTGACGGAGTTCATTCATGGAAGGAGGAGAGTCGGTCGACCAAGACTGCTGTGGATTGAATCTGTGACTGAGGACACCAGGAACCTGGGAGTACGCAACTGGATGGCAGCAGCAATCAACCTGGACTAATGGTGGAAGCTGATTGAGGAGGCCTGGATGCGTCAACGATAATAATCATAATAATAATTATAATTATGATTAGATATGAAATGTAAAAAAAAAGTGTATTGCATATATTTTATTTATTAATATTCTTCTTATCTAGAAACATGTTTAAATTATCTTTACACTCAATCTTTTGTTGTTTTTTTAATTAGATTGTTTGCATTAATATTTTTACAATATTTTTTTTTGGCAGCCATATATGTATGTATATATATATATTGCCTTGATTGATTTTGATGTGTGTGTATATATTGAGTCCTGGCAACATTTATTGATATCTGTTTTGTATTTTGGCAATTTTTGTTCACTTATTTAAAACTTTTTTAAATCCATAATTTAATAAATCCTTGCAGATTTTTATAATCTTAAAAATAAATTAACTGGAGAGTAATATTACTAGATTTCAGTTTTTTATCAATGAAAATCAATGTTTATAAGTCTCTCAAATTTGGTACCACAATGCTATTTGTATGTATTTGGTAATCTGTATTTCTTATTGTCCAATTTTCTTAATGAAATAGCTTGTATTTATTATGTTTCAGAGAATCATATAAGTGGTGGCCTAACTCCAATGGAACTACTGCGTTTGTTAGACCAACGTGACCTGTGTTATAGTCATTGCTCCACATCTTGTATTTCACCATGCCCACTCAGTAATGCCTCAAGGACGGATGCTTCAAACATGATGTTGAATCAACATCACCTTGAAAATAATTAAAAACCGATAATTGTCAATCAAATTTGATACTGTTTTCTCATGTTTGAAAAAGTTATTGTTGGTGTTTTTTTGTATTGTCTAGAAATGATTGTTGTAAATTAGGAAAAAATAATTAAACAATATTTAATGAATAAAAAAAAATCTTCATTGCTCTTGCACCACTCTACAAGAAAATTTTCCGTAAGTAGTAGTTTAACAATTTACCAACTCAAAACGAGTATTTTTCTAAATTTTATTTTTTCAAGTATTCATCCTAGCGCCTAAAATAGTGGAAGTTGATAGGTAAGAGTATGGAGAATGAGGTTTTCTCATGTTTGTGCTCTAAAAATTTTTACAAATATTAGTTCTTTATATTCTATTATTTATTTATATGTATGTATATACATATATTTATTTTTTATTTAATGTGCCTTACACAAAATTCACAAAGAACCTATTTTCCCTGCTTCTTCTCCTTCTCATTCATTAAATAATTATAATTAGTAAATTATAAATTTATAAAATTAAATTTCTTACTATTTTCTCAAATTTCTCTTACTGTTTTAATGTATGCATGGTATTCACACTCTCAAAAAAAATGTTTAACCATCTTTAACTATTGCATGCATTTACACTGTCTGTTATTATCACGAATCTTTCGAAAAGAAAACTAAAACAAATATTAGTTATTAACAAGTTACAAAAATATACAATCTTTAATTAACATTTCTATTAATAGTAGATTTTGTATGGTTATTTATATATGAATATAGGCACACACAGACAGTATACCCACACAAAAAAGAAATTATATTTCAGTATGCAGAATGTATTACAATATTAAAACACAACTAATAATGCATGGGAAGTGTATGTTAGACGATACCACCGGGAGGAGAAATAAATTCAATGACGAAATATAACTGGAGGCCTGAAAATTCACCATTAATGAAATGAAGATTGTTGAGCCTGAGTTTGCACTTTGTTGCAATATATTAATTAATTTTCTTGCTACAATTTTTTTATGAAATGAATGTACAGTTGATAATAATAATAAAAGGCCGAGCTAATCCGAATGTTCGATAGTGTTGCCACCAATGCAAGAATTTTATATACGAGTATATCAAATACAAAATAGTAGAAATTCTGTATTAGATATCATATGAAATAATGGCTTTATGGATTCAGGAGTGCAAGAAATTTAAAAATATCTAATAATGGCTTTATGGATTCAGGAGTGCAAGAAATTTAAAAATATCTAATAATGGCTTTATGGATTCAGGAGTGCAAGAAATTTAAAAATATCTATTCTGGGTTTCTACATACATACAACATTCTATTGATATTTGAATATACCAAGTGCGCTTAGTCACTAAAAGCTAAGTTCAGCAGAGTTTAGCGTACCTCAGTGAGCTACCCTAAGCTCTCCTCAACTTAGCTAATGGTGGTAGGGCATCCTATCAGTGGATTCAAGAACGGCTAATTGTGTAATTCGAAATGGGTTGCAGTCATGAATTTATGACAAACAATTTAATTAGTGATGATGAAAACAAACAATGATGAAAACGTTGCAGTCAGTTACATATGCCTTTCTAAAACTATTAAGGCCTTAAAAGGGAAAACAAACAAAGCCATAAGGAATATAAAGGATGAAAGAGGACTACTGTTAACTACAGATGAGGAAATATTGAAGAGACGTAACCCCTATTATGCTGAAGTGTTTTCCAGCGGATAGAGTATTATGAGAAGAAGATTAGGACGATATAATCTGGGGAGAGGATGTGGAAAGGGCTATAAAAAAGCTAAAGACCGGCAAAGCAGCAGGGAGGGATGGCATATCTCCAGAGGTGATTAAGTTTGGAGGACCAGAACTGCAGAAACACCTACAGAACCTCATTCAAACAGCTTTTTCTAAAAAAATTGTGCCGACTAAGCACTGGATCTAGGAGAATTTTCAGGGAGGGGGGCATGGGTCAATGTGAATTTGTTATCAATGAATACGATCCAAATATGAATGAAGATACATAAAATATTGTCACGGGCTACTGGGTGTGAAAATGAATTAAACTACTCCTAAATTCAAGATGGTAATATTTATTAACAAAGTGACAAAAAAATACAATGAAGTTACAAACAATTAAATTATTAAACTAATGTAAATTTACAATAACAATATTCTAAATATTTATTATAACCTAGGCCTATTTAATTACTAAAATAATATAAGATATTACAACTACGAAATAGCTTAACTATTTACATATATATTTGTACAAATACAATAAAGTTAAGCTAGAGCTTATAACTGCAAATTAACACTTACAGTTCACTAATTAAAGTCCACCGACCGTAAGAATCTCCAAATATAACAAACTGACTCACAGTAATAAACAGAAACGGTTTATTACACTCGCGAGACTGTCACAGTTCACTGATACACTTATTACTAGTTCATCACACTGCCTGGTTTACTTTCTGACTGACTGACTCGCGCCGAGGGGGTGTTTAAATAGACAAGGCCGAACATTCTAGACACACGGAAGTGGGGGGAGGCCGTTCTGGGACCTTCCAGAACCATCTTCTTAACCTCTTCTGCCGAAGGGCTCAAGACGTTAATCTCTTCCGCCCGTCTTTCTCTCTGTGACTTTAACAATATCAATTATTAATTTAAGACAACTGAGGCCAGAAAACAATAACATGGATAAAATAACTTCCTTGATCAAAGCGGTAGCTATCTATATGTGAATGAAAAACATAAAAGGGTTCGGAATCGCCGATTTGGGATGCACCCATTGAGAAAACATTCGATACAATGAATAATTTTGGTGTGTAAACGTGTTTTTTTCTTCTTGAAACCCAACTAAAATTCAGGTCGATATTAACTAATAAGAACTCTAGGTAGAGGACATGGCCCCCATGCCCCCCCCCTCAAATCCGCCAATGACTGAGTGGGAGTATAACATCCTCATTCCTTTACACAAGAAAGGAAGCTATAGCGATTGCATGAATTACAAACCTATATGTCTATGCCAGATGGTTTACAACTCTAAACATCCATCCGAACATAAGCTGAGGAAAATCGTAGAAGGAAACTTTGAAGAGAAGCAGGCAGCATTCAGACCGCACCGCCAGACCCAGGACCAAATATTCTCTTCTAGGACTATTATTGAAAAGGGATGGGAACGAGGGAAGAGGAAGATGTTTCTGGCTTTTCTTCATATCAAGGCGACTTTTAATTCGGTCCCTAGACATGAAATATGGGCAGCTCTAGCCGCTGCAAACGCCCACAATGCAATAATAGGGGCTATAAAATCCACTTATCACAATAATAAGGGAGTAATAAGAATAAATGGAAAGGAATCAGAACATTTCGAAATGAAAAAGGGATTAAAACAAGGAGACAGCCTTAGCCCTCTACTGTTCATCATATTCATGGATAAAATCCTAAAAATATGCAAGCGGAGGGCAGCACGGACAGTTGTTGGTAAGTGGAATACGAGGACAATCCTTGCTCAAGCCTTGGTTTTTGCAGATGACATTGTCCTCGTAACAGATTCAAAGGAAAACCTGCAGCAAGAAATCATAGAGTGGGAACCTGAGCTGGATAGAAAGGGAATGATGCTCAATGCAAGTAAGAGCAAGGTAACGTGTATAGGACGAAACGAAGAAAATGTGGAGACCCAATGCAGAGGAGAAACCTTAGAGAAGACTGAGGAATACGCCTACCTAGGTACAGTCATCAGTAGGAATGGAAAGATTGATGGAGAGGTTTCCAACCGGATCATAAAGGCAAATAATGTCTACTACCAACTATGCAGCGCGATTGCTGGAAAGAGGGAAGTAGACAAAAACGTGAAGCTGCATATTTTCAAGGCTATATACCTACCTACTCTCCTCTATAGAAGTGAAAGCTGGGTCCCATTGGATAAGCACTGGAGCCGAGTAACAGCCGCAGAAAGAGGTACCTGAGAAGAGTAGCTGGCCGAACCAGAAGAGATCTGATCAGAAATTTCAGCGAATACGAGAGGACCTGGGAGTTTCAGCTGTAAAACAAGCGGTTGAAAAGAGGCAGCTGAAATGGTTTGGCCACCTTTGTCGAATGCAGGAAGATCGGGACCCAAGAAAGTTCTTTGAAGCTAGGCCAACTGGAAGACGTCCCAGGGGCAGACCTAGGCTAACATGGACGGAACACATCTCCAAGCTGGGACAGCAAAGAGGACAAGGCCTGAATGCCATGAAGGCGCTGGCCAAAAACCGGGATGCGTTGCTAGCAAGGACGTAGGCACCTCCACGCTAAAAGGCACAAGGAGAAAGAAGAAGAGACCAAAACGAGCTGGATACCAAAAGATCACCTTTTTCATTCTCTTCGAATCCTGAATGGTAGGTTCGTAAATTTTCAATTATTAATAGATAGCGTTCAAGGATGTGGAAATTTGGGTGACCTTTTCAACTAAAAAAAAAACTACCATTCCTTCAATAAACTTTTTTTTCATAAAACTTTCGACTGCCAAAACGAATCCTATTTAAAATTCGAACAAAACTCTCTTCTTGGAATTCGGGATATTATTTTTAAGGCAATTATTATAAAATTAAAAGGTTTTGTTACATAATCTTCAGATATTATTTCACAATTATTTTAATCGCAACTGGTAATATCAAAGAGATATTCGAAAAATTCACTATTCTGCCTCCTACATAATGAGTTTGAAAGTTTAATTTGGTTTGGAAATGCTCGCCAAATTAACTGAGATAAGCAAGCTGTAAAACTTTGAATTTTTATTTCTGCGTTTAATTAAATCATTTCCTAATATCAGCTAAACCGCCCCTCTAAGAACATGGTCTTCCTCATTAACTTTTTCCAGTCAGCTAGTTTTAGTCATTCGGTAAATCGATTTTATACTACTTATAAATCTCCACAAGAGAAATGAATTAAACGAATTAACTTGTATGAAGTTTTATTTAAATATTTTATTGTCCTCGCCACGCATTCTTTGGAATCTTGCACACATTTTCATTTGCGATACTCTATGTTATGAATCTATATCTAAGGACTCGTTCATTGATTCAAGTAGGACTGTATTGCAGATTATACGCTTAGTTTATTCTTGATATTATCATCAGGTAAGTTACCGATGTTGCCTGAAAATAAAGTTTCAAATCCATCCGAAGGTAATCATGACGATTTGGGATTCTCTGAAATATATAGCAATAAATTGGATTATTTAACTTGCTATACTAATCAATAATTTTGTTGAATTGTAATCAATTAATTGTTTATTTTACTGTTGTTCGAACTTTGTGTATTTATATTATGTTTTTAATTATATGTGTATTGTTTGATACCATTTCATCTTTAATTAATCATTTGACTACTTGAAATAGTGAAAATTATTTTGCATATGATATAATACCGGTTTAAAGTGTTAATTTACTGTACTTTTTTATTAATTGGTTTTGATTTTCTATTCTTACCTTTTTGATTTTTTATTTCTGGCTCCGCCCAAACTTCCATACTATCAAATTTGTTGGTTGATGTTTAATTGTCTATACTCCGGGTTTTTAGCTAAGTTTGCATATTTTCCCTTTTTATTATATTATTTCTTTCTTATTGTTATGATCATTTAGTATTCATAAATGAGGTTAACCGTAATTCACCCTTCTGAATACAGCTATTAAGTTTTATTTAATTACTTTTCATAATTTTGAGTTATCAGTTTGCTGTGTAGTGCAGTTCAGTTAATCACATATTTTAACGACCCATGTTATTCTAATTGACATTTTATTCAACATTGGATATTTCTGTATTAGTAGGTGTGGGCTTAGCTTATCGTATTTAATAGCTATTAAGGTGCTATTGTTTCTATTGCTCTGTATTAGAATATTTGTTAAATAACATTGAAAAATATATGTAAGGTTTATAGGTAAATTTGTTTTTTGGGCTAAGAAACCCCAAGACAAGACATAGATATACTGCTGATTTTTCGTTGCAGATTTTGCATGTATTATCTCAATTTATTTTGTTTTCAACTTTTGAGGGCCCCATCAAATTATTTCAATTAATGGAATCTGGCTTATGATTAAAAAAAAAATATATTGGAGATGGTATTGGTTGGTAAAGTTTGAGTTCGAAGTGCTGAGTACATTTGATAATTTATTCTATCCTACTATTAAAATTATAGCATGGCATCTATCAAATAATATTCTCTAATTATTTAATCAACAAATTAATATTCTTTAATTTGTTTCAATGATTACTGTTTAAGATTTGTTGAAATTTGTCCTCAATGAAGTTTATGGTTTCTTAACATATTAATGTCCCATTTAGCTAATATATACACTTCCTGTCCCAATACTTGTCAAAAACAAATGTATAATATAATTTGTGAAATGATCGTTTAAAATAATTGTTAGTTTTTTATCTTACCCAATATAGAAACTAACAATTAAGCATGCCCATTTTAGTCTTCTCAATATTATTACTTCAATTTTATTTACCAGGTGCAGATGACAATTTTCACATTATTTTTTAAACTTAATTCTGTGCCAATCTTCACTTGCATGGTTATATTTAACTTAATAGTTTCTGTATGTTTCCAAACAAGACCGAATCATTGGCACACCCTCTAATAAGATTTAACTCAGGAAAATAATATATCTTTACTAAATCTTATTGATATTTATTACTTTTCCAATAATGCATTTGTAAACAACTAGAAAGGTAATTAAACTGCCACAGTTTTAAATGATAACTACCCCCTTGTTTTTCTTATTGATTAAAACATTAGATATAGTCTAGTCCAGATGTTATGTTTGTCAAATCTTAGATGTTATGAGTTTCCACAAAACTCATTTGATTTTTCAATTTCTAAAACTGAAATAAGTCTGAATGGATGGTTGCAATTTTGGAGTGTATCATGTTATCATAAAAGAAATAATCTGATTTTTTTCTTCACCATGTCTCTCCAGTACAGAATGTATTTTATCATTATTGAAGATATAGCTAATCATTATTTTTTTTTTTTTTAGAAATGAGTGCTCCTGTGAAAAAAGTACCCATACATTTACAGGTAAGGTGTTTTGTTCTTGAATGGCCAAATTTAATGAATGAGTTATTTAAAAAATTAAAATAACTCACTTAATATTGGAACTACATTGTTTGTAATTTATTTTCTTCTCTATAAGAATCTAAAATGAGATACTGTAAGGCAAAAATCAAATGGTCATTGTTAATAACTCTTAAGATTTTAAACAAATCATTGATTTCTAATCTCGATTATTTCTAATAGAGATTCATTTATTAGAAAATGTATTGGACTTTATCTACTCATTTTCATTTTCATTAAATAATATAATAGCAAGGCTAATGAATAAATTTTTTAATAAATGTGTTTTATGATTTTTAGTGACTTCTTAAAAAATTATTTTACCCTGTTATAAATGAACATAAATAAAGATAACAAAAACTATGATGTTCAGATGATTTATTTATTAAAGAAAATCGCATTACATTAATATTGATTATAATATTTATGTTAATGAATTTTGCATTCTTCATACACAATTAATTTTTTTTTTTAAATAGAACAGTAAGAAAGAAAGTTCAAAGAATCTTAAATTATTTAAACCCCCGTTGTTCATCAACAGAATCTACTTTCAGTTGAATGGATTCCTTATTTGTGGTGGAATCTATTGTACTGTTGGGTGATTAATGTTTTTTATATTAGTGATCTTCATTTTCTAGCTTACCATTGTTTTTTAAATATTACATTTAGCTAATGCTTTATGAATTCGTTGAAATTAACACCAAACTACACTTTTTTCACACGAGATGAAAGCATATATTGTGGAAATATTGAATAGATTATCCAAGGTATCGAACAAACATGATTAAACCTATTTTTTTTTTTACCTACTAAAGAAAAAAAATGTTTTTTATTTCCTTTATAGACTAACGTGCTACATCATGTTTAAGAATGTTTTCTTAAAAGAACAGTTACTGACTAGTCAACCACTTCTTTTTTTTTTGTTAAAGTAATCATAAGTAATTATATACAACAATGCTTTTATAAATCACATATGAGAACATTACCAATCAACATTCCTCTAAATTTTAATACATAGGCGGAGCGGAGTTCAGAAAACGTTATCTTTAGTAAGAATCGTTTATTTTAAAACTAATGTTTCAACCCACATTGCAAGTCGTCTTCAGGGATAAATATGGAAATTAAAATAATACATACTAAAGAATAAAAATATATTTAGGGATATGGGGGATAAAAGAAATAATAATATAATAAAAATGGGGAACCCTTTAGGTAAATATAAAAACAGAGGGAATATTTATAGAGGTTTGTCCCCAATCACAGCAAAAGATTGATTGCAAAATCTATTTATATACACCTAGAACCTAACCCATTTAACCCAAAATTGTATTTTTATGACCTACAAACACATCATAAACCTTTTCAAAATAGTTAAGTTTCTTCTTTCCATTTTGACCTCTTTTAACGCATTCTTTATTAACTGTTATCTCTCCTACCCACCCTCTTCTTTCTTCCTTAAGTTAATTCTTAATTTATTTATTATTTTGTTTAGATCTTATAATATTAACTTTTTATACACTAAGACTACTATTTATTCATTTATTGTATGATCAACCTACTATCTCTCTCTTTCTCCCAGTAGATAACACCCCCCCCCCCTTTCAACTAACTCTTTACTATCAATTATATATTAAGTTTTTTTTCTATTTCTCACAATTATTTGCCTATTTTTTTTAACACTTTCTCACCCGCTACTTGGTTTTCAATGTAGTCCAACCCCCCTCTACTACACCCTCCATTGGTTTGTTTCGTATTCAACTGTCAACCCTTGGCCCCATTATAAGGTATGAACTATTTTTAACTTTTCATTTGTTAATAACTTATTTTATCATTTTATACTTTATACATCATTACTAGTTTTATTGTCCCCTTCACTTTCAACTACATTTGTCCCATTATCCTTCATTATTTTCTTTATTATTCTCTTTGGTATATTTATTTACAGGATTACCCACTATTCTCCGTTGCTCTTGTCCATGAATTTCAAAAATACTGCTACGTTATTTAAACTTTAATTTCAATAATGACTTTAGGTTAAGATGAGGTATGAATTAGTTTATATGTTTGATGTGTTAATATTTTTTGTTTACTATGGTCTTTCTCTTGTTTCATTACTAGTTTTACTTTATTTTTTTACCCTTTATCCTATAATTGTTCTATAACTCTATAAAATGTAATTCTATGATCTTAATCACCCGTTCACATGTAACTCTTCTATACTTTATTTTATTAAATATTACCGTTTTGTATGAATAGGTAAGAATAATTCCTTGTTTTTAATTTTTCATTTGTTAATCTTTTGGTTTTTTAATATTACCTCTTTGTTATTATATAATTCAATCCCTTCTGTTGTAAGTTTTCTATAATTCATATTAAATAATAATATTCTATATTCTCCAATAGCGTTCTTATTAGTTATATTTTCATTTAAGATTTTTTTCCCTGTACCAATACCATTCATTAGATTAATTTTTATTAATCTATTATTATTACAAAAGACTTTGTTGATTTCTTTCTGGTTTAGATCGTGTTGATAAATTTTTCGCCAACATTTGAACCCTAAAAGAGTATCTATTATTATTATAATTTTATTATTGTACTACTTTTTCGAATACCATTCATTTGATTAATTTGTATCATTCTTTATTACTTATTCGATAATTCTCTATAATTATTCCCTCTGTTTTTATATTTACCTAATGGCTTCCCCATTTTATTATCACCCATATCCCTAGATGCCTATATATATTTTTATTTTTTACTATTTATTATTTTAATTTGTATGTATCTTGTATATTTAGCCCTGAAGAAGACCCGCAATGGGGTTCGAAACGTTGACTTTAAAATAAACAGATCACCTTACTAAAGAGAGTTTTCTGACCTCCACCCGGACCATTTTTTTCTTCAGAATCAAATTTAGTAATAGTGAATATCAAACAAAACTATTTATTTATTTTAAATCTAATAGTAAAAGGATTTAGTATAGAAATACAATAGGATGCATTAAGATAGGGGTAAGGTTATACCATTTTTAGGATAAGGTTATCACAGTTTAAGCTATTATTAATAGCAGTCCTCTCCTAATAACATAAACTGTGGATGAATCAGGAACTAATACCAAGTGATAAAGGTATAA
The DNA here is from genome assembly GCA_037127475.1 of Arma custos. Lineage (NCBI taxonomy): Eukaryota > Metazoa > Arthropoda > Insecta > Hemiptera > Pentatomidae > Arma > Arma custos. The sequence continues at coordinate 37,132,414 of CM073761.1, forward strand.
TTAAGTGAAAACAAGCGGAATTTAAATAGGGTCAAGGATATAATATCTTCATAGCAATTTATTCAAAACTAATGTTAAACAGCTCTATAAGATTGTTGTTTTGATTAATCAGTAACTATTAAAGCCAATGAAAGTGAATTTACAGTAAATCAAATTCAATAAAAGTTCAAGAAATTTTAATCTCCCTCTTTTAAAATTTCTTTGATTTTATTTGGTTTGATATTTTGAATTAGTGTTAAAAAATAACTACATAATTTGTTAATGTGTGGATCAATCTTTATATTAGAAGTTGATACACTCCAATAAATCACTCCGTGTTGCCACCACACCTAAAAAGTCTACCTCTCCAGGAAATAAGCCATGGCGTTTTGCGTGTTGGTTCAATCATCTTATAACTAGTCTGTGATAATACTGTCATAAGATTATTGCAGGAATCAATGAAGAGCTGGTGAAGGTCCAAATTATATTCATAGCTCTGCAGTGTCTGAGTTAATGTAAGGTTACTGTATTTTTTGGTCTGATTGGAACCTGACTCTGGCACCTATCTCTTAGTTAATCAAAGTTAACCTCCTTGTACTCCTTACACACTACAGCTATGTTTCTATAATTGGAACAGTCCATTTTGGTCTATTGGACCAATTCTCACCACACTCCATTCACCTTGATAATCAAGATTATCCCGTGTAATCAGGATTCTATACATCTCTGTCATAATAGATAAGATCAGTGGGCATGTCATCTACTTCTAGAATATATATATATATATATATATATATATATATATATATATTTATATATATATATAAAGCGTCCTAGGGCACGCTCAACCGCCAGGTTTTCCCCCTTATTTTGGGTACCCTATTTTTATAATATTTTATAGAGGCTGGGTGAGCCCCAGGAGGGTCCTAGATCCCATATGGTCCATCTCCTGCTGCAAGCAGACTAAAAAAAAGTAACTGCCTGGAGTGGGATTTGAACCAGGATTTCCGGCATGGCTACTAATTGATACTCTACCACTGAGCCACTCCGCTCCCCACATATACATATAGTAAATGTATACAAAATAATACTTGCATGAATAATGTATATGGGTTTAAATGTATTAGCAGTTGTACTGAAAAATTTAAGGCCTTATCACCATTGACATAAGAGAGCAATGCAATATTGAAGGTATTGGAGGCAAGATTGGCCATGCAATCACTGTGAAAATCAATGAAGAGATTTTATGCGCATATATTATTCTCCCTTATTTTCTCTGAAATTGTTCTAACTGACAATATTTAACGTTTAATAGTCAATAAAAAGTCAGTTTTTACCTGATTTTTCAAGCTTAAATTACATTTCCTCTTGCAAAAAAAAACAACCTGTGATTATCATTCTAGGAACTTCACTAATAAGTAAATTTGTTCCTTTCTCTAAAGCCATAAGCTTTTACAATTAAATTTCCTTACTCATTCTTCATTGTATTATAATTAGTTTAACATTCTAAACATATTAGAAAATTCCAATATAAATTTTACAACCTCTCAAATAACAGCAATTTAAGTTATTTATTGCTGTTTGAGGTACTTAAGGTTGTTTTTTTTTTTTTTTTTTGGAATAGCACTATAATTTCATATTAATTAATTTTAAAATAATTTAGTCTCATTATTAGTTGCCTTCAGCTTGATAAAATTTATCATGTATTTTTACATTGATCTAGTTCATTTTGGTTCTAAAACAATCTAACTTTTTATATTGTGGTTATAAAAATATTTTAGCTTTCGCCTTAAGAAAATAATTTTAATTTTTTTTCCGTTACAGAGTTCCCAAAATCGACTTCTTATAAAGCATGGGAAGGTTATCAATGCCCATGAAATAATTGATACTGATGTGTATATTGAAGATGGGATTATAAAGTATATTATTCAATGAATTTTTACTCAATAAGTGCATGAGATAATTTAGAATATAAATTTGCTTAATTTTTAGAGAGGCATTCCTTAAGGCCATATTTTGTATTGGATGAAGTTGTGTTGTATGATGAATGTTCGTTGTGTGAATTAGTATGCATGTCAGCTATGTGTAATGGAAAATACAATGAACAATTTTGACTGGCCTAAGAATTATATGTTTTATAAACATAATTTCATATACAATAATAATTTTAAGTGATATTTATAGTATTTTTTCTATTATACAAGTTTAAATTTGTTATTTATTCTTCCATATTTTTTTTTTTAAATGACATCTACAAAACGTAGGCGCTACTGTTCTGTTCTTTGTTTTTTGTATTTCTTTACCATGAGATAATTTTAAGTTTCAATCTATATTTATAAAATAAAGAGTAAGAATATCAAATGAAGGCATTAAATTTATCACAGCAAAATGTTGAGATTGGGTATATGGTCCTTTTTTGTGCTGTTTAGTGTTTTGAAAAGGGGTAAGAATTAACAATGTTGAAAATAATGAGGTTGTTATTAGAATGAAACATGACTCTTGGATAATATACCTGTTCTTAACAGTAAACAAGAAGATATGATGGGACTTACAGGGAGTTTTTACCTGGTAAGGCCAAATAAATTGCCTTAAATGTAATTGCTACACAGAAAAATTTAGTCTGCATCTCCCCTTGTAAATAATTAAATCCCCAAAAATCAACCTTAAGCTAAATTTTGACAATGATATTCTGCATTTCTTCATTTGATATTTTTGGACATTCAAATGAACTACACCATTGTCTACAATCATGTAATCATTCCAATTTATAGATATCCGAGCATTTAGTTGCATCTTATGTATTCATGAATCCATAAGATATAAATAAGTATATCCATGTAACAACATCCCAAACTTCTTCTTCTTTATCTCCCTCCTTAGTCCCTCTCTGTGTAGAGGTGTCCAATCCAAGACAGCCGAGCCCCTCGATCTCCAGCCAGCGCTTTCATCTCATTCATATTCCTTCCCTTCCTTTCACCAATCCTTGAGATGTGGTCCATCCATTGCAGTCTAGGTCTTCCTCGAGGACGGCATCCGGTAGGCCTGGCTTCAAAAAACTTCTTTGGGTCCCGGTCCTCATTCATTCTGCACAGATGACCAAGCCATCCAAACTGTCTCCCTCAGTGCAGGCACGCCCAGGTCTCCCCTTATCCTCTTATTCCTAACTCTGTCTCTCCTTGTTTTGCCTGCCATTCTCCGGAGGTATTTCATTTTAGCAGCGGTAATCCTACTCCAGTGCTTGTCCATCGAGACCCAGCTCTCACTTCCATAAATAAGGGTAGGTAGGTATAAGGGCTTAAAGATGTGCGATTTTACACTATTTTCCAATTCCCTTTTCCCCACTACTGAGTTGTAAAGCTGATAAAATATGCTATTAGCTTTCTTAATCCTGTTTGAGAGCCCTTGGTCCATTTTCCCACATCTGCTGAGCACTACTCCTAGGTACGTAAACTCCTGCGCTGTCTCCAAGTTTTCTCCTCTGCAGTGAATCAAAACCTCCTCTTCTTCATGCCTGATATGCATCACCTTTTTTTTTTCCAACATTTAATGTCATGCCCTTCCTTTCCAGCTCCGCCTCCCACTCCAGAACCGCCTGCTGTAGATTTTCCTTGGAATCAGCAATGAGGACAATATCATCTGTGAAAACTATAACTTGTGCTAGGATTGTCCTCATGTTCCACTTAAATCTGACTACAGCTTTGGAGTCATGATACGTGCTTTTTATATTAATGCTGTGGGCTCATTTTTAATGGCAAGAACTTTCCATATTACTTCTCTAGGAACTGAGTCAAATGCTGCCTTTATGTCCAGGAACGCTAGGTACAAGCTCTTTCCTCTATCCCATGTCTTCTCAATAATCGTCTTCAGCGAGAAGATGTGGTCCTGTGTTTATCGGTGGTTTCTTAAAGCTGCTTGTTCCTCTTCCAATTTTTCTTTGACGATTGATCTAAGTTTCCTTTCTAGTAAAGAGGAGTAAAGTTGATAGACTACAGGAGAGAGACATATAGGCCTATAGTTTTGGCATTCACTAGAGCTACCCTTCTTGGGATCGGTATGATGATGTTACATCCCTACTCCTCAGGCATAGATTTAGAAAAGAATATATTCTGAAACAGGTCTTGCAAAGCTTTATGTAATTGTAGACCTCCAAATTTTATAAGTTCTGGATTTATACCATCTTTGCCAATCCCCATTTTTCCTATAGCCCATGTGACATCTTCCTCTCATATCGCATCATCATACTCTTCTGTTTCCTGCTTGTCTTCCACTCTCTCTTCCGAGGCACTAGAAAACAATACAGAGTAATGATGTCACCATCTATCCAGTATTTCTCCATCTCCAGTAATTATTTGCCCCCCTGATTCGTCCTTAACATTAATAATTGGTTTTCTCGCCTTTCCCTTCATTGACCTCATTCTCTTCCAAAAAATCTTGGTATTTTCCCTGTAATCATTTTGCAGATTTCTACAGAATTTTCCCCAGCTTTTCCTTTTTGCCACTTGAACAACCATTTTCGCTCACTTCTTCTGACGTAGAGCTCCCAGTTGGTGGCAGATTTAATTTTACAATACGCCTTCCAGGCTGTCTTCTTCCTAACCACCGCTGCTTTCACTAGATCACTCCACCACTCAGACCTTTTACCTTTGGTACAGACTACCTTCATTCTGCCTACACTTCCAGCAGTTAAGAATTGCATGTTTCAATGCTGCCCATGCATTGTTAATATTCATTTCCGTATTGACATTTCTAAGTTTTGGATCCAGAAGTTCTGCATATTCCTTTTTATTTTCTGGATCCTGCAGTTTTGCAATGTCAAACCTCTTGTATGCTTTGGGCCTTTTCTTTCTAGGTCGTAGGATTTGGGTGTCTCCAACCAAAAGAAGATGGTCCGAACCAATTTCAGCACCTCTTATAGCTTTTACGTCGGTGAAATATTTTCTTATTCTCCTAATATAGACAATGTAGTCTATAATGCTGTTTTCTCTCCTTTCTTCAGCTGAGAAGGTTAATTTGTGCACCGTCTTATGTGGGAAGAAAGAATTTCCAATGAGAAGGTCATAATCAATACAGAAGTCGATGGGCATTTGTCCATTTCCATTTTTGGTGTGTTCTCTCCTCAATGTAGGACCATAACATCATGTGCATTTGTATGGTCTCTTCCCGTCCTTGCGTTGAAATCACCCATTAGGATAACTCCTCTTTACCATTTTGACCTCTCTCTCTAGATCATCATAAAACTGTTCTTTGTCGAGAACATTTGCATCCTCCATTGGGGCATATACTTCTATAAGAGCGACCTTTCCTATTGACAGATCCATATACCCTAATATGATTCTTGAGGATATGAGCTGCCAATCCTGTGCTTTAGCTAATGGGCTTTCTTTCATGATAATGGCCACACCTTCCTTGGCTCTCAACCCAGCGGGTACTCCTGAGTAGATGAGCACATGGTCCTTGTTTAGGCATACTTCCCTGTGCCCTTTTTTCCTCATTTCACAAATTCCTAGGAGATCCAACCTGAAGGCCTCCATCTCTTCCACCAGCTCAACCTCTTTGCCAGTAAAAGTCTTGACATTCCATGTTCCAGGTCTAATATCTTTTTGAGCGCCATGTCATAACTGTCTAGACTATCCAAATCCGAGGCCATTCAATGTTCTCTGAATCAGTTAAACTCTCCTTCAGGTGATTGGCCCAGCAGGAGTGACAACTGGCCTCCTTAATATTTAAGTCCCATCAGGAGGAAGGGTGGCCAGGCTATTCCCTCCAGTACTGGGTTCATTTATCCACGGGTCTTTATTCAATATTTTCAGGCCACCCCTCCTAAGAGGGATCCCCTATCCGCCACCCAGGGGATGCGCTCCCTAGCGGACAGGCTCTGCCAAGCGATGTCCCAAACATGGTTTCCTTATTTAACTTTTTCCCATTTATGTTTCTAGAGTTATTGCTTTGTCAAATACTGCTTTATCCATCCATCTCAGTTTGTATCTGCTAGTCTTGGTATTTGAACCTCATTTATTTTGACTATTTGACGTATTTAAAACGTTTTAATAATTTTTATTAATTTCTAGTATCCATTTCTTTACAAATGTAAAGTTTTCTAGTTTTCATTTTCAAAGAATCTTTTGAAAATCTTAAAAATTTATGTTATCTCTTTTGGAAAGAGTTCAATTCTATGACACTTATTTTTTATATATAGTAGCATGTCTGATAGAGGAACATAGTTCAGTTTTATTTATAGGAGATGAAATCGTATCATCAGTGGAAAGTATCCATTATATTAAAATAAACTACAAAAATTTATTAGGATGTTGTTAATTTTGTGATATTTACTTTGCCTAGAATTTTTATAATAAACTGCATTAATATTTATTAGAAATTATTGTACTTTTTACTACAGAAAAATTGAAGTAAGATATTTTGAAAAATAAGAAATTAAAAGGCTTTAGTTGCTTTGTTTTTAATACTTTTCTCATCTTATCTTTTTCTTTCTCTTCCTGTTGTATTTTCATTAAACAAAGAAATACATCGTTTAGAACCCGAAGTTAGCAATATTATTGTGAGAACGAGCAACCAAGATCACTGGCAAGTTGATCTATTGATGATTAGCTTTTCTCAGACCATCTCAGCTTTAGCCCAGTTTCCAAAACCTGGGAAGAGGATACCAACTAGAATGCTGTGTTATTTACTGACGAATCGCATGTCTATCTGCATAATGATAGGACTAAAAGTTTAGAGAGAACTTGGAACCATATTACAATGTTCGAGTTCATGATTCCTTCAGTGCAGTTTATTGGTTTCCTCTTCTAGGTACTCGCTGCGTGATGTGATATCCTTCTGAGCTGGTGCTGCAGGTTGTCTCTAAAGGGCATAAAATATAAGGCCTACTTCCCACAAACGGTTAAGAATCGTTTGGTTGAATAAAGACTTAACAAAAACACCTTTAACTTCATTGAGGATCAAGGGTTCGCTCTGGCTGCGATGACTATGTTTCTATTCTCTTTTTTCATTTTAATGCATTGCGGTCCACACATAATAAAGATTAAAAAAATAATGTACAGTAAAACCTCGAATTAACGGACAGCCCTGGTGCAAATATTTTTGTCCGTTATTTAAAGGTGTCCCTTAAAGGGAGGTTTTATTTTTTTATAAAAATGTATTTGTACAAATTAATTCTCTCTTATTCAATTTCCCATGTGTTTAAAAGGTAATTAGAATAAAGAAAAAACACCGCACGGTTTTTGAGTGTTCCCGAAACTTGTGTCCTACCAATATTGAGTCTTTCCGCTAGCGCACGTACACTTAACTTTTCACGGTCATAAACGTTGATTACATTTATTTTTTGTTCTAAAGTGAGGCTCTTACGTGAGGGAGACATTTTCAGCCGCCTGCCACGATGGTTAGAACAGAACTAAATTTTAATAAAGCAGGTTCCAGAATAAAAAAAAGAAAGTATTTATGTGGAAAACCTTTACTCAAAAGTAAACACAGCTGTCCCTATTTTCTTAGACGGGAAACAACTAATTGTTTCCGAGAAACGGGAAAGGGATAAAGTCACACTGTCCGTCGTTTAGAGGTTTTTTTAATCGATTTCTAACCAACACAGCCTGTCCGTGACTGTAAATGAGAGGTTGGTGCAAAAAAAAATCGTCCGGTAATGGGGAGTGACCGCTATTTAGGAGTGTCCGTTAATAGAGGTTTTACTGTATTTCTATATTTAATGAAATAAAATTAGATTAAAATAGAGGAAATTAAAAAAAAAAAAATATGCAACTAAAACCTTGTAATTTAAAATCCCATAATTAATTTTTCCTGCTGTAAAAAAACATAATTTACAATAAGTATTGATGCATTTTATGATATTAAAGCTGCTTAGCTTAAAATTTTTGCGCTGTTTACTTATGAATAAGTCTGAATATTCTTGTCTGTTACAGTTAGTAGTAATCATATGAAGTTCATTTATTAAGATGTATTAGCTTTAAGTATGATTGTCATTAACTTACAGGAGAGTGCATGATATGTTCTTCGCTAATTTTAAACAAAGTTTATCGAGCAATTCATGATTGAAAAAAGTAGTCTACAATATTCAAAATTACAATTGAAGTATACGAATATCTATGAGCTGGGGGGGGGGGGAATATTAATGTAATAAAACTGCTATCTTTGAAATCTGAAATTTGAAAACTGACATCATGGGTTTTCTAGCAAAACTTTTGTATTTTAGAGAAAATACTGAAGAAAAAAATATAAACAAAAATTAATAGATTTTGTCAAATAAATTTTAAGTGTTAAAATTATTGTTTAAAGTGGCCCTGTAGATTTTGTCTTGATAAAGATTATGACAGATTTTGATTCAGAATACAAAAAGATCTTAATGTTGAAAAAATATGGAAAATAAACAATAAATACAGTTTTCAGTTCAGCAGATGCTCAAATATAATTTTTAAAGCTACAAAATTATGTTTTGTTTTGAAACTGGAACTTGTTTTTGGTGTATCTAACACTCAAATTATCTTATTTCCATATATATATAGTACTATATGCTGTCTTAAGTCTGTTTAGAAAAATTTACTTTCGCCTAATAACAAAATTGAAGTTTTTGCCAATATTAGTTCTAAAATACACTGGAACACCATTACAAGTAATAGCATAATTTAAGAAATTGTTTGAAGGATTTCTGGATTATGTTTTTCGTTTGTTTGAGCCTTTACAAATATTTGAAGGGTTGAAACTGGCCAGTATCTTTACCTCAAGGAAAATGCCATAAATCAGAAACCTTAAATTAAAGAATTCAAACCAAATCTGTGCTATCATTTAAAATTTGTTTTAAATCGTGTGTTTCAAACCAACTATATTCCAAAATAATTTTGTTATCTGTTGGAAGTTATTAATTTTTTTACAAAAATCTTATAAGATAATGCAATAATTGTTTATTTGTGAAATGTTTTTTTAATGATTTTTTCAACATTTAGGTCTTTTGGTGTGCTAAATCAAAATGTGCCATCATTTTTACTAAAATGATGAAAAAAAAAATTTCAAGTCTACTTTACTCATTAATTCAAACTTTTCCAAAATTTATTTGACCAAAAATTGATTTTTTTAATGTTTATAATTACCCCTTTAGCATACCCTGAAATACAAATATTTTGCTAGAAAAACATTTTGATATGATTTTTCAAAATTTTTTTCTCAGCTCCAAAGGCCCATTAGATGCAATATTAGGATGTCTTCATTTTTTTTTCAACGTAGAATCATCTAATAAATTTTGATCAAATTGGTGAAGAACATACTGTTCACTCTCTTCGTAAAGTGTTTTATAAATGGCAGACTTACTTAAATTTCTAGTTATAGAATTGTTTCCATTACAATTATTTTTGTATTTTTTTTTAGGGAACTAGGAAAGAATTTGATTATTCCTGGTGGCACCAGAATTCTTGATGTGAGAGGAATGTATGTCTTACCTGGTATGTTAAAAATTTGTTAATTTTTATGTATATTATATATTATTTTATTGTTATTAAGAAGTTAAGAAAACAGTTACTGGTTTTAATACTTGGAATATTATACAGTTTGATAATTTAATTGTATCTGTTGATAAGATTAAAATTTGAGGAAGTACAATTGAAACTTGGTATTTGAGTAGTAAAGAAGATGAGCCACTATTTATAATGGTAGGTGTTGTTTTTCATTAGGGAAGTAGCCTAAACTATGTGGTATTGAAGGAACCTTTAAAAACGCTTTGAGATTCCCTAAGTGTCCAGGTCCAGAAATTAACACTAATACAACAATCCTTACTGCATCATACTTATGCCGAATGATTGTGCATTATGAGATGAATTTATTTATCTAGTGGGCTGTCCTTAGGTTGTTGACCCAATCAGTTGACTGAATGGACATCAATGATTTGAAATTTCTACTTGGTTTCAGGCTATCTAGGTCCCGTTTCCATCTTCACATATTCCTTACGAACATCTTCTTCTTAAGGATCCTGTAGCCTTTCTCCTGAATACTTCACTATGCTTATGCTTCACTCTCCCTCCATGGAACAAAATTCAGTGCTAGGCATTTCATTTGCAGAGCACCCAACTCAATATTGAATTTCTATAAGCCCTCCAGCTTCTAGATAGCCTCACTCTTGTTGCAAAGGTGTTTATTTGTGATAAATATGCTGCCAGTTACTGAAGCTGTGTAATCAATAAGTCAATGGTTAGATGGGTGACAGTATTTTTTTATTGTTTTAGTGTTTTTCTTTTCATCCATACTGCTGTGCCAATTCATGGATATCTTTCTTTTTACACTTCCTCCCACTTGAAATAATTTCTGGGATTAAGCCTATAATACAATTAAGTTGCTAGAGAGAACTCTAATTTATGTGATAATAATAAAAGAATTGAAGTGGTATGATTGGTGACATGAATGTTGCATGTAGCAAAACAAAACAATCTTTAGTAAAATAGTAATACTCAAATTCTATATGCCTAACCTAAAGTCATTGCAAGAAGCATGAAAATATTTAGTAGAGATATCCTGAGACAGCCTTAGCCAAGATCTTACTGAAACTTTCATTGGAATTTCTGACTTTCTCAACTCACTTCTTTTGTATGGAGTTAATATGAGGACAATGATTATATTTAAAATAGATAAATTCTCAAACCATCATTTTCTATTGAGGTTTATGGGGTGCTCTGGTTATACAGTAGTAGTGAATTTCTTCGATTATAACTGCGTTGTGAAAATTGAAGCTACATTATTTTTTATTCCTGTTATTTTTTCAATTACTTGTGTAGTATATTCAGTATATTGGCAGTACTAGTATAATAGTTAATCACTTAAAGGTGTATGTGCTTACTTCTTTTTTTTTTTTTTTTAAGTGTATTCTAAATCATAAAAAAAATTGATATGAAAATTGTCCTTAACCCTTTAGTGACCGTGGACTATTATAATAGTCCGGTGTCAGGTGGGCTCCACGGACCATGGACTATTATAATAGTTTTGCTTCTCCGGCGTTTCTAGACCGTGAGCTACAATAGTAGTTCAGTTCCTAGAGCCATCTAGGTGTCCGCATGACAAGCTGAAATACTTTTTCTTGACAACAGATGTCGTACAAATTCACTTTTGGCTATATTATTTTTCGTAAAGTGTGTCTGTCGTGTTTCGGCATTTATCACACTCAAAAGAATTTTTAATTGTATAAATTTGTATATAGACATTTCAAAAAAATAAAGTATATGTATAAATTTGTATATAGACATTTCAAAAAAATAAAGTATATAATTGTATAATTTTTTAAATAATTAAAATTAATTTACAGTAATTAAATTTTTTTTTTAAATATGTTTTTAAATTCACCATTGCCAGTCCATTCACCATTCCAAGTCCGGATCAAAAAGGATGATGGGAAACTATAAGGAATTAAATTTAAAAAACATGATTTCAGAGTCAAAAAGTAATCGGTTCAGCGGGCATGGTTGACTTTTCTACCACTCAGTCCAGCCAGCCCGCTCTGACGTGGCCGTATTCGGTCGCTAAAGGGTTAATCTGAGAATCATGCATATACTTAAAACTATCTATAAAACTAACTAAAACTTAAAATTTTAGGTGGGATAGATCCTCACACCCACTTTGCATTTGAGAGATCTGGTGTGAAATCAGCTGATGATTTTTATCAAGGAACTAAAGCAGCAATTGCTGGAGGGACTACCATGATTAGTAAGTTTACGTCTTTTAAATTGACTTGTTGTTATTGTGATAAAAATGAACTTAATCTACTTATAATTTATAATCTATATTTACAACTAAGAATTGTGATTTCTTTTGTTTTATATATATATATATATATATATATATATATATATATATATATATATATATATATATATATAACTGACAGGCTAAAAATTCCGCCCACTTGATTTTTTTCATGTTTTCATCTACAAATATTTCTGCTTTGGATTGTTTTTTTAATGAATAAATATGTGTTTTCATTATTTATTTTCAATTAGGAATGTAAATATAGAGGATAATTACCCTTAATCCAATGAAAGGACTGTAGATTCCACTGTTCACTTTCTATGGAATTAAAATGTTTATTCAGTGCCGTTTCTTGCAATTCTTAATTTCCGGCTTTTAATTTTTTCAATTTTAAGTTTAAAAATGCCTCTTCGTGCTGAGTGTGGCACTTATTGATGATGGACATTCCATTAGATAAGCGGCTAATGCCATCGGAGTACCCTATGAAACTTTACGAGACACCATAGAAAGCCCGGTTCTGGACGGCCTAGGGTACCAGAACCACAGGATGACCGTTTTTCGACTTTATGAATTTTACGAAACTGGCACATTACCTTTGTTCAAGCGATTCATCACCTCGAAGAACTTCGAGGTGTGCAAATTTCTGAACGTACTGCTCAGAGAAGATTAAATGAGCATGGATTAATGGCTTTTTCCCCAGTAAGATGACCAGAGTTGACCAGAACTCACAAAGATTACTCTATAACAATAATTCTATGCACTAATAATTACAACTTCAACATTTCCCATCACTACTCATTATCTCATCCATTAATAACATTAATAATTTCCAATTAAACCTCCATCCATCATCTATAACAGTATCATTTCCATCATCTATAACAACAATCATCGGCACTATTCATAATTACAACTTAAACATTCACCCTCAGTACTCATTATCTCATAACCACTAATTAACAATTTCCAAGTAAAACTAGATCTATCATTTATGACAATAATCCTATGCACTAATAATATTTAAAACGTACTCATTACCTCATAACCGCTAATGAACACCATAATTTTATTATAAAACATTTTCCATAATTCAATATACACCGATGACAATTACAACTCCATTATCCACCATCATTAATCCTTATCTCATAACTGCTAAGTAACAATTTCCAAATAAAACTAGATCTATCATTCTTAACAATAATTCTATGCACTAATAATATTTACAACTTACTCATCACCTCATAAGCGCTACTAAATACCATAATTTTATTATAAAACATTTTCCATAATTCCATATGCACCGAGGACAATTACGACTCAATTATCCACCATCATTAATCCTTATCTCATTACCGCTAATAACATAATAATTCCCCTTTAAAACCAGTTCCCTCTTTTCCTACCATAATTCTATGTGCACTAATACTTAAAGAAAGGTTCCCCTCTGTCTTATGGCCAAACGCGACGAATGACAAAGAAATAATTAATGGCTCTATCTTCAACTGACCACCCACTAGCCTCACCCCAAGTCTAGTCCGACTACAGTACATAGAAAATCTAATACCTTTCTCAACAATGATGTTTATTTATTTTATTTTTCTGATTTTAACTACATTTTATGCCATTCTGGTTCAAATTTAAATATAAAGAGCAACTGGTGGAAACAAGATAGTCACTTGCTTTCTTGTTTTTTTTAAATCTGCACAATCTAAAATCATTGCCACCATTCTGATTTTCAGTTAAAACCAGATTAGAACAGCCATTAACACTGTTTAAACAAAGAGGCCTTTTGAGCTCTGGATACATTGTTCTTTTTTCCAGTTGCCTGACATCTGTATTTCACATTTTTTATCTGTTTTATTTGTTATAAACAGTAGTAATTTATTTATGAAATTATATTTATTCATAATAATATAAATTGATATATTTATTTATTAATCAAAGTATTTATATTTTAATCTTTTGGATCATACTTATTCCAACCCTATATTATTGAAGGGTTTAACTTTTTTCAATTACTTATATTTTTTCTTATTTATGGGCATATTTTATTCCTTTATTGATTTTCTTGCTCACTGTTAAAACTCAAACTGTATTAGTTCCTGTTGAGTAGTTATAGAGACACAATAAAATCAATGTAAGAAATTTATACACACGCCTGTAATATTATTTAAACTCCGGTCATGTCCTTGATTCTTATTTTTCTTACCAGCCAATTATAGCTATAGAAAAATTTTAATTTCTATTTTATTTATTGAAATTTACAATTTTAAACTAACAATATAACAAATAACCAGTATGAACACAAAAATAATAACCTGATCAACAGACATGTAGAGGAACTACCTAATGTCATTAGTTCTATAGCAGATATACTTCAGAAGGTCCAGCGGCCATCTTCTTTTCAGATGTTCAGAAGATCATGTAAAATTGGTGAGGAAGCCTAGTTGGATACTGGTTAATTTAAATGGAAATAGAGTTTGTCTTGAAAGTATAGAAAACTGGTTTGGGCCAAATCGGCAATATGTGGAACTTATAAATTTAAGATTTTAATTATAGATTATTTCATTAAATTAAGGAGGGTTGAGGATTTTGGATTGTAAAGATTAAATACAAGAAATTTGATGGTTTAGTAGATCCCCAGCCTTGACTCAATAAGTCAAAATAGGCCTTATTATTTTCATGTAAATGAGTCATTTGTAATTATTTTTTCAACTGTTATCATGTTATATCAACAAAAATGAACTAGAAATTAAATTATAAGATAATGCATGAGAAATAACAAGAATGAAATAAAATCTAGAAGATAATTAAACATAGTAAAATTACATGAGATATGATTTTATTATAAATCATTTGTATAAGTAAATTTTTTTTATTATTACATCTTGAATGATTTTTTGTTTTTTAAGGCCTCTCTAATTCTAATAAACATATTTTTAAAATGTATGTTTGTGTCACATTCTTTTGTCTTTAAGAAACTCCCATTTTCCTTAAATATTAAACCTAATTGACCAGGTTTTTTTTTGTATTTTAGTGGATTTTGTTTTTCCTGAACATGGAGAATCACTAGTAGAAGCCTTTTACTCAAGACGTGAAGCTGCTGATAGCCAAGTTTGTTGTGATTATTCGCTGCATGCTTGTGTTACTTGGTGGTCAGATGAGGTATGTTCAAATTTATCTTATAAATTTATAAATAAAGTAAAATGCCTTACAGACAGTATAAATAAATACATTATGGCAAGTTTATACATGTAGCTGTTAAGTCTACAGAGGCCTGTATGTACCTTAATTAGTAATTCAGGTAGTACTTAGTAAGCAGTAATCCAATTTATTGATTCCTTTTTTTTTTTTTTTTTTTGCAGGTTAAGAAAGATATGGAAGAACTTTGTAACAAGCATGGTGTAAATTCTTTTAAAATGTTTATGGCATATAAAAATCAGTATATGTTAAATGATTCTCACTTGTACAGTGCGTTTGATACCTGTAAAGAACTAGGTGGTATCCCAATGGTTCATGCTGAAAATGGTGATATCATTGACCAGGTATATATCCAATCCCATTTCACTCGTACATCCATATATATATATATATATATATATATATATATATATATATATATATATAACAGTTTTTTTTATACTTCTCTCGACTGTTTTATAAATTTTATGTATTTTCTTGAGTTTCAGTCTTTTTTTTTTTTATAAAATTCTTACAGGCGACGTTTTGAGACCAGGTTTTGTCTCATATTCATGCCCGAACAGTGAACAATGAGATCTTTTAAAATAAAAACACTAAACAGCACACCCAAATAAAATAAAATGACACGTTCAAGATGTAATCAGATAGTGTGTACTTACAACTTCCAAAGAACAGATCTCTCCATCACACGACTAGCTACCTCCTACTACATCATAAAATGTTTACCCTGTAATGATCAAGTAATCCAATGGTCAAGTAATCCGTTACTCTAGGGAACAGCAGTTTTATTTACTTGTTATATTAGATTATTTAAATTATTATTTCATTATGAATTAATTAAATTTGCGTAACATGAGATCAGACCTCGAACATCAGTTTTTTGTTTATAGCGCAATTTTTATATTTCTCTTTAAATAAGCGGTAAATAATAATAAATGCGGTAAATCTTATTTTGGAAAATCAGAGCAATACATAAAATGCTGACTATATCAACACAAATATAGTTGTGATTCATTACGGAAAAACCCCAATAAACCAGATCAGACAGCTCTCACTATACACCATAGAAATACAAAACATGCATTTAAATTTGATAAACCTAAGATGATACACCAGGTGAGAAATAGTTTCAAAAGATATATAAAGTAAATGATAACTATAGAGAAATATAAAAATTGCGCTATAAACAAAAAACTGATGTTCAAGGTCTGAGCTCATGTTACGCAAATTTAATTAATTCTTAATGAAATAATAATGTAAATAATCTAATATAACAAGTAAATAAAACTGTTGTTCCCTAGAGTAACGGATTACTTGATCGTTGGATTACTTGATCATTACAGGGTAAACATTTTATGATGTCGTAGGAGGTAGCTAGTCGTGTGATGGGGAGTTCTGTTCTTTGGAAATTGTAAGCATACACTATCTGATTACATCTTGAACGTATCATTTTATTTTATTTGGGTGTGCTGTTTAGTGTTTTTATTTTAAAAAATCTCATTTTTCACTGTTTTCATTTATAAATATATGTTATTATTTTAAATTATGTAGGTGATCTTCTCCATCGCCACATTTAAAGAAGATGTATCATTTAAGATTTTTTGTGTTTTTGCACACATGTGTAAATTTATAAAATATTAATATATAATGTATCACAATTGTTACAACCACACACTAAAGCAAACTAACCAAAACAAGATCGTACACCATCTGTAAACAATTGGATAATTACTGCAGGATAATAAATAGTATCTTCCTTTCCTTCAGTAAATATTAAACTACTTATCATTGATGTACTATCTTATTTGAAAGGGTAAATGACCTTTCAGGGCAAGGAAATCATGGAAGATTATCTAAGTGGTTCCAGCTGAAACCATTTAACTATTAATTACATCTTCAAGAAAAAAATAAAATCGGCTTCCAGTCAAATTCTTTTATTGTTTTATATGCTAAAACGTTTCGACACTATGGTGTCATTTTCAATTATTTATTCCTCTGCATTCCTCAACTGGAAAGTCAATCTTTTTTAAAAATCATTTTTAAGGAGGTCTTTTGTCCTCCATAGTCAAACTTATATTCTATAGGAATATAAGTTTGACTATGGAGGACAAAAGACCTCCTTAAAAATGATTTTTAAAAAAGATTGACTTTCCAGTTGAGGAATGCAGAGGAATAAATGATTGAAAATGACACCATAGTGTCGAAATGTTTTAGCATATAAAACAATAAAAGAATTTGACTGGAAGCCGATTTTATTTTTTTCTTGAAGATGAAATTCAAATAAATCCAGTTTTGAAAAAAGGAAAAAATTATAAGAATGAACTATTAATTACATTTTCCTTACGCCAAATATTTGAGAAAAAATTAGAGTACAATGGGGTTGTTCATTAGCTCTATATCAACTTTAAATTGTTAGAATATGTCGAGAAGTTAAAATACTTAGAGTCAATGATATCCAGTAGGAAATCCTTGTTATTTTTCAGTTTCGAAAATTACTTATCACTCGAAATTTAAAAATTTGAATTTATAAAACTATCATCCTTCCAACTGTTCTTTAAGGGGTGAAATGTCGCTGTTTAAGTTAAAGGATCAACAATTTCCTAAGGGGTTCAAAATAAGATATTGTGTAGAATACTCGGTCTGAAAAAAATTGAGACTACTGGTGAATTTAGGAGATTGCACAATGCTGAATTACAAAGCACTTACCCTGTTAATATAATTGAAATAATAGTTTTTTGAAGGTTGAGAAGGGCTTGTAAAGTTGTTTGACTAGGTAATAAATGATTTTCTAAAAGGTTAATAAGTGCCGACCGGTATAGTAAACGTTCGAGGGGTGGACCAAGGCGTCGGCAGCAGGATTGCATCAAGAGTAATCTAGCGGGTTTGGGTGGTGGTCCGTGTCTGGAAGTTTTAAGCAGAGATTGGTGGTATTAGTTTTGAGCCTTTGTATTTTTTTTTTTTTTTTTTTTATATAAATGGCTTATTGGAAACTTTCCATTAATAATTTAATTGTAATTTTTATTATTATTACACTGATAATGGGGTATTTTGGAAACTTCTCCCAAATTTACTTTGTTTTGAAAGTTGTTTCACCACCACTTTTAGCACATAAGAACTTTATTATTTTTAATGAATATTTAATTGCATGGAGAGTACTTTGTTAGAACATATCTTGTGATCGTGATATATAAATTTTAATCTTAGCAGAGTTTTTATTAATGAAATAAATGGAACATTAGTCCTGATGGTTTCCATATATCAAAATTATATAACTACAAGGTTGCTAGGTCTTTCATATTATCATGTCCCCATAAGGTATTGGAATCCATCTTCTGGTACATATCAGCAATTTCCCTTTCATTTTGATTTCAAACAATTGCTTTGAAATACACTAAAGCCACAGTTTATGTAGGTAGAATACACTTGCTGTGCCTTTGTTCGTACATTTTATGAATTTTAGTAGCATCGATATTAAAAATAGGAGTGGCTATAACCAACTAAAAATGGCATATTCAAAATGGCAAACTGCTGCAACCAAGTTTGCTTAAAATAATAGTTTTAATAGAAATGAGACCTGAGTGTTATACATAGCATATACAAAAGTTTTTTTCAGGAGATTTGATAAGTAAAAGACACATGTTCTTTGATCACAAGTGTCTATAATTGCAAAATTAGTTTTAATCTTCATTATTTTGATTCAATTGATTTTATATTCATTACTTATTATTTTATTAAAATGCAAGCCTAATAGTGTTGGGTATGAAAATCATATTTTTTTTCATAAATTTTAGGGAAACTCAATCCCTTGTTCCTCCTCTCTATGCGTATGTCACTGTTGCTGTAAATCACATACTGTTTACATTTTTGGGAATATACAGGTTATACTTGAATGGCTAATCTTAGAAAAATAGTTTATATTCAAGTTTATCTTGTTGACTTACGTCATAAATAAATAAATACGTCATAAAATTAAAAATAGTAATAAGAAGTAATTCAACAAGATCCTAAAATTAAAGTAATGTTTAAAGAACATTCGTTCTCGTGTATACATCGCAAAAATTGCGAGAACACAGGGATATGGGATCAGATAGGAGAACAGATTTGTCCGGGCTGAGAGGCGACTCCGGTAGCTCAATTGGTAGAGTGCTGTCACGGGGAGACAGACGACCCAGGTTCGAATCTCGGCCAGGGCAAATCTTTTGTCCTCAAAATAAAAAAATTAAAACAATTAACAAAAAATTATAAAAAGATATTGTTTAATATAATTTTACTTATAGAATTCATAGAAACTATGATAGCAGTTATTGAATTTTAACGATCTTAGGACCATATACGGTAACTTTTTGTATCATATGACTGAGAAAATAAAACAGTTTTTGTAAGGAATTTAAACTAATCTTTGAGTTATGTTGAACAGCATAAATGATACTTACTTCATTAACCATTTTTATTGTAATTCATTTCATTATAACTTACATGTACATTATTAATTCTTTAAAGTACCTAAAAAGAAAAAACCTGTACCACTACAACTCGTGAATGGGTCTGGGGTTCAGTACATGGTAGAGACTGTACTATTTCATGGACAACGGTTCTGCAAGGAGGTGACTTGTCCTAGGTCACACTCAACCGCCAGATTTTTCCCCCTTATTTTGGGTACCCTATTTTTATAATATTTAATAGAGGCTGGGTGAGCCCCAGGAGAGTCCCATATGATCCATCTCCCACTGCAAACAGACTAAACAAAAGTACTACCTGCAGCGGAATTTGAACCAGGATTTCCGGCATGGCAACTCAGTGCTCTAACACTGAGCCACTCCACTCCCTAATTCTTTAAAGTACTTAGTACATAAAACAGCTGGATATGTTTAATCTTTCTTATTCCATATGAATTAGAAACCTATACTTACTTTAAACCTGTTTTAGATATATAGACTATTTTTTGCAGGAGGTCTTTGAACTTGTTCCACCAAAAGTGTCATATTTCCTTCTTTCCCCTACCCATTTTAAGAATTTTATTACCTCTAGAGATCCCAAACTGTTTAGGGTGATCCCTTCAAAGATGTGTATGATGTTTTTTAATAAGCTTTGTTGTCTCCCAGATTTTTGAAAATCAAACTAGGATAATCCAAATAAAGACCTTCTATGGGTCAACCACCATTTATCATATTATGTTCCCAGCCTAACTAAAGGTAGAAATGGAGCGTTTGTATCCATCTCCTACATTTATGTGATACTTCTCATTCCTTGTACCAACTATCAATCGACTAATATGTTTTATACTTCCTTTACTAATGAAGCATGGAAATGTGATGCTTCAAGATTCTTTTTGTTTTTAGAATTTTATGTAGAATTCAAGGCGTTCTGCTAGTATTTAAAGACCTTAGACTATGGTATATAATTTAAATGCAAATAATGTTAAATGTGTAGATATTCATTTTTACAGTAGTGAATTTAGCAGCATTTTTTTATTCATAAGAACAATTGCGTGAAAAGATTTAATATTTATAATTATGAATACAAATACACTCAACTCTGCTGATTTTGTGACAGTGATAGCTGGTACTGAAGGAGCAAAAAATAACAATATATCTGGAGAAGAGGATCAACTTATGTGACTGTCCCTAGGTCATTGGCTGTTTCAACAGTCCCTGGTTGAATCCAAAAGTACATGGTACTTTCAGTTAGTGTATCTGTTACTAATTGGTGTCAGTGACAGAGTCTCAGATTGATACATTCTGTCCCATCTCTTGTTAAGATACCATGAATGAACACTTGTTTTTTGCACCACAGTTAAGATAATACCACTCATAAAAATGCTTGTAGGCACTATCAAGCTAAGCATTTTGCATAGCTTCATATATCCACTATTGCATTTAAAAAAACAACTAATTATTTATACTTTTGAATTTTCTCAACGTTTTATTTTATTCACTCTGTGTATTGTAATGTTTAACTTGCCTCTTATTGTCTTGGCTTTTTTACCATAATTTTTAATTTGTTAAAAATATATTTTTTTAATGTTGTTATAAAATATTTAACACGTTGATTTGGAAATCGTTGACTGAATATGTATAAATTTGACTGGATGTAGCAAATTAAATTAAACACCCTAATCAGTCTAATTTATTATTTATTGTGTGGTGGCATTTCAGTCTTACATTTACACCATCAGGCCTGAGGACAAAAAAAAAAAAACATTAGTACCAATAAATTACTAGAAGTAGTAATATATAGGGTTGGCAACTAAGTCATTGCCGATTTCAAATAAGAAGGCAAATTCACAATTTTTGTTTAAAAATATAACTTTATTCAATTATATATTGCCCGTTCTTGTCGATGACCTTTTTCCATCGTTCTGGCAGCGTAAAAATTCCCCGTTCGTAAAATGTCTGGTCTTTGCTATTAAAAAACTGAATTAGGTGTGATCTGACATCATCCGCGTTATTAAAAATTTTACCATTTAAAGAGTTTTGCATGGAACGAAACAAATGGTAATCCGAAGGCGCAAGGTCAGGGCTATATGGTGGGTGTGACAAAACATCCCAACCCAGTTCCAATAATTTTTGCCGAGTAACCAAAGATGTGTGGGGCCTTGCGTTATCATGATGGAAAACAACACCCTTCCGATTTGATAATACCGGCCGCTTTTCTTCAATTGCATCCTTCAGTTTGTCGAGTTGTTCAACATACACATTTGAATTTATCGTTTGGTTCTGCGGCATGAGTTCAAAATACAAAATTCCTTTGTGATCCCACCAGACTGACAGCATAATCTTTTTTTGGTGAATATCTGCTTTTGATGCTGTTTGGGCTGGTTGATCTTGCTTCACCCACGATCTCTTGCGAGTAACATTGTTATAAACTATCCACTTTTCGTCGCCAGTAACTAGGTTCTTCAGAAATGGATCATTTTCATTGCGTTTCAGTAGCGAATCACAGATGCTAATCCATTGCGTCAAATGAATTTCCTTTAGCTGGTGAGGGATCCATAAATCAAGTTTCTTGACATAACCAAGGGTTTTTAATTTTTTTTCAATGCATGTATGCGACACATTGAGCTTCTCTGCAATGTCTCGTGTTGTGCTGTGACGATCTGAATCGATAATGGCCTTGATATGGGTTTCATCCACTTCGACTGGGCGGCCAGATCGTTGTGCATTTTTCAGTGAAAAATCACCGGAACGAAATCTTTCAAACCAATTTCAACACTGCCTTTCTTTTAAGGCTTTATCTCCATATACGGCACATAACTTCTTTTGTGCTTGCGATGCGTTCTTGCCTTTTCGGAAGTAATACAATAAAATGACATGGTGGATCGGAAGTGCACGTCCTGTTCTTCCATTTTTAAATTGGGATAAAAACAAAACTAAAGAACTAATCAAAAAAAATTTTTTACTAATTAAACGTAGAAGTCCATACAGTAAGAAAAAAATATAGGTTAGATGCTCTGGCCACGTTAACAAAACAAAAGAAAGTGTAGAGTGAATCTATCGACAAAAACGGCAATGACTTAGTTGCCAACCCTATAATAGTTAATAAACAGAAATGATTGGATCAATAAAAAAATATATAAAATACAATTACAAAAGAAAGACTCTAAAGGTTAATATTTAAAATAACAAATAAAAAAAATTATCATTCTTTCACTTTTATTTTTTATAAAAACAATAGTGAAAGAATGATATTAAATTTATGGAGATAATAATAAATTAAAACTAACATTTGTGAATAAAAAATGTCGATGTCTACTATAAAAAGGGTACAAAAAAATTGTGAAAAAGTGATAATAATAATTATTAATTACATGAGAAATAATTTACAATCAATAATGTTTGACATTTAACTAATGAATGTTAAAATATTGATAAATGAAACTGAAAAAGTCATTAATTTTTGTTAATTATGGCAAAACATATGCTTACATGTAGGTTAAAAAATTGTATGTAAAAAATATAACAGAATAAAATGAAACAGTAAATTATAAGGTTATGTAAGTTAAAGAAAGATCAATATAATCATAAGTAATTATCATATGTGGGGAAGAGAAAGGATAGAAACAAAGAAGAATGCAAAGGAGAATAGTATGTAATAATAAGAAATACTTACCAAAAGGATATAAAGTTAAGTGCCAACGAAATTAATATTGAAAACAGTTGAGGGACTATAATAACCATTTTAAGTGTTGTCAATCTACTAGTGCAATCAAATCAAATATTTAAAGGGCTATAAATATTAAATGAAAGAAAAATGGTAGGTATAATATAAAATAACACGTGCAATTTAATATTATAAGCAATCGTCACCAATAAAAATATGTAAAAATAATAGTAAATAAATATGCAAATGGAAATAATAATAAGATTAGGATTGTTTTAATAAATTGAATATTTGGGAGTATGTCACTATATTTTATACATGGAAAAGTATTCTAATTGGGTGTAGATGCATTATTAAAGGTGTAGCTTGTCATGGTTGGGAACTGTAACGATGACTGAAGTATCTTCAAAGTCATTAGGTATCTCTTAAGGATAATGAGTGTTCTGAAAGATTGGGTGATGAGATATTTAGAGAGGTTTTAGGTTTGGTGTAGGGACATATACAGTTAGGAATGGAACAGGGAAAGTGGTATACAATGTGGGAATGGTGTTTAATAGGAATGGGACCTTTAGCACTTGTTTAATGCTTAGAAGGTTTGTTATTGGAATATCTCCGTTATCAAGCCACCATTTCCTTAGGTTTTTGGCAGCACCTGCCTGGAAATGTTTTTAGCATTTTTTTTTTTTCTTACTTCATTGCCTGTCTTTTATAATACAGCGCATGGATACCACAGCATTCATTGTGTACCCACAAGAATGGGGGTGGATTATACTGTAAGTACTACCCTCTCTCTCTTCAGTGGGCTAACAACAATTCGGTACACCTGGTACACTAGCCCCCAACAGGGTAGAGACTGAATATTTGTAGGCTTGGGTATTTGAGAGGTCCAGCACATTTAGCAGTTTGTCAGATTAGTGATGGATTTCACCTCTGTTATTCACAATTAAAAACTACTACTTATGTTTCTTTCAAGTGTGTTTTTTTCCTCATTTATCTGTTAGGTATTGGCGTAATAAATACCATTCAAACTTTCAAAAAATGTTTATCTCCCTAGCAGTTTAGTATTTATTTTTTTTAATGGAGTTGATTATATTTCTTCTATTTTCATTATTATTTATTTATGATGAATGTGTTATTTATCTTTTAATGAATAATTATTTTGAAACAAATTTTCTACAAAATACGTTTGTTGTGTTTATAACACTCCTCTATATAAATCAAAATTATAGATATGCTAGCTGGTATTAAATATTTCATAGCAATTGTTAAGTTTTTAATTTTAAATACAAAAAATTAAAAGTCTTGAGGGTTCACCACATATGATTTACTTTTCTGCTGAATCTATATTATCTGTTTCTTAATTTTTCTTTAAATATACTTTTAGTGCTTTATTTGTTTTGTTTTTATAGGAATATGATGTTAAGAAAAATAATCTATTTATTACAACTTTGTAACTAATCAACGGTTTAGGTTCTTGCCTGTTAATGTCTGTTTAGCCCTATAATTTAAAACTGGTGGTGGACTGTGATTAAAATTTTGAGCTGGTGTGTTAAGTGTTTTCCTATGATATTTACTGTTTATTGGGCATGATCTGTTTATTCAAAATGAGATTAGTGAATGATTTTATTTTTATTTTTGTTCACTCCTTTTAAATTATCTACATCAAGAGGATTCTATTTCCTTAGAAAAGTACTTTTATTACTCATAGCATGTGAAAATATATTATCATATCTTATAATCTTGTAGAATGTTAAAAAACTCTTAAGTGAGGGGGTTACGGGCCCTGAAGGCCATGCTATTTCTCGACCTGAAATTATTGAAGCTGAAGCTGTCAACAGAGCCTGTGTCATAGCCAATCAGGTAAATATATCACTACAGAGGGAGTGTTATCACCTGATAAGAGTGTTATATACTGATTGCTCACTATTTACCCCAATTATTTTAAAATTTTATCTGCATCTCAAACATTATTAGTGGTTGTTCAATTTGTTCTGTTTATAAATGCATGATAAATCAAATTTTGAAGCACTTAACACAGCACGGATTTTTAATGTGATCTATTTTGCTTATGTATTATTTTCAATTATTTTGTTAGTGTCTTTCCATAAATAATGTGTTTGTTTGGTGATGGTGAAGCACTTACAGAAGTTTTCTTTGGAGTAAATGATCTCTGATGTCATCTAAATAATGTCATTAATCTTTAAATAAATTGTTATTTTATTGATGTAATGGAGCATTTTGCCCTGAGTATGGTAGAAATGACACAGTGGAATACTCACCAGCCAAAGTTTATACATGTGACAGTTGCATCTACAGGGGCCTGTACAGGCCGCTTTGATTATCCTAAATGAGTCTCTGTCTCAGTTTAGTTGCAGTTTACTCCTTCTTGCACTAGGGACGGTTAGAAATTGCTTTGAATTTAGAAGTTTTTTGATTCCATGCCAATATTGTTTGACTTTTTTATTATACAGTTCCCTAATTCCACACTTGGCATAGCCTCAGCTAATGCCACAAACGGGTTCTGGGTTTAAAGGTATACTTTCTGAGCCTATTCAGGCTAGTTTGTTAGCTACTTGTTGCTAGGCATGCCTGAGTGCTCAGGTACCCACTCAACACCAACGGTGTGCTTTACTAGTTTGTTTAGAGCTGCATTGCAGTCCCAAACATTTAGTGACTTATTAAAGTAACTGCTCAACGCCCCCAGTGTAGCTGGACTGTCAGTTAAGAATGAAAAACTTGGCCTTTCAGCCGCTTCGAGCAAAATCCTGGTGCAGTGATTTATTGCAAGTACTTCTAATTGAAATACTGTAGTGTGTGTGCCCAGGAAGATTGATTTTCTCTAGAAGCTAGCACCAGCACCAGTTGGTGAAAGAGATCCATCTATGAAAAAGATGATGCCTCTATAGGGTTTGTGCTATTCGGAGTTGTCAATTTTGACACCATAATTGTTGGTTAAAAATTTTGGAGTTTGAATATCCAACTACATATCTAGGATGTGATTGCATTCACTTTTACAAGATAGTTCCCACAACCCACAGTGATCTGACACAGTTGGATTTTTTATTCAGCGTATACAGTGATTTTATAGCTTGAAAATCTAGCTCTAGATATGTAGGCATAATCCCAACCATTACCTCTTTTGTAGCAGTTGAAGCTGTTCGTATAATACTGCCTGTTATTTAAAAGGCCAGTCTTTGTAGCTTCTCCAATTTAACCCTGGATCTATCCATTCTAGCTTTGTGCTACCATAAAAGGGCTGTGTATAGTAACGTGGATCTAATCTATTGGTAAGTAGATAAGCCAATAGATCATTTTAGGGTTGAGGCCTCTCAATATTCCTATCGCACCTTTACTAGCCAATAGGCAGCTGAGTGCTTTAGCTGCCATGTGAATCACATTTTGATTTCAATCCAGTTTGTTATCTAATGCGACCCTGTGATATATAACCATAATCCTCAAACCCAACTAAATGTTATTAGAGTTGGTAAGCTAATTACCACTTTCTTCTTTTTGGTCAACATTAATATGTTCATTTTATGTGGATTGATGTTCAGACCATTAGTTCTAGTATAGTCTGACTGAACCCCTGCCTCCTATCAGGATGGCCTTGTCATCAGCTTACTCATGAGCGCAAAAGCCTGCATCGCTCATGCTGACAGCAGAGAATCCACCATACACCACAGCAAGGGGAGTTTGCCTCCCTGTGGACAGCTACCTCTTAGCAACATCCGCAGTTAAGAGCATCCTAATTCTGTAATGAGTATCCCTTACTCCAATATGAAGTTTATTCATTTGGGGACAAGGGCTCAAATTGTTGTTCCTTAACACATTGCCGCCCGCTAATGTTTTGCTGAAATTTACTATAAGACTGGTGATTTCATCATATATCAATATAATTTTTATGATATATATTATAATATCAATTTACTATGTGACCAGAACTTATCACCAAAATGAGATTTCTCCTCCTTGGTCACCAACAAATGTCTAATGAAAATGAGAAAGCTCGTTCCCGGGTGTCAATGTGTTAATGCATTAGCAATAATACTACATGTAGTTCTGTCGAAGGAACCCCAAATGTGCTTATCATGCTTTTGCCTAGATTCATCAACTTTTCTAATCTAGAAACCAGGTTAAATCTCTAATCCCTTAAATGCATACACCTGCCTGGTAGGAGTATTGATTAGGATTTATTGGGCTGAATGCCAGTACACCTTCTGTAATGTGTCTGTCTAGCATCTTTTTTAACTAAGGTATTCATCAGAAAAAATGACAGACTAATCCTTCAGACTTTTGGATTATCCTATGACCCTTTGCCTGGTCTAAAAAGGTATTAAAGTTTGGACATTCTCCAACTTGTTAGAATATAACCTATAGCTAGGTCTAGGCCACCCTATAGGTATTTAAATCACCAGTTCTTTTAGCAGCATTAAAGAGCTGTCTAGTGCGGTTTCTTCGCAACCTTAGGTCATTATTCCATCAGGAGACTTTCCTATTGGTAGTCAGTCTACATCCATGTATGGTTACTATTGAAGTAAGGATTTGTGATGGTGTCAGTTAGTGCCATGTTCAGGCACTCAAACTGTCATATATTTTTGACTACTTTGCCAACCCTGATGTACCACTTCCTTACTTTGATTTGGCATATATCTTGCAAAAACCATGACCTTGTCAGCATGCTTCCTCGATTAAGGCCATGTGGGGGGGGGAGGCTATCCAGCATGGCAGCAGTGTGCTGGCTTAACTGAGGAACCTTCTTCTTGGGAACTGACCTAACTGCAGGTTCTAAAGGGTACTTCACAGTCTTGCCAATTAGCTCTTGAAGATGCTCTGTTGTTGTAGACCCGACAATGCTACAACGTCTTTGGCTTTTAGTACCTCCTGCATCTATTCCTCCTCTGTGTCACACTGAGGAAAGGCCCAGATGATGTATTAGTACCTGATGTCGCCTCAGGGACTTACAGGCTGTTTTTGTCCAGTTCTGGCTCTACTGTCCAGATTTCCATGAGTCCAACTAAGGCGGAAAACACAATTTCACACTGTGCTGTTTCACCTAAGCCTCTCCTGCTTCAAACTTTAGGCCTTAACTTCCTTGGCTTATATCTTAATTTGGGCTCCAATCGATGATTCCTTGATTGAATTCATTCCTGTATTCGTTGTAATAGAAACACACAAAGAAGACAAATTTTTTTCAGATAAAAGTTTTTGATCAATAAAATATTTATTACTCATTTTCCCCCCATGATAATGGGGGTGGGGTGGGGAGCCGAGCCCCAAGTGGGTCTTGGGACACAGTGTACACTGACAAGCAAAAAATTCCACCCACTTGATTTTTTCATGTTTTCATCTAAAAATATTTCATCTTTGGATTGGTCTATTTTTATTATTGAATAAGTATGTTGTTTTTTTCAATTAGGATTGTCAATATAGAGCATAATAACCCTTGATCCTTAATTCAATAAAAGAGCTGTAGATTTCAATATTCACTTTTTATGGAATTAAAATGTTCATTCAGTCTCATTTGTTCAGTGCTGTTTCTTGCAGCAAATTTCTTAGTTTCCGGCTTTTAATTTTTTCAATTTTAAGTTTGAAAATGCCTCTTCGTGCTGAGGATGTTGCGCGTGGTGTGACTCTTATTGATGATGGATTCCTCGAGAACACAGCCATTGGACTAAGGACGAATGGAGTGCTGTACTTTTTACAGATGAATCAAGATTTGCTCTTCGATCTCCAGACGTGCGTGAAAGGGTGTGGAGAAGAAGAAATGATAAATATACAGCCTGTAATTTAACCAGAGCTAATCTTTTCAACGTGCAAAAGCCAGCCATGTAATTCGGTGAGTTCTGGTCAAATCCGGCCCTCTTCCTGAGATAAAAGCCATTAATCCATGCAATCAATCTTCTCCGAGCAGTACGTTCAGAAATTTCATCCAACTTCTTTGAGCTGATGAATCGCTTGAACAAGGGTAATGTGCCAGTTTCGTAAAATTCTTCGTCGAAAAACGGTCATCCTGTGGTTCTGTTACCCTAGGCCTTCTGGCGTCTCGTAAATTTTCATAGGGGACTCCGATGGCATTAGCTGCATATCTAATGAAACGTCCACCATCAATAAGTGCCACACCACGCACAACATCCTCAGCACGAAGAGGCATTTTTAAACTTAAAATTGAAAAAATTAAAAGCCAAAATTAAAAAATTTGCTGCAAGAAATGGCACTGAATAAATATTTTAATTCCTTAAAAAGTGAACATTGGAATCTACAGTCCTTTTATTGAATTAAGGTTAGGATTATTATCCTCTATATTGACATTCCTAATTGAAAAAAAAAAGATCATATTTATTCATTAAAAAAAATTGACCAATCCTAAGCAGAAATATTTTTAGATGAAAATATGAAAAAATCAAGTGGGTGGAATTTTTCGCCTGTCGAGTGTATTTTAATATACAGAGAGCTATTTTTATACACCCCTGCTATTCAGCCACATCTCAAGCACCCTACACTCGGCTTGGGTTTAAAAAATCTTACAGGGCCCTACCTCTGTCGTCCACGAGTCCCATAAAACTCCCAGGGGGCACACACCACAAGGTGGTGACAGTAGCCGTTGATAGTAATAAGGACTGGGAGTTCACTAACTGTAAGTAGGGCACTGAAGCTTGGTCATTCCTCGAAGATTTAGAGAGAGGCCCGCACTCATCTCCCACTCTGGCCTTACCGTTGCCCTATCCATTTACCCTCCCACTCCCCATTAGTTTTATTAGTTGTTTCCTTTTTTTTTTTTTTTTTTTTTTTGCAAATGGATTTGTTTTGCACTTGCATGAGTAATTTATTTTGTGTTTGTATTTAGTATAATTTGATTGCTGCTGGAATAACTTAATAATTACTGTGGAGAATTAAGAAGAGATGATGAGAATTTAGTTGCAGCCTTTTTTTCTTTATTTTTTTAATGGATTCTTCATATCTTCTTTAATTCGTCTTAATTTAAGGTAATTTAGTTATTCTCAGATTTTTTCATGTTTATTTATTTATTATATATTTAAATGAAAAAAATAACACATGAACACTAAAACATAAAGAAATGCTATATGATATCTTACATTCCGACATGAATACATAGATACAGCTATTTCCCACCAATCTCTTTTAATGTTGTATGCTTAATATGGCTAAATATATTTTTATTTTTTCACTGTTTTTCACCATTTATTAACCTAACCTCTTCTCTTATTAGGTGGCTTTGATGGAAAAAATTTTATTGTATTGTACATTTTAAAGTAGCACTTTACTGATGAATCAAGCAATATCTTCAATTTATCACTGTTTCGTTTTTTACTTTCTTAAACCCCTTAATCACTAAATAATTTTTATTTAATTCGATGCTAACAGTACTCTTTATTCGTAGAGACTTATGATAGTAAAATTGGTTTTCATCTAGTGTATATATTTATTATTATTATTATTATTAAATAAATAAGTTAATATGATATTAAATAAACTGTTTATTAGTTTCCATCGAACAGGAAATTATTTTTACTCTTCTTTACTGAACAGGTTTTTTATATTTCTGAGTTACCATTATTTCTTAAGTTGAATAATCTGAAGTTTTTAAAGAAATTGTAATTTAATTTCAGGAAAACACTAAGATTTGTATAGTATACAATCATAATATGATGCATTAAGTGATATATTGATTATCCAATTAAATGAATTACGAAATGGCATCCATTTTGTAAAGTATAAATATTTTGTTTTCATGGGCATAAGAAAGATGATTAAGATTTCCAACTCCGCTTACTCAGTTGGTTTATTCAGTTTATGCCTAAAATTATAGAATTATATAGTAAAAATTTAATGTTACTTTTAATTCTTTAAAAGTCACTAAAGAAATGAAGATGAAACATCAAAATCAGTACATTATTAGCAAAAATTAAGATGACTTCCTGTAAATCTGCTCAATATTTTTCTAAAACCAATGATTACTCCTCATTTTAAAGGTTGGCTTCACCGGTAATAACTTAAGAATTATGTGTGCAGTAGAGGAATAAATTTATATTTCCTTGGCTTGGACCATAGAGTAAAATCTGACTCTGTGGATGTCATGTCTAAAATTGTACCTCTACTGAAGAATTTATTAAATATAATAATATATTCAGCAACAAGACCCCTAGCATGTCAGAGAAACAGACAAATCCGTGTTCATATCTGATCTCTCAATACCATGTATTGTGGTAATCAAATGTAAGAAGATAGGTCACACCTGAAGTACCTTCATCTTATATATCTCACATACCTTGTTCATTTTCATCAACAATTAGTTTATCATCATCATGCAAATTATTCAAAAGGGGCTACTAGTTAAATGAATTATATTACACAGACATATTTCTGTTAGTAAGAATTATAAATCAGGGAAGTTTATTTATTGTTAAATCAATTTTTTCAGCCAAAATTAATTCATGATCCATCAATTATAGGTATCTCTTTTTCTTAGCAGCACATGTTTATGCTTCCTATAACTGTCAGTTGTTTCTATATTATGTTGCAATATGCTTAGCCCACTTTTAAAATTCAGCATACATGCCTTGTTTATAATCTTTTAGTAGTGCTTGACCAATTGATTGGTTGATTCTTAAGATATGGATTCTTCTATAGAAAAAGAAACTAATCTCTCCCTGAATTGAATTTGAAATTTATATTTGTATGTACATGAATGATATGATTGACTTTAAATGTTATGACTGTAGACATTAGTTGGTGTTCCAGTCAATGAAGTAAATCACATTAGTAAGTATAACTTATTATTTATGGTTCACCAACGTTTCAGCTTAAATGTAGGGTGGAGGGAGAGTCGAGAAAGTGCCAGCTTATATTATTTGGCACCTAGTTCTACATTCCTCTATGCTGATCTTGGCTTAAAAGTTAAACCAAAACATTAAAAAATTAATTATACTTATTCCTGTGTTTAATTTTATTGAACACAATCCGTACGATTTCGAAATATAGATTTATTACTGTTCGGTTCAACAGTAAATATAAACAGTTCTTAAACATCCATTCTAACTGCATATGACAATATCACATGATAAAAAAAAATCAACAATATTTTTAAAAATCTGGGTTTAAAATAAAAAAAAAAACAAGAAACTGCTCGACATTTTCGCCTACTTCAACATTTACTGGACGAACGTTCAAAGCTCCCAATTAATTACAAAAGACTCATTTATATGACAGTTATCAGACCTATGTGGACATTCGGAGTTGAGCTTTGGGGCTCTACTAAACCATCCAATTCATCTTGTATCCAATCCTTACAATCCAAAATCCTCAGTGATCCTTATTATGTCACAAACAAACTCATCCATCATGATCTTAATATCCCATATGTTGCTGATTTGGCCCAAACTAGATACCTATCCTTCCATGAAAAACTCCATACACACTTGAATCCGCTCATCTTCCCATAATATTCCTGATAACCCTCCGAGGTGTCTGAAAAGAAGATGGCCTCGAGACCTTCTACTATAGAACTTAATTGGAGTGCTATCAATGGATAGTTTCTCCATAAGTGTTTTTTTTTTTTTCATTTCCTTTGTTCATACAGCAGATTTACTTGATGTAATATAGTTACAGTTGTAATTATAAATTATTCTATTCTCTAAAAAAAAAAAATAAAGAATGAAAATTTGTTGAATGGACAAAACTGTACTAGTTAAATGAAATTTCACTCATGTCATAATATGCCGAATTCACCAGTTATGTAACTTTATGGGGAAATTAATAGAAATCTTATTACTATTAAAATATTTATATACTTTGTAAACACCTTACCATTATAAATAAAATTGATTCTAAAGTTGTGATTTATTTGTTGTGGTTATACCAGCGTAAATTAAAGGTAAATTTTAGTGTGAACTCCTATTAATTTTATTTTATAAGTGTTTACTTCTAATAATTAAATTATTTTATAATTTTATTTTTATCCCTCATTTTCACTCACTTTTTAAGTTACATGAAGGATGGAAAGAGGTGAAAATTAAACTATTCCCAGTTTTTTTCAGTGGTTTCTTGTCACTGATTATGACATTTTAGGTCATATGTGGCTCTAAACACTAATCAGAAATAAAAAAAATAAACTTCAATAAATTGTATGCATAATTAAATATGAACCATCCCCAACAAAGCATCTCATATTTAGTAGTTTAATATGCACAAAATTTTAAATAATAAAATTATTTATTTCACTTTATTTTTCATCAAAATAAAAAGATAATATTATTACTGAGATCTGTTCATGCTTATTGAACCACAGGTCACAAGACCATTGAAATCATTTAGTGAGAAACGTATTGTTAAGTATAACAGATTTCTATTTCCTGTAACGACTTACAGAAACGATTCATTAATTAGGAAGGACCAGCTTTAACTGTACTCTCCTAGCACATTAAATTTAATACTGTTATGGTTATATAAAAATTTTATGAACTAACCATGTTAGTAAGAACCGTTTTGTACATGACCAGTTATCCGCTTAAGTTATGTGATTTTGGCTTACAATTTTCTGTAATAACTTCAT
Source organism: Arma custos (assembly GCA_037127475.1). Lineage (NCBI taxonomy): Eukaryota > Metazoa > Arthropoda > Insecta > Hemiptera > Pentatomidae > Arma > Arma custos. Next base: position 37,166,015 of record CM073761.1, read on the forward strand.
TCAGAAATGATAGGTTAATGAGGGAGAATGAGCTTAAACTCCAGTAGCTCAATAAATTTAATACTATTATCATGTTATACAAATTTTATGATCTTTCAATGTTAGTACTAACATTTTTGTACATGATCAATTATCCTTTTAAGTTTTATGAGTTTGGCTGGCTACCTGAGGATTTTATTTCTTTTTAAATTTCTTTGAGCCATTTTATATCAATTGTGCAAATTCCTACTCGGCACATTTATTATACTCTGTTAGAAGTCAACCTCATTTTGCTTTGCTCAAGTCTTATCGAATCTTCCTGATTCCTGTCAAGTTAGGTGTTTTTTTTATTAAATGAGAACTTGTATAAGAATGGATCTGATCATACAAACTAAATTTGCTTACAATTGATACATTATTGCCAGTGTTTTAAGAGTCCAGGTGTCTACCAAAAAAGCGATAGCTAGATTATCAATAAATAAAAATACCAATTGTTTTGAGGTAACCTGGTTAATAATAATTACAATGCTTGGTAAGCTTTCAGGTTCACTTTTAACACAGCCAAAAATGTTGTTTGTACATAGATCGAAAATCTGTATCAACCTTTTTAGTTTGTATATTTGATATAGTAATAAAAATTTTGAAAAATCTTAAAAACTCTTAACTAGAAAGGAAATAACTGTATCTATTTATAATCGATTATATTATTTGTTATTTTTTTTCCAAGTTCATTATTTTCTTAACTAAACATAAACATAATTATTTTTATGAATGCGTATGTATTTTGTCCAGTTTATCTTATTTTGTATGTTTGTATTTTAAAATAATGGTTGATGATTTGAAAATTTCAATTTTTTTTGTTTATTTTTTATAAATCAGGTTATCTAATTTGTCATTTCTAAACTTTACTGATGCAATATCTGTCACTTGATGATGTGAAAATAGTATATATTTCTATATTTTTAGGTTAAAGGTCCTGTGTACATCGATGGTCTTACAAGCAAAAGAGCTGCTGATATTTTAGCTCCTTATCAAGAAGCAAACAAAGTTATTGGTGCTGTAATGGCTTCTTCTTTGGGAATAGATATTATTTCATCATCTTTTAGTACTGTTACTGATCCTCCCTTGCGATCACATTCATCACTTCATTTAATTCAATTATTGGCAGAGTTAGTATCTTAGTGTATGACAGTATTTTATGTAAATATTTAAGAGATTATACTAATTATTTATTCTTAGATCTTATGAAGAGTACTGACAAAAATATTACTATTCCATAAAAGCATGTGAAAGCAGATGTACCTTGCCATTACAAATTGGATTTCATCAAATTTATTTATATCAAGATCACAAGTAGCTTTTGGTGCATTGTTTCATATTCATTTTTTTTCTTTTTTATTTTAAAAAATAGAAAAATAAAATAAGAAAATTCTCTTAAATAGGGAGAACTGTTTATTGAAAATACCAACGTTTCGACCCACTTAGCAGGTCTTTTTCAGGGCTAAATGTGCAAGATACAGACAAATTAAAATGATACATAATAAAAATACATTTAGGCATCAAGGGATGTTGTGATAAAAAATAAATAATGATGAGGACCCTTTGATAAATATAAAACCAGGGGTTGATAATTATTAAGTATTATCAAATAAGTATTAAAAAAAGTAATACAAATTGATCTAGTAAATTGTATTTGAAAAAAAGGAGATATGGTGGAAGAAAATAATGTATAAAACATAGTAAAGGGTACATAAATAAAATATGTATCAAAATTGTTGGAAAATGTAGAATTACATGACATAAGAGCATTTTTTAAAGCATGAAGTGTGGAAGAGTTTACTATTGAATTATAGAAGAGTTACAGTAGAAGGGGGGAATTGAATTATTGAATAACAGATAGGTATTAGCTAAAAACCAAAAGATAAACAAACGAAAATGGTAAAAAAAAAATTGTATAAATATTTCTTAAAAAATTGTATTAAATGCTTGTTTGAAATATTTTTTGTGTATTTATACTATAGTATTTGTGTATGCATAAAACCTTGTTCATATTTTGAATGTATGATTTGAGATGGCCAACAACAAAAGGGGAGAAGTCCACATTTTCATTTTTTTTTTCTAACTAAAGAAAACAAAAATGTGTATGGTGGGGTGAAATAATTGATGAATTAAGGTGATTATTTAAAAATCCAGATGGAAGAGCTAACTTAAACATAATTCTTCTATACCTGATACTTTCTGTTGATAGATTTTCACTAAGACATATATAAATTTTGCCAGTATTTCTTGCTTATTCTATTCTATTATCATAAATTACAACTAATACTACATTTATCTATATTTGTTTTTTTATAATTTGAAAAATATGAAAATCGTGTTAACTGAACATGATATTTGTATCTTATAATAAATTGCTACAGAAAAAATGAAGGATCATACTTTTTAATTTAAAAATATTATTCAGCAAAAGTGACACTCAATTAATTTTAAAAAAGAATGGATCAAAACCAGAAATATGCTGCTGCAAAAAAGCTTAAAATATATCAATCCAAAAACATAAGCAAAACTTTTAAAGGATAATATCAGAAACTTATTGAGCTATGAAACGACCACAAAAAAATACTTAAAAGTTACAGAAGTTATAAGAAAAGCCTCAGGAATAAATCAACATATTTTATCTCTGAATAATACCCATAGTGTGAGGATGGCCAAAAGTAGATTGAGACATGCAAATTCACTTTTTTTTTTTTTTTGTATGAATTTTCTTTTCTGTTTTATTTATTTTATCCATCCCTTTCTTATTTCTTAATCATTCCCTTCAGTCTTATTTATTGTTTTATTTATTATATTTGACTTATTTATTAAATTATCCTGCCAATGTTATGCAAACTCATTGGTGTATTTTTTTAGTGGATATCTTCAAGTTACTGGTAGTGATGATTGCACTTACACAAGCCAACAAAAATCAGAAGGAATATCAGACTTCACACAAATACCTCCTGGAGTAAATGGTGTAGAGGACAGAATGTCAGTTATTTGGGAGAAAGGTGTTGAGTCTGGTGCCATGGATCCTCAACAATTTGTTGCTATTACAAGTGCAAATGCTGCTAAAATATTTAATATTTACCCTCAGAAAGTGAGTTGTTTTGTCATCAGCTTTAACATTTTTTTTTAAGAATAAACAAATATTAACTATCTTATCTTTAATAATTCTTTAGGGATGCATAGCAGTTGGCTCTGATGCTGATATTGTGATTTGGAACCATAGAAAAACACGCACTATTTCTGCTAAAACTCATCACCAAGCTACTGATGTAAATATTTTTGAAGTGAGTTGTTTTTTTATATATTTTTTTAATTATGTAGGAATATTCTGTAAATATATCTTTTAGGTTTGTATCACAATTGTCCATGAAAAAAAGAATTTTTTTTCTTTTAATAATATATTCCACTCTTGGAGCTGTTGTAAAAATTGATCAATTATCATCCAAGTTCGAGGATGACATTTGTGAGATGTACAAATGAAAGAAAAATTATTCACATTTTAAAACAATGCGGTTGTCCAATCGCAAGTGGCATTTTCTTGGCAATTCTGGTGCTATTAGTGTAAACTACAATCATTAACCGTTCTTTGCTAAATTTTTCACCAGATTTTTTTATACCTAAGATTTGTCAGGCATTAGTTTAAAGAACAATCGTAATGTGTTGCAAATATTGGAGGAATCATAAAAAGTGAGTGTTAAGATGTTATTTTTCTATTCAGATATCAAAACTAATTGAATTTGATTCGCTTCTAATTTTTCTTTAGATAATAGAATGTGTTGTCTTAAATCTGTCAAGCCTCCCAGTCGAGGTTTTGATTTTGAAAGAATTGGCTGCTTGCAAAATCAAGCCACTTACTGTACTGGAATATGAAAGCTTCTATCCTAGGTGAGCGTATGTTCCACACTACGTAGTAAGGTCCAAAAGTTTCCGGCCTGGGATAGAAGGAAAGGTGAAAGAAAAAAACTGGCCTTACTGTTTTTCAATATATTCTCCTCTAATGCAAATTGTCCAAGATTGTTAGCCGGTGCATCCAACGGCTTCTTCTCTCTCCAAATCGCCCTGAAGATGACCTACACTGTAGGTCGAAACGTCGGCACATAAATATAAGTCTAGTACTTATTAGTGTTTGTTTTTTTTTTTTGATTGCACTCCCCAACTATCTCCGTTCTACTATTCTCCTCTAAGTTCAACATACTTAATACAACGCTTTGGCAACATTTCTATACCATGAAAAAAATTATTTTCTTCTTTTTATAAAAATGTTCTTCCACTGCTGCTTGGAGCTCTTTGGGTCGGCATTATAATCGCGTAAAAATTCATTGCAGCAGTGAACTTGTTCCTGTTTTTCAGCATCTGAAAGAATTTTCGGAACCCATCTTGCGCTAACCTTGTTCATATGCAAATGTTCTTTGATGATCCTCAAAACACTTGTTTTTGAAAGCTCCAACCTTGCTGTTATTTCTTTGGTTTTCAGTCGCCGGTCAGACAGCAATTCAGATTCCACAAGTTGGATTGTTTCAGAAGTAACAGCTTCCAATGGGCGACTGGGACGCAGGTCATCTTCTTGAAGTTCTCTCTTTAACTTGAATAATTTTGCCCATTCTTTCACTGTGGAATACGAGGGGGAGGACTGCCCGTATGCACAATCCAAGTGCTCTTTAATTTGTGCAGGAGTAAGACCCTCTTTACAAAAGAATTTAATAACCGCACGGTACTCGATTTTGAAAATTGTAAAAATGGGGAGTTTCCTTCAAGGCTGAACACTGACTGACAGGACTGAGGAAGTGCGGGTGATGGGTATGGAGTGAGCAGGCATGGACTTGCAGAGGCGTGCAGGTCCCGGCACATTTAAAGGAGGGGAAGCAGGGAAGCAGCACAGGCTGGAAACTTATGGACCTTACTACATAGTCTCAAGTTCTTCGTATTGGGCAAACCTTTTTCCTGCTGGCTCCATCTGGTGTAGTAGAACCTACCTCGTCTCAACACCTATCTCGTCACTAAAATGTTTATATGTGATAAAATCTTTTCAACTAAAAATGACACTAACTGTTTTATTTTAAAATCACATTTTTCTTTGATTGAAAAAGATTTACATGAAAAAAATTGGATTCATTGAATTCATGGAAACCACTCGGACTTTGGGCAAAAACCAACTTTGCTCAGAACAGCATTTGTTGAATCAATTAGACTCTTATTTTCTATCACTTTACTATCTTCTTCCAATAGTATAGTATAAAATTCATGTCAGGCTGTCCAATATTTGTAAAACAATAAATTATAAATGTAAAAAAATTTAAGCTCATTCAAACTGTAACAATAGGGTAATCAAATTTAGAGTAAAACGAAGAAAGTTTTATAAGCCACTAATTTGGACCGGGACTGAAGAATAAGAGCTTTACAGCTAAGAACATTTAAGCTGTTGTATATTGAAAATGATCAAAAAGACATTGACATTGGAGAGGAGGACTGAGGCATTGTGGGAAGTCAGTCCTGTTCCGAGTTGTAGCCAAGCCAGTCTTAACTGTTTATTTTTTTGTATTTCCAATTGATTTATATAGTCTAAAAACCGAAAAGTCATATTTTTTACACATCCACAACAAAAAAAAAAGTTTTAAGGTAGAAAAATATTTGATCAAACCATATTTTAAAAATTATTTAAAGTATCTATGCACCATTTATAAATATAAATGAATGAATTTTCGCCTTAACTTCTTTAATTATCAACATTTTTATTACCTTAAAAATAATTCCCATTGACTGTAATACACTTATCTAATTGTTTCTTCCATTGTTTAAAAGTTTTTTAAAATTCACTTATTTGGATGTCGTTTAGCCCTCACAGCAATTTATGCATTATCACCTCGGCAGTCTCAAAACATTTTATTTCATATTTCTCTAAAGTTAAGGGAACAAAAAAAAAATTGCATAAGGGAAAGGGGAGACCATCGGTGCCATGCTACTTTTTTATCAGAAATGCCTGTGAAATGTTAGACATGGGCGTCGTTGTGTTATTTCTCAGTGATGAAAATTCGGCTATTCACGATCATTAGAGGTGTGTTATTTGCTAAGAGGTTTAAGTTCCTGTACCTTTAGGCGGTCACTTTTGTATATTACCTGTAGGTAGGGATATCCTTGGAAAGATGTGTTTTTTAAAAGAGGTTTTACTGAAACTTATTTTTTTCAAAGTTGATTTAGTTTTCATTATTAAGAAGTTTGAAAATTTTAGAAATATAATACTGTTTCAGCTTTTTTCTTTTAATTTATACTTTATTCCAATTCGTAATGGTCTATTGTTTGTTTGTTTTCTTGGGTTTTGGGGGCGTAAAACATCTAGGTCATCAACCCCCATTGGTTATTATATTTAACATCAAATGGTGGTCATCAGTTTACACTTGGTAATGAATTTAATGACCGCATCTATTGTGGATTTGTCATCTCTCAGAGCCATTGAGATATTAAAAGGTAACCTGAGTTGGTTTAGCACAGATCGATAGTAATGGAATTCTTCGAATATGTGTCTGATGGTCAAGATGCCATTGCATTTTGGACATTTCGGAGGTGCTTCTCTTGTCATTAGGTAAACATGGGTTAGTCGACTATGGCCTATTCTGAGGCGGGTAATTACCACTTCTTCACGGCGTTTGCTACTGTTGGAGGTAGTCCATGGATTTATGCATTTCTTAATACGTTTTAATTTATTGGATGGACTTTCGTCCCACATTGATTGCCATCTATTTTTTACACACTCCTTTAGAGGGCGTACAAGCTCTGGGCCATTTAAGATAGCTGTGCCTCTACCCGGGAGGGATAGTGCTTCTCTTGCAGCTTTGTCGGCCATCTCATTTCCTATGATGCCTTCATGGCGTGGAGCCCAGACGAAGTGGGCTGACTTGCCTATACCTTCTAGCATTATTAAGTATTCATGAATGCGGTGAATGATCGGGTGGTCTGAGTACATATCATTCAATCCTTGGAGAGCGCTAATTGAGTCGGATACTATAGTTATATTATCTATTGGTATTACTGTCATGCAAAAGTAGAGAGCGGATGCGATGGCATTTAATTCGGCTGAATTTAAGAAGAAAGTCTGAAGACATTACAAAGATGGTGTAGTTTATGCTTGTGTGTTGAGTTTGGTGTAAGAAAAGCAGACCCTGTTGAGCTATCTGACTTCGATCCATCAGTGTATATAGCTATATGTTTTGGTAGGGTATGGATGAGCTACTGGTATCTTTCCTGATATTGTAAAGGTGTTGTATTTTGTTTGCGGAATTTGGAGAGCTGGAGGTATATTTTTGGAGGTTGGTAAGTCCACGGAGGCGTGTTCATATCTAGAATTTTAACGTTTATTTCTTTTAATTCATTGATAGCGAAAGAAAATCTTTCTGCGATTGGCAACGTTGTATTTCTTGTCTGTAAGAACTGTCTGGAGAATTTAGGTTGAAATATATACTTATAGGCTGGATGTGAGGGTTGCAAGTATAGTCGGGACAGATAGTTCATTGCTAGTTTTTGACGCCTGAATAATAGTGGTGGGACCCCTGACTTAGCACATATACTTAAAATGGGGCTTGTCCTAAACGCACCAGTGGCAATGCGGATTCCGGTATTGTGGATGGTATCGAGTTTGGCTAAGCTTTGGAAGCGAGCTGAGCCATATACAAAGCTCCCATAGTCTATTTTGGAACAGATCAAAGCCTTATATATTCTTAGCATCGTTGATCTGTCAGCTCCCCATGATGTTCTACATTGGACTTTTAAGACTTTAATTTTAGAAATACATTTTTCTTTAAGATCATTAATATGAATATTCCACGATAATTGCCTGTCGAATAACAGCCCTAAAAATTTGCATTGTTCGACATATGGCAGAGGTGTCTCTCCTAGAGTAAGTTCAGGGGACGGTGGGGGTTCATCTTTTTCGGCTAAAGTGGACACACTTAGTTTTTTCTGTGGATAATTCAAGACCTGTGGATTCTGACCAGGCATTAAGTCGATTTAGGGCTTCCTGGAATTTTCCTTTTATTGAATCTGTATCGTTTGAGCGACACATAATAGCGAGGTTGTCTACATAAAGCAGCGCCTTTATTCTTCTGGGCAAGTTTCTTCCAAGGTCATTAATTGCCAGTGCAAAGAGAGTTGTGCTCAGAACACATCCTTGTGGTACTCCTATTTTTTGATTGACGTCTCGGGACATCACGTTGCCTATTCGAATTTTTAATTGTCGCTGTGTTAAAAATTGTTGAATAAATTTTAGGAGATTGCCTGAAAAATCTAAAGATATCAGCTTTTTCATAATAATATCTATGCTTGTGAGGTCAAATGCTTTAACCATATCGAAGAAGATTACAACTGCTTGCTGCTTTTCGATAAATGCGTATTGTAGTTCGGCTTCGAGTTGGACTAAGTGATCGATAGTTGTCCTTCCTCTGCGAAAGCTGCATTGGAAATTCTGGAGAACATTGTTTTTTTCGAAGATCCACACAAGGCCTTATAATGGTCTATTAATATTCTAGTTATTAAATTGTGTATCTGTTATTTTGTGTTAATTTAACTTTCTTTTTTCAGGGTATGGTAGTACATGGTGTGCCAGAATTTGTAATTGTCAATGGACGTGTTTGCTTTGAAGAAGGTGAAGTGAAACCTGTACAAGGCTTTGGAAAATTTATTCCAACTTTACCTTTCCCGCCCTTCATATATGATTCTGAATCGGTGAGCAAAAGTTATATTTTCAGCTTATATATTTTCCTTTTTTTTTACATTGGTACCTACCTCTACTTTTTTTTTAATCTCTTCATCGCCCTCTATGAATATTTTCAAATGTAAATAACCATAAAACATTTAAATCAATAAAATAGAGCCAAAAACTCAAAAAGAAGTTGTATGTTGAATGTCTTGGTGGTGGGGTGCTGTCTCATGTTTAGAGCCTGTTTAGGCTGTTGATCGTAGGGATTAATTGCACCTTTTTCTTCGAGATGTGATTCACACAACCGTTTTTGTATTTGTGTCTTGTTAATGCCTGAATTGGCGAAACCTCGACTGGTAAGTGGGTGGATTACTAGATTTGAGTTGTATGTTGAACGTCTTGGTGGTGAGGTGCTGTCTCATGTTTAGAGCCTGTTTGGACTGTCGATAGTTGGGATGTATTGCACCTTTTTCTTCGAGATGTGATTCACATAACCCTTTTTGTTTTTGTATCTTAATAATGCCTGAATAGGCGAAACGTCGACTGCTAAGTGGGTGGATTACTAGATATGAGTTGTATGTTGAACGTCTTGGTGGTGAGGTGCTGTCTCATGTTTAGAGCCTGTTTGGGCTGTCGATCGTTGGGATGTATTACTTCTTTTTCTTCGAGATGTGATTCACATAACCCTTTTTGTTTTTGTGTCTTGATAATGCCTGAATAGGCGAAACGTCGACTGGTAAGTGGGTGGATTACTAGATTTGAAACATAAGGCTTTGCATTGTGGTTTTTCCCAATTGCATTATCATAAAACATTTACTTTAATGTGACTTATTTTAACATGTATTGAAAACTGCTTTCAACTTAACCAAGTCCTTATAGTTATTTCAATAATATTTATTTTACTTGGTTTCATTAGATATTAAGAAATTATCTGCAAATTGGAGGTTTCTTCTCTCTGAGGTTTTAACATTTTTTATTAGGCTACTTTTTCACACTGTATTTTTTTGACCAATTATAAGTTATTAAAAACAATTTTATTAAGCTCATAAAAATTTAAGTTAATAATATTTTCTTTACGGAAAATTGGCACCAGAACTTTAGAAAGTGTGGAGAACCTCTTTTCTTATTTCACTATATTGTTCACGGTCTTAATCCCTGTTTTAAACTATAAAGATTTTCTAATCATTAACCGTAAAATATTCAGATTTCTGTTGTTATTAATTACAATTATTATTTTAATTTATCATAGTTAATTTTTTATTTTACATTTACAGGATATGGTAATGTTCTCAAATGGAGAAAGTAAGGTTGATGGACATAAAGACGACAAAACAGAAGGAAGTGAAAAATCATTTAGCTCTGCTACAGAGAAAAATGATTATGACATGTTTCCAGATCGAGCTGCTCATGCTACTGGAAAGGGTGCACGTCTGGATGGACAACGCAATTTGCAAGAATCAACATTTTCAATAAGTTGTTAGTATTTTTATAATAGTATGGTAGTATAGTTCCCCTTTTCACCTCTCAGAAGTGGTAGATATTTATGAAGGATTAGCAGATAGATTTTTATGAAGTATTGATGACTTTGTAATTTTATGGTGAAGTAATGAATCTTATTTCAATTCATACAAAGGATAAAAAAAGGTTGGAAAAAATGTGAGATCTCAAAATAACAGCTGTTCAGTTGGTGTATGAAAAACGGCAAGGGAGGGGGGGTGAATTGCGTTTTGTAAATGTAAGATAGTATGGTGTTTTTAAGCTCTAAAACCTACTCTTTATAAGCAATGCACTGTATAGGACAGGAAAATCATGTTGGTTTGTGTCTTAATTATGGCAACTGTTTATACCTGTAAAAGTGAATTCAAGTATAACGTTTTAACACATTTTAAATTATTCTGTGATGTCTTTATTCAGTACATAACATTTAATACTGTAGGTCAGACATTTTTCTAGTATAGATGTCATTCATGCTTTCAGTTAATAATGTATTGTATGATATTGTAAATGGAAGTTTGAAGTTTTTAATAATAGATATTAGATGTTGAATGGATGATATTTCTGGCCTCAATGAGGATTTTCAATCATTACTTAATATGATCGTTTATATTTTTATATCATTAATTATATGATATCTGAGTGTTTCTTTACTCATTTTTAGTAGTTGATTAATGTGCTTCAATTTAATTCATTTGCCTCATTCTTTTTTCTTAAAAATAATTATATTATGATGAAGAAACTAATATTTTAATTAATATTGTAATGTAAGTAGCTTTTCTGGCTCACAGGAGCCATGGACTTTTTGAGAAACTGTTACCTGTCTTCTGACAAATATATCAACCCCATTTAACTTTGTAACTATTCTTTCAGAATGGACTTCCTCAATTTAGTACCAACAGTAACTGCCTAATAATTAACATTGAAGTAAAGGTGCCCAGGAGATAAGAGAAGTTATATGAGTAGCAAAGGGGAGGGGGGTGGCTTCTTATGTATTTTAATATCGATCTTCAATTTATGTGGCAACAGTAACAGTTTCATGATTTAAGTTCTTTAGGCTCTGAAGTTTTTAGAGGATAGTTGTGTGGGCATCATAGCTAGAATATGAAATAATATTCTTTTTTTTTAACCTTTCTAGTATTGGTAATCTAACAATTCACCAGATCAATTACAAGATTTGACTTATAAAATATAGCATATTTTGAGTATTCAAGGTAAATTAACTCATTTTTTATTTAGCAGTTATTTTTCATTTATTGAAAACTGATGAACAAATAATTTGTTTACCTTTCAAAAATTACATTATAATGATTTATCATGGCTAATGATAATTTACTTCCTTTTAGGTGAATTAGATGATACAAGTAGAAGATCTTGCATTCGAGTCTACAATCCACCTGGTGGTAAATCCTCTGGTAGTTTTTGGTAAATCATGTATCAGCTGAAATACAAGTCTCCACAATCTTTTCATTAGCAACTTAATGCTTTTAGATTAAAATTACACTAATATGTTTTCAGTACATTATTGTAACATTTTCTAATTCAAGGAATATATTTCCTTTCGGGCTTCCTCAAATTATTTATTTACGTGAGTATTAATTTGAATAATAATTATACTTAATATTATTCATATTCTGCTGAAATTGGTTCTTTCTTTTGTGAGCATTTCTTATTTTTATATCATGTAAAACATCGGTAAAATATTTTGACCTAAAACTTTGGTTTTGTCTTAAGACTTATTAAAGTATTTTGGAAAATTAATTATATAAGGGGTTATAATAAGCTCTCATTCATTAATGGATGAATGTTGAGTTTCTTATATTTATGTATTGCAAATTTTTGAGTTACTTAGTTTTTCATTGTCTTATTTCCTGTTAATAAAATTTTAAATAATTTATAACATTTTAGCCTTTTCCGATGAATACTCCTCCTTTAAAATAAAATTTGTATTTACATTGTTTTATTCTCTGCTCCAGAATGTAGAATGACCATTTTTTTCTGATGTTTACTTAAATTTTTTTGATCTATTAATATGCTATTATAAAAATAAAACTGTCCAAAAAATTAAAATAATAAATACATTAAAATAGCAAATAACTTCTGTATATGTTGTTTTGATAATTAATAGTTATGATTAACTGTTAATTTAGGTTATTATATTAATGTTAAATAATAAGTGCCTGTATCTTGAAATAATAATTTTTCTTAATTTGATCTTTTAATATTGAAGGTAGGATTAAATGAAAAAATCATTATATTTGTGTTAACATATTTAACTATGCTGAAATAAGTTTTGATAATGTTTAATATAAAAAAGTAAATTAGAGGCATATTTATGTGATTGTTTAATATAAATTTGAAAATCTATATTTATTGTTGATTATCAATGGTTTGGTTTTATTAATTTTGAATTATAGTGTTATTGTTAATTGTTTTTTGTTTTGTAGTTAACTAATTTGTTATAATTGAATTTAATATTTTTCCAGCAGTTAATATTTAAAATCATTATATCAAGTATAAGCAGATTTGATTTACTTTGACAAATATATTTTTTTCCAAAGGTTAATTTTGAATTATAATAAAAGGATTTCCATACTTAAATATAGGAACCATCTGTAATGTTTTTGCATTAAAAGATTAATATTTATGGAGTTATTTCTTTAATATAATATGTCATCTATACTAACTATGAAATATATTGACTCTGATTTTCTGATCTATAAAAATTAAACTTGCTCTTCTAATTTTGGCTTCATATTTAACTATAGCTTATGAGCTCAATGTTTTAATCTGTATCTGTTAATTATGTTTTTTGTAATAATGAGAAAGATGTGGAGACGAGTCAGCTCGTGTCTTGTGTGTAGGCTCTAAACAGCTATAAGGAGGGATTAAACTGTCATGAAATCAATTAGCTCCTTAAAAATAACACAACATTAAATATCAACCTCCTTCTATTAAGCTTTTTTTTTATAAATTATTTTGAAGAATACTTGAATGTGTGTTGTGGAACGCATGTGTTAGTGTCTCTGTGTGTTCGTGTCTGTGTCGATTATATACATATATAAAATTATTTCTTCATTATGCATATACACATGTTTATTTTTATTGTTTATTAGATTATTTTATGGGATAGTTTTAGTAGTATGTTGTTAGTAATTTTATTAATTTTGAGTTTTTTGTATTTTTAATATTAATTTTAGAGGCATGCTTATGTGATCATTTACTATTGTAACATTTTTTTTTTAAGATAGCATTTTAAGAAGTTAAAGAATACAATGGAAGGTCATTATTATTTACTTACAACTTTTTTACACATAGCTAAGTAAGTACTTTGATTATATTTCTGTAGAATTAAAAATAATTGACTTATAGAATAAAAAAAGATAAAAATAACACATTATTGAGTGCCAATTAATGGCACAGAGAGACCATGGTGCTTTTTACATCTCTTGTGCATTATTATTTAGAGTCCTTTATCGATATAATGTTTATATGAGCTTGTTTGTATTCTTTACTTGTTGTTTTTTATATCAATCAATGAATGTATGTAAAGATTTACCCATTCAAATATGCTTATTGTTTACCGTTATTATGGTTAGGTAATTTAAAGTAGTAATTATATGTTCTGGTATTTTTCTATTTTAGGAAGGTCTTTACTTTTTCTTTTAATTTAATAAAGACTATTTATTTATTCTAATAATCAAACATATATTTATTTTTAATGTTTGCACCTATGATAGTCATTTTTAAGTACTCAACTTGCTGTAAGTTATGGTAGTATTTATACAGTTTGATAAATGTGTGTGTATTTTGGTAAATATATGTTAATAAGCTCATACATATATTTTTGTTCTTCACCTATGCTTTGCCGTACTGAAGACATCATGGCCTTAGTAAAATGAGATAAATTTAGGTCCAGAAAGTGATGTTAAGATATAATTTGCCTAAAATTTCATTATCAAAAGATAAAGGATGGGCATTTGACAGTGCTAAATTTTTCATATTTAACACATTTGTTTATGTATCATGTCATTGTGTGTTTAATGTATTGTGAAATGAATAATTTCTTTAATGATGATTAATTCATTTCTAAGCTTGTTGTATTGTTCAATTGCAAATATTGTCATGTAATGATTCAATAAAATTCTGTACTTTAGGCACTGCCTGAATCACTAAAACTAGTTTCAAGAACTATGTATATTATCAATTGATACTGCCATAAATGTTTTGTTAAACAGCATAAATTTAGTGTAAATCATTTTCTAGATTTTTACTAATTTGGAACAATAATATTTACTCTTATAAAAAAAACATTTACTTATTGTAATATGCTATATCTAATTGTATTGCATTTTATGTGGATATTGCACAAATGTATCAATATATTTTGATATACATGATTTTATTTTAAAATGTATTTATTTACATTTATTAAGGCATTAGAGTAACTATTTTAATTGCCTTGTATTTTCCCCTTTATGCGACATGCATATGTTTCATCATCCATCGAGATATTCAAATATTATTATTTATATTTGGTCACAGTTAGGGTCATAAAAGAGAATTATTAAACTTAAGCTCATAATAGTATAAATATTTTATGACTAAGTATTATTTATTGACCTCTAATATTTCATTTACAATAGGGTAGTTTAATCGTGCTACTAAACTTAAAATATTTTTATAGTTATTTAATTTCATAACCTGCTTTACCATTTTTGGTGACTGAACTATGCCTCTTCTGGTATGTTTAATGTATAAGCAGTGTTTAATAATGATGTACCTTTTGAAGCATCATTTTGGAAGTTGTTCCAAATAAAATCCAATAAATCAGAAACAAAAACTGCAGGAAAGTCCTTATCATATGTTGCTATCTTTCAAAATGATAATAAATTAATTTGATGATCCATAGTATGTTGCAAATTCATATGTTAGGAATAATATATGTTTTAGAAATTAAGTTATTTTATAATCAAAAATAAAAGACCAAAGACTTGTTTGATTTGTTGCTTTTGATTAGGAGTTTAGTTGAATTGTTGGTTTAAAATTATTTATTTGTTATGTAAATACATGTTTATTTAACATATGTATATGTTGAGCTTTAATACTTATGTTAATGTATAGCTTTAATTGATGTTTTCATTGTTTAGCTTGTTTCATTAATTTATTGGTTACTTAATAAATTAAGTACTAACACATTTTGTTTATTTATGTTGAAAAGTTTATGTCACCATTATAAATACATCATACATCAGGAGTAAATTAAATAAGTCCAAATTTATTTATCGTTACCTTTTATAAAATAATTTAAATTTTTAGGTTTTAATTTCAATAATTAAAATGAAATAAATATAAACATGTTCAATAAGCGTGGTCATAAGTGGGATTCCTACAGAGCCTCTCTAACGGAATACCACAAACAGGTAAGAAAGACTAAAAGGCAGGCATGGAGGAAGTACTGCAGCGATGTGGACTACACTCCTGCTGCCTGTCGCATTAAAAAGATACTGTCAAAGGATGTTGGACACATGGCTATGGACACACTCAGGATGAGGGGTGGGGACCTTGAGGGAGTTGGCTAATAGTCACTTCCCAGGAGGCGTGTACTTTCACTCCAGTTGGCCTCATCCTCAGCCCTGATAGTGTACAGTGGGCCAAGGCAAGGGAAATCATAAACATGAATTCCCTCAAATGAGCGATAGACATGTTCGAGCCCTATAAATTAGGGAGGGGTCCAGATTGCATAATTGCGGCCCTGCTGAAGCAAGGATTTCCGGTCATTGGGACCTACCTGCTGGAACTGCTTTGGGGTACATCCCTCTGAAGTGGAGGACATCCAGGCTCTGCTACCTTCCTAAGCCTGGCAAGGGTTCATATGATGATCCGAAAGCCTTCAGGCCAATCAGTCTGTCATCCTTCTTGATGAAGACTCTAGAGAAGATTTTAGAGAGGGTGTATTGGTTAAAAATCCTATACATCCGCTACAATTTGCATATCAAGCAGGTAAATCCTGTGAGGTTGCACTATTTAACCTGGTGTCAAGATTGGAGAAATCTTTGAAACAGGGCGAAACAACTGTAGGCATCTTCGTTGACATTGAAGGAGCCTTTGACCGAACACCTTATAGTACCATAAGTAAGGCTTTAAGGTACAAGGAGGTTGAGCCAGTCGTGTGCAGATGGATTAATTCCATGCTGGAGCACAGAAGTCTAATCTCTGAACTGGGTGGATGCAAACTGTGGATAAAGCCCAATGGGGGCTGTCCACAGGGTGGTGTTCTATCACCCCTGCTCTGGTGGCTGACTCGCTTTTGTCATCGATTAACGGAGCAGGCTTCTATGCACAGGAGTATGCGGATGATGTAGCCGTTCTTATAGGAAGTAAACATCACTGTGTAATCTCTGACTTAATCAACGCAGCAACAAACATTTTGTCGCGCTGGTGCTTAGACAATGGTTTGAGCATCAACCCACTCAAGATGAACGTTCTGGCATTTACGAGAAAGCGGAGCGTGGTAATAAGATAACCGACGCTCAATGGAACTCAGTTATGTCGGTTAACACAGTGAAATACTTAGGCGTGACGCTGGACAACAAACTGAGTTGGAATCAACACGTGGTTAACACGACTAATAAAGCCATTAGATGTCTTTGGGTCTGTAAAAGGGCAGTGGGCAATTCTTGGGGTTTGAAACCAAGAATGATCTATTGGCTGTATATAACAGCCATTAGACCCATTGTGACCTATGCAGCCCTGGTATGGTGGCGAGGTGTGGGTAAAAGTGGACCCAAACTTAAGTTGGAGAAGCTGCAAAGATTGGCCTTTCTATTGATGACGGGTTCTATGAGGACGACTCCGATGCTAAATGGAGATGGTACTCGGTCTCAGGCTTTTAATATTAGAACTTGAGTACCGAGCCATGGTCTCCCTTTACAGGCTGCTTAAACAGAACATAATCCCATCAGTCTCGGTTCACTGCAGCTCGTGGGTGTTGTTCATAAAAATTAAGGCCGATCGCATTTTAGCTATGAGATCGGATTCGCAGTAGCGTGTCTTAATGTCACCCAAATACAATGTCAAAATTGACACTGCAACATGGCATAAACCCTGCAATGGCATTAACTGTTATACAGATGGTTCTCACGGCCACTGGTGCTGGGGCAGGGTTCTAGAGGAAAGATAAACCTAGGGTTGGTATTTGGATCTCCCTAGGTAGGCACACTTCTGTATTTCAATCAGAGGTACTCGCTTTAAACTACTGTGCACGGTCACTACTGGAGGAGCGGATGCCTTCTAGAAGGATAACATTCTTCACAGACAGTCAAGCTACCATTGGTGCACTAAGTGGGCACAGTAGTAACTCACAGATTTTTTGGGACAGCTATACAGTTCTCAACAAACTGGCGAAGAATAACAGGGTTAGCAATGAGTGGGTTCCTGGGCACTCGGGCATCCCAGGCAACGAAGAAGTTGACAGGCTAGCCAGGCTGGGATTCGATAACATTCCATGCACTCCCGAACCAGTATGCGGCATTAGTCTCAGCTATGCCAAGGGTAGAATAAAGGCCATCTACCTTAGAAAATCGCATCAATATTGGAGCGGGCTAAAAGGATTAAAACATTCCAAATTATTCCTCGACAGCTTCAATGAGAAGACCTGTAATGCTCTTCTGCATCTGGAAAAGGAAGATTAAAAATTAAAAACAATTATAGCGGCATATACGGGTCATTGTAGACTCAACGCCCATATGTTCAGGCTGGAACTGGCGGACTTTCCCACATGCCACTATTGTTGCACAGAGGACGAAACACCTTATCATGTTATCTGCCTATGTGATAGGTTTGCAGCCTTTGGTCAGGATAGAGTCACTAACCCTGGGCAGGTCGAATTAATAAACCCTGCAAGTATTCTTAAATTTGTGGGTTTAGCCAAGTTAAGATTATAATAATCGCTTTCATAGGGGCGCACAATAGACCAAGTATGGTCGCAGTGCAAATTATGCCCACATTATAAAAAAAAAAGCATGGTCATGCTTAATGTTTTTTTTTCTATTCCAAACGATTTATTTTTAAATTGGTTCTGCTTTATTCGTTTTTAAATTATTCATAGATGAATAATGCATTTTTATTAAACCATACAAGAGTAATTTTCATATTTGGTTTAAATATTAACATATTTATACATTAACAGATTATTTGTTAGTTTTTGCCTGTGAGCATTAGATGTGTGTCCATATGGATGTTTGCTTGTTTATACTTCATTTCTATCAATAACTGTAAATTAGTTTATTTAATTCTTTAACTGGGTTTTATGATTAATTTTAATTTTTGTATGCTATATTATTCAGTTTGTTTTCCCAACAGGGTAATCAAGGGTAAATTTAGAACGTGGAAAAATCTATTTTTATCTAAGGTAATACTGTTGGATATGACCGAAATTGTTGATCAAATAAAATCATAAGCTTACTAGCTATATTATCTTATATGATCTTGCCAAATCCAACGATAAACTATACCTTGAAAATCTCTTTTACTCGCTACACCTCTCCTTTGTAAATTGTTCCATTTTCTCCCACCCATCTCACTCTTCTAGCTGACCCCTGGTTGGACTTGTTTGTCATTGATTCACCGCTTAAACTTCTTTCCTCCTCTCAATTTCATACAATATCCAAACTCCAGAGATCTTAGCCAAAACCATAAACTTTTGTAACCTTGATGCACTTACTCATGAAAACATCTCGCCTTCTCTCGAAACAATGAACTGGAGAGAAATTTTTTCTTGTGCCACTATCAATTCCATAGTCGACATACTATACTTCCAATCTCAAAAGTATCTTTGATACCCATGCCCCACTCAAAACTTCAACCTTCGGTCATCCTGTTGTGTCAAAAAATTACTAAGAGCTGCAAAGGAAGTGTGATGGTGCCCATAGACGCTTTAGACGTACAAGGCTAGCTGATGACGTTTTTTTTACCTCCCTTCCCTGCCTGTGAAGCATACAGGGGTTACCTTTTTTTCGTTTATTTAATAAAATATCTCTGGAACTATGGTGTAGCCCGGTGCATGTTTGTGCACCTTAGGACTACACCTTATCCTCAGCCCTCGTCTTCTTCCGTTTATCCTTCGTCCAAAGGTTGGTCCGGCGGTCTTCCCGGTGCCGGCCCTCTCCTGGTGATCATGAAGTGGATCGGACCTACTGCCTCCTTCCATCCATATATGAACTCCCTGAAGCTTGTGTAGTTCTCATAATTCACAAGCTCAGGGAATACGTCCTCCGTTATCCTATATATGCCGGTTTTCCTGGACAACCTCGCGCGCAGGGCGTCATATGCGGTGCATGATGCTATTACATGCTTTGCAGTTTCCGGAACTCCACATCTGGGGCAGCTGGGATCCAGATCATACCCATGCTTACTTAGCTTCCATCTGAATCCCCCATGCCCCGTGAGGATCTGTGACATCCAGAGGTCAGGGAGGACCCACTTGGATTCTATTCTTGCCTCAACGGTGGGGAAGTACTTCCTTAGTGTACCTCCTTTTTCGCTTGTCACCCACCGCTGGTTCCACGCCATCAATGAGACCTTCTTAAGCTCCTCCGTCCATTTATTCGGGTTTTCCAAGATCCTCACTTGTATTCGTTCCGGAAGAGCTGCCAAGCCTCTTCTCTTCACTTCATGCTCTACAGGCATACCTCCTGCCAGTATCTGCACTGCTTCGTGTGATGTTGTCCTATACGCCCTGGTCACTCGCAGCAGTGCCGTCCCTGCGCCGTTGCCAGCTTTCTTCTTTGCCGCTGTGAGAGGTTTCTGTTCCAAAAAGGGGACGCGTACCTCAGGATACCCAGGGTGACTCCTTTGTAGATTGTCATGCTGACTGGGGCCCCAAAAGAATCCGCCAATCCGACTCACCCTCGTTCATCGTCCGGCTCACCCTCGTCGCCATGTGGTCCAAGTGAGGGGTCACGTCCAAATTTCGTCCTAACCTGATTCCAAGGTAAGTGACCACCTCACTTGCCCTGATTCTGTGTTCGTGCAAGTTGAAGCTAATAGGGTGAGCCCTATCCGTTCGCTAACTGATGACTAACAATCATTCAGGGCTCTCCGAAATTTGACTCAGTCCACAATCAGCAAAATCCAAATACTTCTACGAAACTCTTTCCGCTGCTCCCAATCTTAAATCTAAATGGCAACTCCTTCGAAACCTTTCCCTCTGTAATTCATCTTCCTCTTGTAATTCATCTTTCTCTGTAATTCACCTTTCCCTCTGTAATTCATGGCCTCTTCCGGTGAAATAAACTCATATTTTTTGTCTACTTCAATATTTCAATATCATCCTCTCCTGACTTTTCACTAATACCATCTTTCAACCCTGACAACTTTTATTTCTCAGACATTTCACCAACCAACATTATTTACTCCATGAAATCCCACTCCAACTCCATAGGCTTTGAAGGGATTCCCGTCAAATGGCTAAAATTATGCCTTCTCGACATACTACCTGTCCTTATCCCTATTTGTCCTACTCTACATGTTCAATTTTTCCCTACAAAACCCAGTATTCCCTACTTCTTGGAAAAAAACAGTAGTCCATCCAATAAACAAAACTTCTAACCCTACATTTCCTAAAGAATACCATCCAATCTCCATTCCCTCCAACCTTTCCAAACTCCTTGATCCACTCCAATCAGGTTTCCGTCCCGGTTTTTCCACGCAGTCTGCTCTTACTAAAATCACCAGTGACCAATCTATCCTTTTTACTAAATTAAAATTATCTTTTTCAAACAGCTCTATTTACCGGTTCCAATATTTCCTCTCTGACAGGACTCGAGCAGTTTCCATACCTAATCAACCCCTTCCAATTTCCTAACTCTGTCCTTAGGAGTGGCACAGGGCTCAAGCATCTATTTCTCCTCTTCTTTTCAACTGCTACATCAATGATCTTCCTAAATCAGTTCACCATTGTTTCTACAATCTAGATGGGGATGACTTCCAAAACTATTTGTCCTTTCTTCCTTCTGAGTTATTAATAGCATTCACCAATATTCAGGGAGACCTAGATAGGATCAGTGCCTGGGCAAAACTGAACAAACTGGGATTGAACGCAATGAAAACTCAGGCCATTATTATATGTTCCAGTTCCCTTCTTATTTCTATCCACACCCTCCAAACTTTAATCCTAAACTTTCAGCTCCTCTCCCAAAAACTTGGGCATTACTTTTAACCAAATCATTCCCTCGATACCCCACATCGCCCAAACATCCTGACGGTCAATAAGTTCCCTAAAGTTATTCCATCGTTCCTGACATTCCTCATTAAACCTTAACTACCTTGTTGAACATGGAGCAAACTTCTGATCATCACGGTTCTCATTTAATAAGGTAACATGACCTTATTCTGGGCTTCCCTGGCTATACTTGGTCATAGCCATTTAGTTCTTGACCCATGCCCTGTTGCCCACACAATTACTCGTTTGTTCACCTCCTACACCCCCAAAGGAGATGGGACCATTGACCAACATAATTACAAAACCAGAATTAAATTTTCTATTGATAGTTTTGAACCTTATCTGAGCTAACCAGACGAATAATATCTTGATGAAAACCACAAAAATGAATAATAAATCCAGCATTCATTTTATTTTAAGTTTTTAATGATGCTACCACAAGTTACATATTCAAAATTTTGGATTTTAAATAAGAAATAAAATCTTTAGAGTCTATCAATATATTTGTCTACAAAGTTTACATACAACCAGCTGCTTTGAAAATGTAACAAAATAAATTTCATCTTTCATTTATTTTTAGTAACCACTAATTTAGACAACATTAAAAAAAGATAAATAATAATACAATTAAAATTATTAAGATAATATTGTTTCAAAATTTTAAGAACAAATAGTAAAAAATTGAGGTTAAAACATTTTGTGTTTAGTCAACCAAATAATTATTATATAAGTTATTCATAGAATTATTTTTGATTTTTGTTTACAATGATTAAATAAATATTAGAAGTTTGTTTACATAATTATTCACTTCAATGAAACACATGATAACTATATTATTGGGATAAAGAACAATGAAATATTAAATGTGTGGAAGAACATACAATTATAAGAGGGTGTTAAAAATATTCTACATTAGTTATTAACTGAATTAGATGTTAAAAATGTCTATTTGTAGAAAAATAGAATTTTCCTTAGTTAATTCAAAAAGTTTTAAATTAAAATATTTTTAAAATACTGATTGTTTCATCCATTAGAGAAAACATTTTGATAGCAATGTAAATTGCAACTTAGTCTGATTTTTCATTGGGAAGAGGTTGTAAATAAAACATTGAATTCTATAGTCGTGGCAACTACAGGGTTCAGGGGGTTATTATATAAGCAATCAAAACTTGCAACACAAAACATAGTTCATTAAAGAGGATAAAGTATGCTAACTAGGAACAGTTTGTTTTTTCACATCCATGAATTCAATTAAAACAATAAATTAACTAAGGAAAAATAAGTTTTCAATTAACAGTTTAAAATTCCATTTTCATATAAAATTTCTTCTTATTTAATTTCAAATAGATAAATTATGTTCTATAAAAGGAAAAAGAAAAAAAAAGATACATAATGCACATGATATCAATAGCATAAGCTGACTCTACTAACAAAATAACACCATATGAAACCATAATAAATTTAACAATCATATTTTGAATATCATAGATCATTTAAAATATCTGTCATATAACCAAAATAGTTTTGTTCCTTAACAGTAATTTAATGCTGTTCATTTTACATATTTACAATTGATTTCATAACATTATTTACAAGAGATTTCAAAGGGTTGATAATAAATCATTTTCACTAGCTGTCATTCCAATATTTATCCAAATTACAACACAATGATTATTTAAAAAAATGCATAGCAAAAATAGATATGATCGTGATAATATACAATGAAACAACAAATTACAATTAAAAAAATAAAAATCCAGATTTGATTTAACAGATGCCAAAATACAACTCATGATTGAGTTTTTTAATGTAAAGATAAATCATGACAAACAGATTAAGGCAGTTTGCACTTTGATATTATTTTAATACTGTGATTATTGAGATTTACTATATTACTCTTCTAAAATATTTAATATAAACAATAAAATGAAAATCAACAATAAATAATCAATCTATAAGTTCAATGATATTTTGTTTAAAATTTAATACTACTTCTATTACTACTAATAAAATTATATCTATATGGAAAAGAAAAGCAAAAATATTGAACAATAATTAGCATTTTCAGAAATGATTATGTTGGTTCATGACTCTTAGCAGTATACTTATTAAAATGGTAATGAATATCAAAAATATGTCTTTCAGAACACAAATTTTTGTGACAAACATTTGAAATGTGATTAGGTCTAAAAATGGCTATTAACATCATTAAAATAAGAGGGAAATTTAATATAAAAATATATGTATTAAAAGTAATATTAAAAATATATGGCAATCTTATAACAATTGACTATTCAAATTGTTATTTACAAATTTATTTATTCTACTCACTGAATTATAAGCTACCAGAATTTCATGATGTCATTTTTTATTTAAAGTAATATTTTATTAAGTTAGTTTACATTAATTATATACATTTCATAACAAAATTTCATTTTATGAATTATGAAATTTCCATTTCATTTATATTCTGGAATTTGTTAATATGTCATTCAGATGAATATTTGTTTAGAAAAAAATCTTTAAAAAACTAAAAGCTAATAATATTTACTAATTATTTATCAGACTATACATATAGTTGTATATTATTCAGACATTAATTCTTTTGTCAAACAATACTAAAATACCAAGCTTTTAAAAATGTAGAATTTGGTACCATAAATCAATAAGTTAATGCTAGTTAAGTCAAAAACTACACTATTTCTAAATATTATATACTAATAAGAGGCACAATTTTTCATAACAAAATATAAATACAATGCACACAACTAAAATAAAATAAAATGCACAAAGGTGATATATAGGTAGATTTATTTAAAAAAAAGTGAATTTAGAACAATATTATAATTATGGTTATCTGCAGCTCTTTATCACATAAATGGGAAATATTGTGCACTAGAAAAAAAATTAACACACATAAAATATTACAATTGTATTTAAATAAATAGTAAAAAAAAAATGGACATTTCAAGATCATTTAATTATATTTTAATAATACTATCTATGAAATCTTATTTTTAGCATTATTGATCTTTAATAAAATCAGGACACAGCTCCATAGTATCCATATTAATTTAGGTGCCTCAGTAGTGCTATTTAGCTGAATTAGTAGTAACTAACTACTTTTCAATTGTAAATTTAAAATTCATCGAAGCTATAACTACTTTCATTAGTTATAATTTAAACTTATTATTGTAGTTTGAGTTATGATAACTCGAGAAATAAAAAATCCCTACAAAGGTTTTTTTTTAGGTTCAGTACATGGTAGAAACTCTACTGTTTTTAAGTCAATAGTTGTACCGGGAGATGATTTGGCTGAGATCAGACTCAACCGTCAGGTTTTCCTTTAATTGAGGGTTCCCACTTTAAAGAGGCTGAATGAGCCTCAGAAGGTTCTGCAGATCTCACAAACTCAATCCACAGCTAAATAATTTATCTGCCACAGCTGTTTTCAAAACCTGCAACATACAGCTCAGTAACTTAGCCCTCTGAACACTGAGTGCTACCCCATTCCTGTGCTCGTAAATTAAATTACAGCAGTAAGAATTGAAATAGTAATTATAAAATTACTGTTAATTTTACATTTGGATTTAAACTTAGTTTCCATTGGCAATGAGAAAGCAGACCATGAAATTGGTCAGGTTCAGCTGGGAGAAAATTCCTTTAAACCTGGAACCCGCTTGCGGTATAAGCTGAAGCTATGCCAAATGTAGAATCAGGGAACTGTATTAAAAAAAGGCCAAACAATATTGAAACTGATATAATTTTTTTTTTTTTTTCCACTTGAAGATATTTCTCACTGGCCCATGTGTGAGCAGATGTAAACTGCTACTGAACTTGGATAGGGACTCACTTAGGAAAATTACAGCAATCTGAACAGATCACTGTTGTGTGGATTCTGAAATTCTGAAGATAAAATGGCCTATCCCATCATCTGCTTGAGCAATAGGTCTATAGACTAATGTTCGGATAAATTGGAATTTGGATTGGACCGAATAAAGGACCCTAAGCAGAGTGATCTTGTCAATCCTACCAACATTTTAAGATTCGGAGTTTCTAATAAAGTTATATTTTAAAGCAAAAACTTCAGTTAAGGCACACAATAGACCAATTTGGTTGTAGTGCATAACAAGCCTCTGATAAAGCAAAAAACAACAACTTGAATTTCGTTAGAAAGCACTGGTGCAGCACATATATTAATAAGGCAGGGGTACTCAGGAGTTGTACTAAGCATGTTATATACCAAAGTATAAATTGTAGAAACTAAAATTTTAGTTGGTCTTTATATTTTTTTAATACATGCAGTTAGGCGTATACACACCGCCAGATACATTTATACTATCATGACAGTAACCCAACAAGAATCCCATTGTTATATTGCCCATGATGCTGTAAACTTATAAATCATTAAAGCATATCTCTGTCAATCTTTGTTAATAGTAATAGAAGCAAATGTCTATAAGTGTTCATTATGTTTACCATAATGATGTTTTGTAAAAGGAAAGCCTCTAAAATATTTTTAAATTCAGAATAGCTGAAATAAGAAGCAATCTGTCAAAATGTCGACAAATTAAAAGAAGTTAATGTTATGTTATTAGTTAAAATTATGTTCCGCCTTAATACCTGTTTTTTAGTATGATTTTGAGAAAAATAAATAATGACCAATCTCGTAAAGGGTAATAACCAATATCATGAAAGATTAAATTTGCTATAAGCAATATATAAAATATTATCCTCTAGAAGCTTCAGGATTTATTGAAAACAACAATTATAAAAATATGGACTGGAAACTAAAATTAACATCCACACCTCAAATTAGTATTACTGAATTCAATAGCATCATTCATATATACATAATGTAATCATGATGTTATTGCATTCATAAATAGTGATTAGCCTGAAAAAAAGAAGATAAAATCAGTTTCCAAAAGTATAAGCAATTTTTTCAATTTCAAATTACATTTAAAAGAAATAAAACTGAAAATTCAAAGTTTGATCCAATTAAATGAAAAATTTAATAAGCCAAGACTAATCTAAATATAATCAACCGTCTCTAAACAAATTTTAATTTTTTTTTAATTGAAGCATAAAAATTTGCAATATTTTACCTGAAATCAGTAATCAGGAAAAGAGACATTTAAGAAACTGAAACACCATAAGCCTTGCCAGAAATTATATCATAATTATTAATTTCATAAATTGATAACCACATGCATAATTTAATAGCTTAATGACAAAATAATTAAGCTGCAGTTATGGTAATTATCATAATACAAATAACAATGAAATTTCATTAAGTAAACGGTTTGTAGCAATGCCATAATGCTTACTTCAGACAATTCCTTGAAACAGAGGTCCTTTGTTCAGTTGATTTTAATAACTTCTTGAACTGGGATCATGTAGGCAACCTGCAAGTTAATACTTATATTTTTGTTTGCAAGATAATTTTCTTTAAACCTTCATTAACTAGCATGATATATAGTAAGTATTTTACTTTGATATTATTATTGTTACTAATCTAAAAATTAAAAGCACGAGTTTTCAACACAAACGTATTCATCTGGGAACTTGGAAAATGCCAGGGGGTGGAATTAATCAAATTGACCATGTGTTAATATCTTCCAGACATGCCTCAAGTATCATTGATGTTCGTGCCTGCAGAGGACCAAATTGTGACTCGGATCATTATCTTCTAAAGGCCCTTTTCAGACAAAGGTTGGCTAATAGCCGAAAAGGTAATAGAGTACAGAGGAAGCGATGGAACACCGAGAGACTAAAAGTCGAAGAAAAACGGATCCTATTTGAAGACACTCTTAAGGATAAGCTGCAGAACTACGAAGGGAAAAGTGACACTGAGGAGGAGTGGACAAATTTAAAGAGTAATATGGAGGAGACAGCAGATTTGGTCCTGGGGGAAAATGGGCACCAAAGGAATAGTGAATGGTTTGATGAAGAGTGTGCCCAAGCCATTGAACAAAAGAACGCTGACAGGCATGCAATGTTGCAGAGGGACACAAGAGGGAATAGAGAAAAGTACCGCACTAGCAGAAAGAAAGCAACAAATTTGTGTAGAAATAAAAAGAGAGTGTGGTATAGAAGGAAGATAGAGCTTATGGAAGGGCTAAACGAGAGGAATGAAAGCAGAAGATTTTATCATGCCGTCAAGAAGCTAAAAACAGGATTTCAACCTAAAGTAAACATCTGCCACAGTAAGGAGGGTCTGCTCCTTGGAGAAGAGAATCAGATCTTGGATAGGTGGGCGGAGCATTTTGAGGAGGTACTCGGAACTGGCCAAAAGAACGCTGAGACGATGGTCAGTACAGTTACTGATTTGGACACCAGGGTTTTACCGGATGCAGAGCCTCCTTCATACGAAGATTTTATGGATGCCGTAGACCATTTAAAGTCTAACAGGGCTCCTGGAGAGGATAATTTGCCAGCGGAGCTATTTAAATATGGAGGCGAATACCTACGTCAATGAGTTTACAATCTTATATTTGAAATATGGAATGATGAATCTATGCCTGAGGAATGGTATTCGGGATTGATTCTGCCGCTATTTAAGAAAGGAGACAAGACGATATGTCAAAACTATAGAGGCATAACCCTGTTAAATGTTATCTACAAAATCCTGGCAAATATTTTAACTACAAGATTTAAAAATTATTCGGAACAGATCCTCACGGATTACCAATGCGGCTTCAGGCCTAACAGGGGTACTACTGATCAAATCTTTGTCTTGCGTCAAGTACTTGAAAAATGTTATGAGCTTAATACGGATGTCCACATGCTATTTATTGATTTTAAGCAAGCTTTTGATCGTGTGGACAGGGATCAACTGTTTAATGCTCTAAAAGAATTCAAAGTTCCGTTTAAATTAATAAATTTGATAAAAATGACAATGTCCCGGACACAGGCTAGTGTAATCATTGGTAATAAAGTTAGCAGGAAAATCCATTTTGCTTCTGGTGTAAGGCAGGGAAACTCTCTCTCTCTGCCGTTCTGTTTAATCTTGTGCTACATAAGGCTCTGCAAAACATTGTGTCAGATGGAAGTCTAGCATCTCGCTTATGTCAAATACTTGGGTACGCAGATGACAGTGTGGTTCTGGCGAGAAGTGAGTAGGCATTAAAGGAAATTCTGGCAAAGATTGTGCAGGAAAGTAGAATCGTGGGTCTTAAGATAAACTAATCTAAAACCAAATACATGGTAGCATCAGGCTCTGAGGCAAGAAGAAGAAAGCAGGATCTTAGGTGTGATGGCTATACATTCGAAACTGTTGATAGATTCCTTGGCACTGAAATAAACAGTGTGGTTAGGGTGAGTGATGAGATTAGGAGAAGAATAATGTGTGGCAACAAAGCGTATTACGGCCTCTATAGATTGATTAAATCTTCCCTACTATCAAAACGCACAAAACTCAAATTATATAAAACCCTTATCAGGCCCGTTGTGTGCTATGGTGCGGAGACATGGACGCTTAAAGTAGCCGACCAGCAAGCTCTTAGAGTATTCGAAAGGAAAATCCTAAGACGTATTTTCGGTCCAATAAATGAACAGGGCACATGGCGTATTAGGAGTAACCAAGAATTGGATGATCTGATAAAGCATGAAGATATTTTAAGGTTTATTAAATCCAGAAGAATTAGTTGGCTGGGTCATATTGAGCGAATGTCGGATGAAAGAATGCCCAAAAAAGTTCTGCGTGAAGCGTTTCCAGGAAAAAGAAAGAGGGGACGACCACGTAAATGCTGGATTAAGGACGTGGAGGAGGACCTGCGTAAAATTGGAGTGACCAACTGGACGAGACGGGCCATGGACAGAGAGGAATGGCGAATCATTGTTGGAGAGGCCAAAGTTCATCTTGGACTGTAGAGCCGAAGAAGAAGAAGAAGAAGATTATTATTGTTACGGGCTACTGGGGGAATTAAAATTAATTAAACAATTCATTCATTAAAGATACTAATATTTATTAACAATATGATAATAAGGATACAATTAAATTATTAACAATTAAGTTATTAAACTAATATAACTATACAATAACAATACTCTAAATATTTATTATCTAGGCCTAACTCTATTTAATTATTACAATAATATAAGTTATTACTAATTCTAAATGACTTAACTATTTACATAAATTTGTATGAATATTATAAAATCACACTATAATTTATAACTACTAATTAACACTTACAGTTCACTAGTCCACCGACCGTAAGATTCTCCAAGTATGACAAACTGACACACAGTAACAAACAGAAACAGTTTATTACACTCGCGAGACTGTCACAGTTCACTGATACACTTATTACACTGGCCGGCTCAACACTGACTAGTTTATCACACTGACACTCACTTATTACAGATCTTCACCGTGCCTGGTCTACTCTCAGACTGACTCGCTCGAGTATTTAAATAGGCAAGGCCGAACATTCTAGAACACGGAAGGGTGGAGACTGTTCTGGAATCTTCTTAATCCTTTTCCGACAAAGCAAAGGCGGATCCTATATGAGAAGGTCCTAATCCTACTTTAACTTCTCCCGCCGACGGGCTTAAGCCGCTAATCTGTTCGTTTCCATCCTTCTATCTGTGGCCATAACATTATTATTATATTTTTTATTCTAGTATTTGATTATTATTTGTCAATAATTTTTGAAATATTCTTCAACAAAATGGCTACCACCTGAGTTGTGTTTGATAATAAAGTACAGACTTACAATTAAAAGAGGAAAGGTTCAACAATAGAAATTAAAGGCTGCTAATCACTATGAAAATAATAATAATAGTAATTTTACTTAAATAAAACAGAGCCAAAAGCTCAAAAAGAAACACTATTATTTATTATAATGCAATTGAGAAAAAACCACAATGCAAAGCCTTATGTTTCAAATTCAGTAATACACCCACTTACCGGTCGACATTTCGCCTATTCAGGCATTATCAAGACACCAAAAACAAAAAAGGAACAAAGGCAGTTGTATGTTGAACGTCTTGGTGGTGGGGTGCTGTCTCATGTTTGGAGCCTGTTTGGGCTGTTGATCGTTGGGATGTATTGCACCTTTTTCTTCGAGATGTGATTCACATAACCCCTTTTTTGTTTTTGGTGTATTGATAATGCCTGAATAGGCAAAACGTCGACCGGTGTATTACTGAATTTGAAACATAAGGCTTTGCATTGTGGTTTTTTCCCAATTGCATTATAAGTAATTTTACTTATTTATTTACATATACTATTTTGTATTATTATTAATTTGGCAAAAGTTGATTTGTTCAGGCCTCCTCTATTAGTAGTCACCAGGAGCCTCTGTTCAATGTTGCTGTCATCCAGCTACCGATTGCAGACTCCCTACAGCTCACATAGATCATACACTGAAGTTTTAGTAGTTTGACTCTCAATCAGGATCAGTTAATTATTATCACGACATTGGGCTTCACAAAGAGGTCATAAATTTTGTCATTTGTACTTTGTCTCTATCTTCCACCAATAGACATAGATACAAATATTTTTCGGATTACCTAGGATTCATTCACAAGGTTAATTAAAGAAAGTAATAAGACTGATTTTCTAGATATACAGCACTTGGAGGAGTAGGCAGGTAAACATCTCATAGGCTTTCAGAATAAGATTAAACATGCTAGAGTTATTGAACTGTTCATAATGAATTTTTCAGTGATAAAGGTTTTTTTAAATGTAAACATGTGTGACACTAATTTCGATGTGATAACAAGTTCTGCTTCATACCTGGACACAATACAATGGAAACATTTCAAAAACTGTGTCAAGCATAAAGAGACAGTGTTTTACCTAGAACCCAGGTTTTTAGGTGGTTTGAGGCATTTTAAGAAGGAAGAGAATCAATTAAAGATGATTCTCACAATGGAAGGCCTTCATCTTCTTGGTTCCCACTGAACCAATGAAAATGTAAGTGCCTCAAGGCCAAATGGTAAATCAAAATTTTTACCGAGAAGTTTTAGGAGAGAGATCGAAAAATGGTTATGCATGTGATACCAATCATAAAAAAAAATGTGGGTGTTGCATCACGAAAATTCTCCTTGCCACACCGCAATTTCTATCAATGAGTTTTGGCCAGTAATAACATTCCTGTGACTCCTCCGCTTTTTTTGCTTTATTTACTTTACCATTAAGTTTTCTATAGTATGCAGTAGTATCTTAAACAATTTTGATTTTTTTTCCTTTTTAGATTTCCTACATAAGACTTAAGTGTTTTGTTTAACGACAATATTAATTTATATGACTCATCATATGAATGCATTATACAATCATTCATTATTCAAAATATGAAATCTGTAAGACAATCAATCGGCATTAAATAATCAAACAATATTTGTCAAAAACAAACTTTAGCTATTAAAGTAATTTTTTTAAATAGTTCCCTATATAAAAAAATAAATGAGGAAAAAATAATAAAGATACATTTTGGTTCTTTCTTATAATCATGGAAGGCAAAACGAGAAAATGATATATCAGTGGACAGTAACCTTTTTTGGTCACAGATCAAAATCAACCAAAATGTGAGTATTACAGGGATGTTCGCATCAGAGATATTTTAATATTAAAACAGTGTTTTAGTTAATAATAAAAATATTTTACTAAGAAAATAATTAAAAATTTAGTTGAATAAATTTTAATCATAAACTTTCTCTTCAATATCAATGGTTGTTTTATAATTTATTTTTATATATTATACATCTTTTTGGAACTAAAGTGGTTCACTTGGTGACCTGTGGGTTAGGTTGCCGAACCCTGTGAAAGAATTATAGTTATAGTTAAAAAAAATAGACAATTAAAATTACCTTCGGGAAATCATAACCCTTGAAGATCGCTTTGGTACCATTACAGAACTAGGCTTATCATTTAATTTAGATGATGATTCTTTTTGAGAATCAACTGATGATTCAACCAAACGACCACTTTTGAATGCACTAAAAATAAAAAAAATATAGTGAATAAAAGTAAAATAAAAACTTCATTCTAATGAATCAATCAATATATATATATATATATATATATATATATATATATATATATATATATATATATATATATATATATATATATATATATATATATCATCTCAGGATAACTTTTAACAATAAAATTAGTGTTTTCTGATGAGAGGCCAAAGAAATCCTTCATAGCATTCATATTTGGGCCTAAATTAGATACCATTACTAGCCCCTGTAATTTATAGAAATTTATCAAAATAGATATAGGGACATTATTATTTCCCAAATAGCATAATTACTTTCTGCTCTAATTTCTATCTCTATTCTCTCCTCAAACCAAAATACAATAAATTGAACAATTATTGGATAACAATATAAATTACATGAAGAATAAGATGGTCCAAGTGGCGTTGAAAAAAATTCTATCATAAAGCCTAAAAATTTATTTTTGGTATAGTTAAATTACAACTAAATAATTTTTATTTTACCTTCACCCAGACCAAAATTCATTAAGTTTAAGGTTCTTTGGAAATTAACTTTATCACTGTTTCGTTAGAAAAAAATACAGTAAACAGTTGGATAGAAGATGAATCCATCATTCCATCACGTTAGAGGTACCTTCCGGGGTATATGCGCCTCCAGTCTGGAACTGGGACATCTAGCAGTGGTAAAAGAGCAAATTGGGATTGATTCAGCGATTAATATCTCATGAGGCACTGCAAGTACCAGCAGGTGGTGTTACTGTCAACCTTGTGCTGCTAGATGTTCAAGGTTAAGAGAAAGGGATTGACAAACCTACCAGAGAATCTAAGTAAGATAAGTATTCAAGCAGAAAGTTAGAGAAAAAGATGTCCAGGACTGTAAAAAGCTGTTCATACATCTACACCACAGCCAAATTTGTATCCTGTTCCCATAAATATGAACTTCACACAAAATTAAAAATAAGAATTTCACAATAAACAAAGTATTTCATTGACTTTAGTGAGATATTTGTACCCTTGCCTAATCATAGACACTGCCTTTTTGACAAGGTAGGGTGGGAAATAAAATATAACTATTTTATTTCCAAAGATAACAATATAAAGTTAAATATAATGGTATTTAAAAAAAATTTCATGAAAAATTTGAAAATTTATTATTATTTTAAAGAGATTAAAAAATAAAAATCAAGGTTTAGTTAGTAATATTTTTAATTTAGGTTAGTCAACAGCAATATATACTTACTACCTTCTTGTAATAACAGAACGAGATTTCTTAGGCAGGAGGGAATTGGAGCTTTTATCGACAATTTTAGAAACTTTCAAAGAAGCATCTCTCTGAGTATCTATATTTTCTTTTGTACGAATATTTTTAGGTAAGCTAAAAATTAAATAAATTAATAAAAAGTTGTTACATGATCATAACAAACCATTCAGTAGACAAGTTATTGGTTGATTACCTTGAGTTACTAAGAGACATACGTGGTTTTCTCCTCAATGCTTTAATTTGATTTAAATGATCACCTTGAGTAAGGGTAGCACTTCGGCTTCTGAATTGCTTTACACCAGATGTAGATGGTTTGACAGGAATCTTAGATAAAAAAAAAATAAATAAAGTGCTAAGTAGAAGCAATACATATAATGAAACCCTAAATAAACTTATATAAAAATTTCAAGAGATTCTTTAGTTGCATAAAAATTAATAAACACATGAACACTTTTTTTTTCTCTTAATGACTACTCTTCGAAGATTAAGCTGGAGAAAAAAATCTAATTATTTCATTCTTAATTTATTAATAACCCCATCCTTGATGCAAATCACATAATACTAGATCACCAGTTTGGATTCCAAGCATCCCACTCCACCATTCAGCAATTCCATCGTTAGAACGTGAATCATATTGTTCGGAAGTCTTTCTTGAGGGGGAACAGGCTTTTGACCAAGTCTGGCATCCGGGCTTGCTCTACAAACTCCGTAAATTCCTACTCCCTACATACTTTCTCATCCTTCAATCTTATCTCACAAATAGAACTTTCCAAGTAAACCATAATAATGTATATTCATCCCTCTTTTCCCAATCTGCTGGTGTTCCTCAAGGTAGTATCCTTGGCCCAATCCTTTATACAGCTGACATCCCAACTCATCATAATACTATCATTACCACGTATGCTGATGATACATGTGTATTATCAGTCAACACCAATCCAGTTATTGCATCCCAAAGCCTCCAATCCCATATCAGTGATCTTGAAGAATGGTGTCAAAACTGGAGAATTAAAATAAATTTTAAATACGTACAGTAAAATCGCATCAAATCACTTTTACCTTATGTCGTAAACCAATGACTTCCTGCCCTTTAGTATCCTTTAATAATATCCCACTGGTGCATGTAGAACAGATCCGATACTTAGGGTTGCACCTCGACAAACGATTAAACTGGAATCCTCATACAAGACTAAAAAGACAAGAAACCGCTTGACGTTTCAGGCTACTTCAACCCTTACAAGACAAACGCTCTAAGCTCCCAATTAACTACAAAAGAATCATCTACATGACCATCATACCACCTATTTGGACTAACGGAATAGAGCTTTGGGGCTCCTTAAGCTATCGAATTCCTCTCGTATGCAATCCTTAATGTCCCTTTTGATGCTGATTTGGGCCAAACCTGGTATCTATCCTTTCATTACCACTTAAACCCTCTAGTTTCAAACCTAGCTTCCTCTTCAATTCCCGATAATCCTCCGAGGCGTCTGAAAAGAAGATGGCCACATGACCTTCTTAGTTGAACTTAGATTTGAGTACTACCAGTGGGTAGTTTCTCTACTTGTCATTATGTATCACTTATCCTATTTAATTGTTCTATTATTGTAATACAGTTGTAAATATCAATAATTAAATTTTTTTTTTAAATTTATTAATAAATCAAATCAAATAAATTTTATAAACAAAAATCATTCAGTTTTAACTGCATAAGCTAGCGCTATATATTTTTATAATAAAAAATGTTTTTAAAAAAATAAAATAAAAATATGAATAAGTAAATAATATTTTTTTTAAATATAAAAAAATTAATTATTTAAAAATAATTTTACTTTGAAACAAAAATCCTTAAGAAGTATTATATTGTTCTTAACATATTTTTTATGTGAGTTCCTCTTGATACTTACAATAAGGTATCAATGCATTTGATCCTTTATCTAGATGTAATTTTTATTATAGAAATATATACACTTTAATTCTAAGTTGGGATTATGAGGTAGGTAAAGGAGCAAGTATTGTCAGAAGGATAGTTTGGAGGACTCATGAAAAGAGACAGGTAAAAAATACTAGAAAGAGGAAGCTTAATTGATGAAGTATTTATTGAAGGAAGCAGGTTCATGGGAGGGAATATTTAATTCAATCGGTTTATGGGTTCCCATTAAACCAATGAGAGGTCTAGTATTTAGAGAGTGAATAGATGAACATAGAGTGAAAATATTAAGGATGTAAGTAACGTTTTTAGACTTGGAAAGGAAGACGACAAGGAGATATAGCCTTTGGATAGAAGTAGGAAAAGCTACTCCAACTTAGTAAATCTACAAGACACATGAAAGCACCTGGTAAGCCTAAACATAAATCTTAAATAATTATGAAACGAAACATAAATATCTTCCGCATACCAAACAACTAAAACAAACGATGATATAAGGTCACCTGTGGTCTAGTAGTTAGCGTAACAAACTACTAAGCCCAAGATCGCGGGTTCGTAGCCTGGCAGGTGGCCCTAGGATTTTTTTAAGGGAGTAACAAATCCTTAGTTACGCCGTCCTTCGGCAGGGACGTTAAACGGGGGTCCCGAGCCTGTAAGATGTCAGGTACTCGTTAAAAATCCCTATCCTAATTAAACCTGGATAGGCAAAATTTAGAGCTCCCACTGTAGCATCGTCCGATTAGCCATAGCAGCATAAAGTGAAGTTAAAAGAACTAACAATAACAAACGATGATACTAGGAACTGCTGGTTGTTGGACTGGAATCATAGAAATTGTTGGAATTTTTGTGAGATCTTGGAAATATAATTCAAGCAGAGGTGCAAATAGAGGATTCGTAGGTTATTTTTTATATTTAGTTGTTATTGTTAAACTTATACCTAATAAATAACTTACATTAAATTCTTTCTATAGTTTACATTATTATTGATTAGATTTTCAAAAAGAAATAGAAATTGATAACACTAACAATGACTTTAAATCCTCTAAACCTTTATTCTTAAGAATAGTAACTTATATGCCAAAATTTGCCATAATCAAGTGAATATAGTATATTTATAGAGTAAAAGTTCAGGTAATGCTAAAATTACTTTAATTGAACAGACAATGGATGGGAGTTTTGATAAC
Organism: Arma custos; assembly: GCA_037127475.1. NCBI lineage: Eukaryota > Metazoa > Arthropoda > Insecta > Hemiptera > Pentatomidae > Arma > Arma custos. Next base: position 37,202,773 of record CM073761.1, read on the forward strand.
TTTTCTATAAAAATTTTCTAAAATGTAAGTTGATTTTTTTTTTAACCGTTGACTGCTTCGAAACTGATTTATAAACTTTAAAAACATAAAAAAATTACTAAATCATTATAAAAGAACTATGTTGAGTAGATTATTTTTTTTTTCAAATCTACAGAAATACCTTTTCTTTGCTAACTTCATTCCCTGCATCAATGTTAATATCCAAATTATCATTTATTTTCATTGTGTCAACCTTGTACAAAATTCTAGCAATGGAATCTGAAAAATGTAACAATTCACAACCAGATGCTTTTTGGATAGATAACTGTTTCAACTTTTTACTGTAGATGCCAAATTTATGAACAGGGAATTTCAAAGCTGATCCAAAGGTTGATTCTCTATGCTTATTACCTAGATACCACATAGGCTGTTGTTTCCTAAAACAGATAAAAATTAATTAGCCTTTACTTTTAAACATTATTAACATTTAAAAATAAATATTTTAGTAATAAAATAAAATCCTTTTCGTAACGATAAAAAAAATATTTTCATCACTTTAAGGGGGACTAGTTGTTTTAAATATAATTATAAATTAAAACAACTTATGTAAATCACAAGGATAAATAAACTAGGATATAGTTCCTCTATCACCTAACTAATCAACAAGCTGAGAGGAATACATGTTCAAGGAATGACAGCCTTGGATTTAGATAGTCAATATTTATAAAAATAAATATATTCAACACATCAAAGAATCAAATATAAGACAAAAAAATTGAAATAGTCATACTAAAACAAAAGATGACAAAAAAAAAAAAAAAACAGCTTCAAATTCAACTAATAATAATACAATATCTAATTATTTAATTGGGAAAATCATTCAGAATATATTCATTGCCTGTTTTCCACAAACAGGAATAAACTAAACTAATTTGTAGGATCGGGACTTTCCAATGAGTAGGCCATAATCAACATATAAATTTAATAGCCTTTGCCCGTTTCTAATTTTAATTTGTTCACCTCCATGGTGCTCTAAATGCCATTTTGTAGTGACATTCAGTTTTGGCAATGAAGTTTCCCATTATAATAAGTATCTTTTTCTGTTTTGCCCTTTAGTGGGTTTTCTTTCCAGGCCAAGGAATTGCTTCTTATTTAGGATACAGCATATTTAGTTTGTGCCTATTTATGAATCAGATTCACTTTTCCGATTGATAGTTCTATAATTGCTGTTACTATTCTAAAAGATCCTAGGTTCTTAATCTTCTTAGTAAGGTTCCCAATCTTACTTTTGCTAATAAGTCCCGCTGCATAAGAACCCTCACAGATTTATCCATGTCTTTTCTTCCTCACTTTATATATGTTCATAACATAGAATCTCACCATCTGTCTCTTTGCTATTCAATAACTTCACATTCTTTGAACAAACTCTAATGTACTTTTAAGTGCCCTGTCGCAGTATTTGTCCATATTCAAGGCATTCGTTTGCTTTGAATCAATTATATAGTCAACTGAAGGTGATTGGCACAGCAGTAGAGACCTGGTTTCCTCAGGTCAATTGGGAACAGTTTCCAGCCTTATTTATAGGGCTTTAATGGAAAGCCTAACTCATCATCTACTCCATGCAGTACCACTTTTACTAAAATTGTTATTTCAATATATTTTGGCATCTGCTGTCTGTAGAGATTATATTTTATGATACATAATGATAGGTAGTATTTCTGTGACCCTTATAGAAAATTTAGTACTCTTGGTTATTGTGCTGAAATAAAGACTGCCCAAAAGACATCCCTTCGGAAAAAAAAAAAAAGTTTTTTGGTTTTCCAATTCCTTCTTCTTCTTTATCTTCCTCTTGTGCCTTTCAGTGTCGAGGTACCGCATCAACCCAGGATCTCCATCTGTCTTTATCCCTCACTATAATCTTCTTCCTTCTAGCTTGTCTCAACTTGGAAATGTAGTTGTAGTATGTCTGCCTTGGTCTCCCTCTAGGTCTAGTGCCCACGGGTTTGGCTTCCATTAACTTTCTTGGATGGTTTTCCAATTCCATGTATTTTTATTTATGTATATTTATTTTATATTGTTTTTTTGTTTTTGAAAGAACGTAACCACCAACTTTCCCTGTACAAATTTCTTCATTTTTTAAAAATGATCAACCTGAATCAAATGAATTATGAAAAACAAATATGTGATCATTTATCATTTCATAAACATACTCTTTCAACCATTTCTGCTGATGACCAATTATTGAACCTGGTCGACATATTCTTATCCACGCAATTGCTTCAAGGAAAGTGAATTGATAGTGTTTCATAATATAGCAGCCAATGAGAGAGCCAGTGCGACCAAGTCCAGCTAAAAATGATAAATAATTAAATTAATAACCATACAAAATTACAAAAAAAAATGTAAATTAACTGTTAAGATTCTATTCATCTATTGAGACTACAAATTCCATTTCTTAAAAAACAATTTTCAAATATAATTAAAAATATAAAAATAAGACAATGAGATGCTCATACTAGATTACAGCATTCTCAGACGATTGTAATTTCGGCAAGAAGTTAAAAGATTATTTGTACCTTGAAAGTTAGTCTCGATATATATATATATATATAAAATTAATTTCTGGAATATATATTAATTTATGGAACATCTATATAATAATTTCTGGAACAAGAGAAGGCAAAGTAATCTTACATAAAACAGTGCCTTTGAAACTATTGATAATTTTCACATGTTCCAGCATGGAAATTAACCCTGAACATAATTTGATAAGACTAAGAAAAAAATAATAAATGGTAACATGGTCTTGAACTTGAAGTTGATTCTGTTCTATGTGCTAGCATGTTCTACAAGTTTTACTAGGCTGCACTTCATTATGGTATTTAAATAACAAATCAACAAGCATTTAGAGTCTTTGAGCAGAAGTTAAAGAAATGTATTTTTTGTCTAATCTGCAAACAAGGCATTTGACATATAAAGTGTGATCAAGAATTGTCAATCAAAAGATTGTATATTGTATAGTTAAATAACTATGATTTATCAAGTTAAGAAGATTGGCTTTGATTTACAAATTGTTTAACAAATGAATGGCGAATGTCGTGAGAGAATCCTTGTCAGGAAAAGGAAAAGCCCAAAGAAAATTTCGCTGACTATAGGCTTTGCACAGAGAGAAGTGAAGACAAATCGTTTACAAGGCCAATCTTGAATTATAGAGCCACTTAAATGAGTAAGTATAAGGAAATGACAAACAATGACTACAAATTTAATATAGCAATTGGAAAGACTGGTAGTTAAAGTAGTATTTTAAGCTTAAATAATGTCAGCTTAAAAACATGAAAAAGTTTAACTTTGAAAAAAACAAGTGAAGATCTATATAACAAAGAGTAAATTTAAACATCTGAAATGGGACTGGGTGAATATGGGTGAATACCATGAAAGGGAGGAATATAAAATTTTATACAAGAAGGTTCTCAGTAATATACAATAGAAAATTCTCACTAAATAAAATAAATATGTAACTAATTATAAAACAATTATGTTTCTTAAATTTAATTATTCTCCTTCTGTAATCAGAAAATAGAATAGTTCAATCGTAACATTAGCACTTGAAGCCATGAATACCTAAATATATACAAACGTTTATAAATTTTAATTTAGTTATCTTAAAAAACCATAAACAGCTGTACCTTTGCAATGAACAGCAACAGCACCTGATGCTGTTTCGCAATAACTTAAAAATTGTTTTAATATGCTATCACTGGGTGTACTGCCATCGACAAAAAATAAATCCTTGTGTTGAAATCCAGCATTAATAAATCTTGAAGCATCATACATTTTTTGATTTAGCCGTATTATAGTAGAAACATTATTTTTCTTGAAATATGTGAAATAAAACTCAGGAGAATGGACAAAATATCCTAAAATAGAATACAGCTTAAAATGAGGAAATTTAGTAAAATCTGAAAAAAGAAAACTTAAAATATATAAGAATAATTTATCATACCATTTTCTACTTTAGTAGATGCATGAGGTCCACAGAATGCAAGAAATTTTTGAGGCACAATCCAATTTAAGTCACCATTCTCCACTCTCTAAATAATTTAATTACAATTAAAAAAAGGTTTTGAAGAATAAAAAAATCTATATACATTAATAATACAATTAATCACTGTACACACTAGAAGCAAAAAAAAAAAAGATTTATAAAAGATAGAATCACCTTTGATCTGCTAGTCTCCATCCTATAGCATATGATCTTAGTCTTAACTAATTTAATCATTATTAAATTAATGTCTATGGATTACACTAAATGAAATTGCATTAAAAAAAAAACCTTGTCTTACCTCTTCAGTTTTGTACAATATGAGAAAAGGTTTGAAGTATCGATAATATTGTGCCTTGAACAGCCTCTTTGATGTAGCAATTATTTTTGAGGGTATAATTAGCACTATTGGACACATAATCTATCAATTTAATTTTTTGCTACCAACTTTTTCAGTTGTATGATCCTACTGGCAAGCACTATTTTTATAGAAATTTACAATAAAAATAAAGGGAAATTCACCTGAAGACAGTTCCATTCCCCATATTATATGTTTATTATGAACTTGTGTGCTTAGTAGTTATGAATAAAGTAGGCCTTTATCAATGAATGACTTGTTGAGCCATCAATGAAATCAGGTAACCCCAGGCAAGCAATGAAAAAGAATGTTGATTGCTTCAAGAACTTTTGAATTATGATGATCAACAATGAAAAATCCACTAACAAAAATTAAAGGTTCCATGCTAAAATAACAAATATAATCCAATAAATGACAATTTTCTCAGAAAAAAAAAATTTTCAAGGTCATATTTCACCCCAATCTTCACTCATGGAAATGAATCATAATCTTAGCATACAAAATTGATGAAAATATACAAACTGCAAGAAATGTTCAACCTTAAAGTATTGGAAGAGAAACACTTAATCTAACTTATTATTAGGCACCAGGCTAGATGATCTGATAGTTGAAGTTATTCAAAGCTAATGGAAATAATTGTGGAAAGAATAGTTTAAAAGATCAAAAAGAACCACTAATCACCATCTCTATGTGAATCCATTAAGAAAATTATTGATATTTTTAATCATCAATTAAAGCATGCTGTACAATAAAATCATTGAAGATAAATAACCTCATAATGCTCATACTCTTCAACATTAAAATCTTCAAAATTAAAAAATCCCAAATGATATGCTTTGAACACTGCTTGAAGACAATCCAATAAACTAATCTGACACATTGTAAGTCCACTCGATGCATCTCTGAAATAGATATAACAGGATCAGTTTATGAGAAAAATGATGCTGAATAAGATATTTGCAGCAAAAAACTATATTTTAAGATTATATTAGAATTATATGTTCTAATTAATTTTAACAGGATGCCATATTCTAGATTTCAGGAATACTTAAAAAAATATATTCCTTAATGTTCCGGGATTTTTATTTCATTGTCAGAGTTTATTTATTATAATTTTTTTTTAATTTTATTTTTTGTCTATATCTTTTGATATCCACATTGCAAGCCCAGTAACTTCAGACATACAGTAGGATCTCACTTGATCCTACACCGAGATCAGAAGTGCTGGAAAACTGAAAATACCAAGTGGAGAAAAATTATATTTAAAAAAAAAAAATCATATAAAAACCTCATATAATTACCTAGAATAGTTATTTAAAATATTTTAATGAAATAAATGACAAAGAATAATAAAAACAATAATAATTTGCAATAGGTCAATCAGTAGAAGAGAATAACAGGGATTGTGGCATGAAATGTAGCAAAGAAACTTTTATTTTAATTGTAAAAATGGGTGAAAACTTGTAAACATTTTAAATTTTAAAATAGATATAAAATTTATGTTATAAAGATAATAAAAATAAGCGTTAAAATATTTATATGAATAAATCATAATAATAATTAAAACAAGTTTTTATTAATAAAAAATACATTATGAAGTAAATACCAAATTTACTTATATATGACTATGTCCAAAATAGGACCTTCCAAATGTTTTAAATCTGAAAAACCAAATGTGAATGTAAACAGATAATTTTAGGTTACAATGTAATCAGTGAATGGTCCTTTAATCTGGCATTTATAGCTGGGTATCCAAAAGCCATATTTAGCTCTTATCATTAGAATTAACCAATGATTATTGCAAACAATCATTGTGCATCTCTTTTACTTTTTATTACCGATCAATAAATCATGCTTTCATTAATAATGCTTCACAACTGATTGAGAACTGTAAAATTCTTATTTCATGAGATTCCCATAAACCTTCATGTACCATGTTAGTATGCTGACATCATAAGGGTTTATCTTGCTTTTCAGAGAGTAACTTTTTTTTTACCCCTTAAGCCTCATTAAATTACAAAATTGCTCTTCTATCCTACCTCTGTGCACTAGATCCCAAGCTAGCACAGCCTCTTTGAAAAGAACTTTGCTTTGGCAAATCCTTGATTATTTAAAGTACCTCTATCTCAAATTGGTATAAGTGAATTCTCCTGAATTGCTTTTAATAATAAATCATAAATGTAAGAAACCAATATAAACAAAATTCATATACGATAAAAGTCTATTTCTAGTAACATATAACAACTGTTACAAGCAGTGTTGCCACAATTATCTATTCTATGTATCTAAAATTAATCAACAAGAAACAAATGTAAAGATGGAAAGATAATTAGAGAAATAGTCATCAAGTTTGTGCCAATATATCATTACAAAGAGGCAATATAGCCCAGAATAAAAGTTAGTTCCGTTTTTAACTAATTATCATTTTATTTTCATATACAACCAATAGTACCAAACTAATCAATTTTATTACGAATTGAACAGTTTCTAGAGTTTGATATAATACCATAATAACAATTATCATCTCTTAATACTAAGGTCCGTGACTTTCTCCATCAAAAACCTTCCTTTCAGTTCCTTGTCCCTTCTTCAGTAATTAGAAGTCCTCCCAGTCTTACCGACTACTTGTTGATTAAATGGTGGCCCAGTTAATACATTTTTTTATGATAAATGAGCAATTCTTCTCCTCTTACCAGATTGCACAATTTCACATCATACAGGATACAAGCCATCACCAGAATTTATTAATCTATCATATTCATTTTATCTCAAAATATAAACTCATTTATATTTCAAAAACTCCATACATATAAATCAAAACAATAATAAAATTTAAAAGATCCTCCTCCTATACCATATGAAAGCCCTTACTATTGCTACTACAACAAATTATTATTTTAAATTAGAGATAATTATTAATATTATCAAACCACCCACACCCGATTAATAAATACCCATATATTAATATGAACATAAAAGTATCTTACCGAAATGGTACAAAAGGCATATGGACACCTTCTGTTAGAAGTTTAAATGATTCTTCAGGAGTCTTCTTCAAATATAATATCTAGAAAATAAAATAAACAGTCAGCATTATTATTGGATGGATAAATAAATGAGCAAGTGATTGACTGAAACAAATGTTATAACACACATAATAAAGTCATAAAAGGTTTATTAGCAGACGGCAAACGCGGTTTGCCATATAAATTATTTCTAGTGAATATTTTGGTTGTTAAATAAAAAATAACGAATGTATTCTGTGATTGAATACTTTGACGATCGATAAAATAGAACGATCGTTTCTCGATAAATTTGACTGTGCTTGACGTTTATCCAGCCAGCAATGACTGCGAAATATGCGGTCAATGAGAGTATTTTGTGAATCAACGATTGTGCAGAAATCGGTGTGCAATTTTATTCAACCATTGTTTTCATAGACAATAACTTTTCCTTCGCCGATATCTAATAATTGTTTCGAGAATGTATCAGGTATCAGCATCTGAATCTTATAGCATTTGGATGCGCATGTTTATTTTTAGCTGGACTTTTTCAACATTTATTTCAAGCAAACAATGATCTCATCAGTGTACGTGGAATGATGGGAAGTTGTCATATATTTCTATTTAAATTAATTTAATTGAACATATGGTTTAAATGTTAGTGTTCATTCTTATGTGAATAAAGCCATAGATTGGTTGCTTTTTAATTGTCTATCTTATTCATTACAGAAGTGTTGATCTAAAATCACCTGAAAGGTGTAACAGAGTGCCGACGAATAGTTTGTCTTGTTTTATATATCGTTGAGTGTTCTGTTTAAAGCCTCAAGAGAATGTTTGAGTACCATAGGGCATTCATCCCAGATGATAATTTTGTACTGTTTCATTATTGAAACATGTGAAATATGAACGACAGTTCAATTATTTGGATATTGTTCATAAAAAAAATACTAAAACATGGGGAGGTGGGGGTAGGAGGGTGAAAATTCCGGGTAATTAGTATTTTTTTAATGCCAAGTAAAAAATAAAAATTATTTCTAAATAGAAAAAAAATTTCTGGATAGGGGGACCCTAATCACCTAGCGATATGAAATATACTTTATGACCTATTCATGTACCTACCAAATATACAAAAAAAAAATTCAAAAAAATTGGTCGAGCTGTTTTGGAGGAGTGTGACCACAAATACAGTACCTCATTACATAATTTAAGGTTAAGATTTTTCATTACATTATAAAATAATCTAAAAATGTCATTTAATTGTAAAATTCCTTTAACTTTAGGCAATAAATACATATCAATTAATTAATTTTATCATTGTAAACATGCCTTTGCTCAGTTTCTAATCCTAGATTTTAAAAAATATTAATTTAGTATGCAGTGATATAAAAAGTATAATTCAAGCAGTACCTCAGTACATAATTTCTTGTGAAGACGCTACATTACACATTATAAAATAGTCTGAAACTGTAATTGAATTCTACATTTCCTTAAACTTTAGACATAATCAAGGGTGGATCCAGGATTTTTTTCTGGGAAGGGGCAGAATGGAAAAAAAATCAACAATAACTTACAAATTAACTTGTAGTATCTTTAGAAAGATTTCAAAGGTTTATTAAAATATCAAAACAATAGTTTCACTCATGTTCTTTCTGTTATTTTAACAACTGTGATCATCTGATTTACCTATAATTATGTACTATAATAGATTCTTCACAGTACACAAAAAACAGTCTGAAGGGGTGGGGGCACATGCCCCTGTTCACCCCTCTGGATCTGCCCTTGGGCATAATAATGAAATTATAAATTGAAGCAAATTGCGCAGATTCGGGGCTGGAACTTGACTGGAGGCTAGGGTACGAAGTGCAAGTCCAATGTTCATAGAGTAGAGGGGGATAAGAAAATAATTAAATTTTTAAACTCTTACCTACCAAATATACACAAAAAATTTCATAAAATTGGTTGATCTATTTCGGAGGAGTTCAACCTCTAACACCGTGACATAAGATTTTTATATATTAGATATTAGTTTTATAATTGAAATAAAAAATATATAAAAATCCGAACAAGTAAATTAAAAATTAAATAAATAACTAATATATAATATATATATATATATATATATATATATATATATATATATATATATAATATAAGTCTTGACTTATTTGGTGTTTTTTTTTACTGCACCTCCTAACTATCTCCATCCTCCATTAATAATTTTTAATCTTTTATCTTAAATTTCAGGAAATAAGGAATAGGCCACATTATGTGGAATAAACCTGGTTCTAGTCAATCTATAAATTGATAGCTAATCTCTTAATAATCTACTAACTTTACAGCTTCTATAATAAACTGAAATGATGTCAAAATGAAAAAAAAATAATCTTACCGAATATGAAGCAATTAAAAATGCAGCATTTGCTCTTTTTTGAGGTTCTGTAGTTGTATAATGAACAATTTTTCTGTTAGTCAGAGAAGCAGCCTAAAATTAAACATATATTACTTTTTAGATTATGAGGACAGAAAATACTTAAAATTATTCACATGAAATATCATAGCAATGATAAACAATACAAATACACCATTTTTATTCCTGAAGATACAAATAGCTATTGATGATTACTAAACACAGTTATTTTAGTTTTCTCAACCGATAATAACTCCAAAATACAATAAACAGTTCCTAAGTAGTAAAAAATAGTACTTTTCCGTTAGCCGGACGCAAATGCTGTCAATTGCGAAACAAATGCGAGCCAAGTCGCCAAGCAACGGAATAGAAGTCAAAAACATTTAACTATAAACAAGTATTAATAAATTTGTTTACTGAGTGTTTGTTTGCACCAGTGACGGGATCAACAAAATTGGAACTGTGATTGACTTTGAAATGCTTTAGACCAGCTTCTTCTATTTTAGTTGTGCAGTAAGTAAACCTTTAACAGGTAGGGAAGGCCAAAAGACAGGCATGGAGGAAGTACTGCAGCGATGTGGACAATATTCCTGCTGCCTGTCGCATCAAAAAGATAATGTCCAGGGATGTGGGACATACAGTCTTGGGAACGCTCAGGACAAGGAGTGGATACACGCGGAATGAGGAGGAAACCCTGAGGGAGTTGGCTGATTGTCACTTTCCGGGGTGCGAATCCCATTTGGCGAGTGAGGTAGCGCCGGATGAACACATCTTAGGAACGGGTGGTGTACATCTGGCAAAGGCTAGGGAGATCATAAACATGAGCTCCCTCAAATGGGCTATTGACTCATTCGAGCCCTATAAATCGGGGGGCCCTGATGGTGTCTTGCCGGTCCTGTTGAAACAGGGATTTACGGCAATCAGGACTTACCTGCTCGAACTTTTGAGAGGAAGCCTAGCATTTGGATATATTCCTCAGAAGTGGAGAACGTCCAGACTATGTTACCTCTCAAAACCTGGCAAGGAGTCATATGATGACCCCAAAGCATTCAGACCAATTAGTCTGTCATCATTCTTGATGAAGACGCTAGAAAAGATCTTAGATAGATACATCAGGAACAGTGCGTTGGTAGCAAATCCAATACACCCGCTTCAATTCGCATACCAAGCAGGGAAATCCTGTGAGGTTGCTCTTTTTAACCTGGTTACAAGATTGGAGAGATCCATGAAACAGGGCGAAACTACAGTAGGCATCTTTGTAGAAATAGAAGGTGCCTTTGACAGAACACCTTACAGCACCATAAGTAGGGCGCTGAGGAGCAAAGAGATCGAGCCTGTTGTCTGCAGGTGGATTAATTCCATGCTGGAGCAGAGAGCTCTTACATCTGAACTAGGTACCACCAAACTGTGGATCAAGCCCAGAGGAGGCTGCCCGCAGGGAGGTGTACTTTCACCACTGCTCTGGTGTTTGGTGGCGGACTCACTTCTGTCAGCAATCAATGGAGCAGGCTTCTATGCACAGGGGTACGCGGATGATGTGGCCATCCTTGTGGGAGGCAGACATCACTGTGTTATCTCTGACCTGCTTAAGACAGTGACGAATATTCTGGCGCGCTGGTGCTTGGATAATGGTCTGAGCATCAACCCGCGTAAGATAAACGTTCTGGCCTTTACAAGAAAGCGCAAGGTGGTCATAAGACTGCCAATGCTCAATGGGATCCAGTTATGTTGGAACAGCGCGGTTAAATATCTTGGGCTGACGCTGGACGATAAACTGAGATGGAGACAACACGTGGATAACACGACAAACAAAGCCATTAGATGCCTGTGGGCTTGCAAAAGGGCAGTGGGAAAGTCATGGGGCTTGAAGCCGAAAATGATCTATTGGCTGTATGTCACGGCCATTAGACCCATTGTGACTTATGCAGCCCTGGTGTGGTGGCAAGGCGCAGGTAAAAGTGGATCCAGACTTAAGATGGAGAAGCTACAGAGATTGGCCTGTCTAATGATGACGGGTGCGATGAGGACGACTCCTACTGCTACAATGGAGGTGGTGCTTGGGCTCAGGCCATTGGTGCTGGAGCTTGAGTACCAGGCCTTGATCTCCATGTACAGGCTGCTCAAACAGAACATAATCCCTGGGGTATGTGATTTGTGTGGCTCGAGGGAACTGTTCACTAAAATTGAGGCAGACTGCATCTTAGCAATGCGGTCTGATCTTCAGGTTGGCACCGTGATGTCGCCTAAGTATATGGTCAATATTGACACAACGAAAAGGCACAGGCCCTGCAACGGCATCAATTGCTATACGGATGGTTCTCTTACGGCTTCTGGTGCGGGAGCAGGGTTCTGGAGGAGGGACAAACCCAGGGAAGGAACTTGGATCTCCCTGGGGAGGTACTCCTCAGTATTTCAATCTGAAGTACTGGCCATTAATTACTGTGCACAGACACTGCTGGATGAGCGGATGTCAGGTAGAAGGATTACTTTCTTCACTGACAGCCAAGCTGCCATAGGTGCGATAAGTGGACACAGTACCAACTCACGGATTGTGTGGGACTGCTATGCAGCTCTTAACAAACTGGCTGAGAGTAACAGGGTTAGCATTGAGTGGGTTCCTGGACACCATGGTATCCCTGGCAATGAAGAGGCTGATAGGCTGGCTAGACTAGGATCGGATAGAGTACCGTGCAGTCCTGAACCGGTTTGCGGCATCGGACTCAGCTATGCAAAGCGCAGAATAAAGGACATCTACCTTCGAAGAATGAACCAGCATTGGTGCGGACTAGGTGGCTTAAGGCACTCTAAATTATTCCTTGACAGCTTCAATGAGAAGTTGAGCAAAGCTGCTCTGGAGCTGGGCAGGGAAGCATTAAAGACAATCATAGCGGTGATTACAGGGCATAGCAGGCTCAACACCCACATGTTTAGGCTGGGACTGGCGGGTGTCCCCTCTTGCCGCTTTTGTCATGCAGCGGACGAATCACCCTACCACATTGTCTGCCTATGTGATAGGTTTGCCGACCTAAGATTTGAAACCTTTGGTCTGGATAGAGTCACCGATCCCAGGCAGCACGAAACTATCAACCCAGCAAGCATACTGAAATTTGTGGGTTCGACTAATCTAAGATTTTAATAAATCGCATATAGATGGGGCGCACAATAGATCAGTCATGGTCGCGGTGCATCTAATGCCCACTGTTAAAAAAAAAAAAAAAAAAAAAAAAAAAAAGTAAACCTTTCAGGAATCGGAATAAATTCTTTGATATGATTTTTTATCGCATCTAACAAAAAGACGGTTTTATTTCATTATTCTGATTGCTTGTGGCATTCTTTACCAATATACCTTCCACCTATATACCTTCTTGTAAAAAAGAGACTGGATCTTTTTCATTTCTAGCTAAATCCCAAAATTTCATCTATTTTATTTTTTTTACAAAAATTAAGAGTGAAGAAAAAAAAGAAAACGTGCTCTGTTTTGAATGAATTCAGAGAATAGAACACATGGCCCCAATTGAACATTCTCCTTATGATTGTAAGAAATATCCTGCTCCGCTTGCCTTGGACATGGCTGACCCGTCTGTGTTCAGGTCCATTCTTCTTATGGATATCTGTAGTTAATCATAGCGACAGTGGGCGCCTTTTGTTGGAAAGTGGGAACGTCTGCCTCTATCGCTATAACTGAATCTCATAACCTTATTAGGAAAGCCAAATGGAACTTATGAAGACAGTTCTGTCAGGAGATTAATAACACCAACACATGCGCCCGCATGAATAAAATACTCTCTAAGAGCAATTACTATAATACCATGGGCTCTCTAACGAAGCCAAATGGGGATCCCATGACCATTAAAGAATCTATAACTGCTATGCTGGAATCGCACTTCCCGGGGAGCAAGCTTGAAACCTCGGACACAAAGGTTTACTTCCCTGAGGATAGGTGCAATTCAGACTGGACATCGGTCCGGGAAATCTTTAATACCAGCGCCATAAAATGGGCAGTTAAAAACCTCAAGGAATTTATCCTGCCTTGTTAAAAGAGGGACTCGATATTACCAGAGGCAAGCTTTCCACTCTATTCCAAGGCTGTCTGGCCTATAGTTATATCCCAATTGCCTGGAGAGAAGTTCAGGCCACATTTATTCCCAAACCAGGGAAGGAAACATATGTTGAACCCAAATCATATTGCCCCATTTGTCTTTCCTCATTTCTGCTAAAGACAATGGAGAAGAATCTTGATAGATTTATCAGGGACAAACATCTCAAAGATGGATGTTGCATCATCACGCATACCAAGAGGGCAAATCTTGCGACACTGCGCTACATGCAGTAGTGGATCAAGTGGAAGATGCTCTGCAGTGGAAACAGATTGCTCTCGGAGTATTTTAAGATATACAAGGGGCTTTTACTTTAAATACCCCTACTCATATATTAACTAATGCCCTACAAATGCATGGCATTAAACAAAACATTACTAAATGGGTCATTTCCATACTAAAGAATAGGGTTATTCAAGGCAATATGGGCAATGATCAACTAAAGGTTAAGGCAGTGGCAGGCTGCCCCCATGGAGGGGTTCTTTTCCCACTACTTTGGAATCTGGTAGTGGATTAACTACACCTCTTGAATGAGGCGGGTTTTCAAGCGACAGGCTAAGCAGATGACATAGCAATTATCATGAAAGGCTTTGATCAGCAGACTATCTCAGAGTTGATGACAATGGCACTAAGAATGGTGGTGAGATGATGCACGAAAGTAGGATTGAACATCAACCCTAATAAAACTTGTCATCGTACCTTTTACTAACAAAAGGGCACTGAGGGAGCTCACTCCCCCCCCCCCCTAGGATGTAAGGGATGAGCATTCAATTTAGCAAGAAGGTTAAATACCGCGGCGTTATTATGGACAGTAAACTGAACTGGAATGAACATATCGATTATTTTACCAAGAAAGCCACTAGAATTTTGTGGACTTGTAAGAGCCTTTGCGGCAACAGGTGGGGAATCAGCCCCAAGATGGCTTGGTGGATGTATACAGAAATAGTCAGACCTGTGCCAACGTATGGCTCAATAGCCTGGTGGCACGAGCTGGAATCCAACAAAATAGATCGAAGTTGGAGAAGGTGCAGCGGCTTGGGTGCATCATGATCACTGGAGCCATGAGAACCACCCCTACCGCTTCACTGGAAACTATACTTGATTTAACTTCTCTTGACATTCTAATTGAAGCAGAGGCATTGAAAACAGCCTACAGGCTAGTGAAAATAGAAGGGGCTAAGAAACCCATAATTGATTTCGGACATAGAAGAGTCTTTGATACAATTGAGCGAAATGCAGAGTTAAAAAAGCATTCAAACCTAATGCTGAATAAATATAACTTTGACAAAAGATTCTGCATTAACACACAGGTGATTTGTAAAAGCAAGAATGACTGTTACAACCAACCCAATGGTCTAAATGTGTACACTGATGGATCCAAAGGGGAGCATGGTGCCAGCGGGATTCTGGTTCAAGGGATGCCGGAGCATAGGCCATTACTTAGCTCTGGGCACGACACTCACTCTATTCCAAGCAGAAATATGGGCAATACTTGCAGGTGTCTTCGCAACGAAGGACCACAAAAATAAGGTAATTAATTTTCTTACTGACAGTCAGGCAGCATGTAATGCATTACAAAATCCAGACTAGTGGAGGAATGCTGTATAAGACTTGATGAATTAGCTGTACATAACAAAGTTAACATATTTTGGATACCAGGTAATGAAAGGGACGACAAATTTGCAAAGAAAGGAGCAGGAATTGCTCCAATAGGACCAGAACTATGGTGCAGGGTTCCCCTCTCCCTGGCTAAGGATACAATAAAAAAGCTAGCCGAGAGGAAGATAAAATCGCGTTGGGATAGAGCCAATATAAGGCATACTAATCTTTTTATAATGAAAAGCTTCCTGAGAAAATCAAAAAAGAGGCCGCTCATATGTCGAGAACCGACCTCAAAATTATGAAGTATAGAAGTCTAGACCTAAGCTAGGGATTTTTAGGACTTGAGCACAATGGGCCTCTTTAGGCAGAAGTGCATGGTAGTGGGAGAGTCATACATAATAATAATAATTTTTGGAACTGAGTTTGGATATGTTGTTACATCCCCCACATAGCCCTGACCCTGTACCATCAGATAACCATTTAATTATTCCCATGCAGAACTCCTTAAATGATTAAAAAATTGAAAATCTTTTAGAGATTTTTAGATCAGTACAAGAAGCAACAACATTAAAATTGAGAACAAGCAGAAACATATACCAGCTATTTCAACAACTGAAAGTGTCCTTGTTTATAAAGGTGCATAAGGATGCATTTATGACTGAAGTGGTTCTGAAATGTCCATGATGATTAGCACAAGAGCAAATAAGCAGTATAGGTGCAAACCAGATAAGATACACCCAAAACATAATGACGGAACAGTGTCAAAGAAGATATCCAAAAATTAAAATTAATATTGACCAGCCTCAAAAAAGGAATGCAAAATAACAATTTCAATACAAAACGAAACAAAAAAAAACCTAATTAAAAAGTATTTTAGGTGTATAAAATAAACTAATCAGTCAACAATTCTACAATTCAGGCATCATCAGGAACTACGCCAAAATAAAAATTCATATCAATGAAGATCAAATGCAACATAACTCACATCAACAGCCTAAACAGCCTCATCAATCAGAGGCAGCAACCTCACTTTCAGAAGTTTAACAAATACCTGGACAACCAATTTTTCCTCCCTAATTTTATAAGTTGATTTATTGTTCATTGATGGTGCATATTGGCTATATAAATGTATGCATTGACTGTTGTACATAGAAACAAATCACCCACCTTTCTTTTCCTATTTAGTTTTTCACAATATCTGAACAGCATTGCCAGATTCAATGGTCCGAAATCAGAAAAGAAATTTTCATAAACCAATTCTTCATCAATACTGAAATAATGTGTGTTAGTAGTAGATTTTGGCTTAATTGAAGTTCTTAGCGTAATAAAGTATAACTGGTCTGAAAAAATAAACATTAAATATTAGATTGTAACTTTCAAAGTTATAATGTTAGAATTAACTATATAAAGAACTAACCTTTTACAAACTCAGAAGCAGAAACTAAAACACCATTGGTTTGATCCATCATATTCGTAACTTAATACTCAAAAAATCATTACACTAATAAATTAAACTTAACTATACTGCATTATGTGGGTAATATACAGCCCTATTAAATATTAATGTAACCAAATTAAGGGTAATTTACATTGCAATTTAGTTTTGTTTAGCAATTATTAATTTTATAAAAGTAACTTTAAATTATTATTAATTATACAATTTATTAATTGTAAAAAATATTTTTAGAAAAACAAATTCAGGTAAAATTAATTAAATAACATTCAAAATCACACCCAAAAATACATAAATCTGTAGTAGACTTAGAATTAATATATCCTCCCTTGTTCAATTTTAAAAGTATTTCATCAATAATGCATAAATTCCTTAAAAGAAATAATTGGATATTTTTCCACATTCAATTTAAAAATAATTTCATTAACATATGTCTGTAATTCTTAAATATTTACTGCATATGGTTCAATATAGTTCCTCATTCAATTTTTTAAATAATTTCATTAACATGGACCAGAAACTTCATTTTTTCTATTTTTAAGCAACCCTTATGAACATTTTTTCGGACAATAACATACACATATAAACATTAAGAACGCAGAAATATAACAAAATTATGGAAAAAACAAGAATAATTGTGAACAATCAAGAGTTTGTAACATTAAGCTAACTAAAATGTCAGCAAAACTCATTAAAATGAACTAGACAATCATTAAACTTCAGAACATTCTTTACTAACAACTCTACTAATTTATTGACACCAACGCAAATCTGAGAAGGCAAAAGGCGAAAAACAGTGGAACCTAATTCAATGGGAAGATTATAAATATTAATTTGCAATCAAACAAAAACAACAAGTAATATAATCTTCATAATGTTTATAACTATTGGGTTTAAGGGAACAATCAAAATGACAACTACATATTAAGTATAGGCGCCATCCCACCAAGTAATTTACGGTATAACCATAGGAAGGTTAAAAAAAATCGCAGAATTGCTTCCAAAGAGCAAGCTCTTATGTAGCAGTCAGAATTAGAATAAAAAAAACAAAAACTCATAATAGAATTTATAGAAAATTAAAACGTTATTTTATGCAATAATTAAGTTTTTAGCATAATCTGTTACTCAATTTTTATGGTAAGATTAACTACATTCGGTTCATTTGAAATTTCAGACACATATATTTTGCAGGCTAATAGTAAGGTCAAATCGCAATTGAAAGAATTTTCATGGATCATAGAGGGAGTTAAAAAATCCTTATGAAGATTGAAGTTTTATAGCTACTGGACGGGAGTGTGGCCAAGGGTTGAAAGTTGGCTGTTCTTTACCATCTTCGTTAAGTGTTGCTGGTCGATGTATTTTAAACATTTTTTTTTTAAATATTCAAGGTGTATGTGACATAAAAATAAGTAAAGTTAATAGTTAAGGGTACTACTTACAGTTTTTCAGGTATATGCATATGATGATTCCAATACAGGCATTCTGAATCTAAAGGAGGTACTTTTACGTCTAAGTTATGACTTAGACGATATAATTTCAAAGACTTATTTGAAAGGCTAAAGCTAAAACTTTCATACTGTATAAAAATATCCTTATTTCTAGTAAAATTAACAAAAGGATCCTTAAATCTTAATTTTAGTTCACCACTTTTATTTATAGTTTCAGGCAAGGTGGTGTAGGTACAAGATATTTTGACTATATGATGTATATTCATTAATATCTTCAATATATCTTATAAAAGATTCCTGATTTGTAATAGTAATGGTCTTACAAGAGCTAATATAATTTTCAATAACTTACATAATATTATAATAAATACATTAGTGTTTTAAAGGACATTATAATTAGAATGTAAATGGAAAACCTTAGGTTTCTAAAATACTGTTATTAAAAGTTTCTAAAATAAAATACTAAAATAAAAAACTTACCAGTCAAGGTTCCACCAATTCAGGCATCATCGGGACATAAACCAAAATAAAAATTAACATCAATGAACATCAAATGCAATGCATCTTACAACAACAATCCAAACAGACTCCAACCTCATCCAAATCACAATCTCGCTACAAAACATTCAAGAAAAAACAAAATGAATATTCGAACAGCTGGGGAGGTTATATAAAAAACAGGTGATCAACGGAACGCCGATAAAAAAGATGAACTAATCAAGAAAATTGAAAATATCAGTCCAATATTTCGCCTATTACGGCATCCTCAGGGTAGATAGAGAAAAAAAAATGACAAAAACAAAACAAAACATGAATAATGCACCCAAGAAGCATCCCACCACCTTCAAGGCTCAAATGCAACTAATAAATCATAAGGAAGGTTACTCGACCCCGGCTGGGTAAGGTTAGATAAAATCAGCTGATAAATACTGGAGAATTTGATAATTCAACATACACTCATCAAACTACAAAAAGCACAACAGGAAAAAATAGATAATTGTAAACAACACCAAAATGTAAGACAAAAACCATATGAAAAAATGAATTAAGATTGCAATGAAAAAAAAAAACATTATCAAGACACCAGTGGATTTATGGCTATTCCACAAAATATATAAATATTGAAAAATGAAAAGAGACCTTACATAAATGTTAAGACCGTGAAAAAAATTCCAACGAAAAGCCATTTAGTCTCCAAACTAAAACAGAAAATTGAAAATATCTGTTCAATATTTCGTCTATTCAGGCATTTCTCAGGGTAGATAGAGAAAAAAAAATAACAAAAACAAAACATGAATACTGCACCCAAGAAGCATCCCACCACCTTCAAGGCTCAAATGCAACTAATGAATCATAAGGAAGGTTACTCGACCCCGGCTGGGTAAGGTTAGATAAAGTCAGCTGATAAATACTGGAGAATTTGATAATTCAACATACACTCATCAAACTACAAAAAGTACAACAGGAAAAAATAAATAATTGTCATCTAAAGGGACTTGTCCCAGAATAAATAAAGACATTATTATTATTATTATAGTCTAATGATTTAGAAAGCAACCTGCGTGAAAGTCACATTTGGGCCGGTCGCGCAGCTGGGAATCCACGCCCTTTCCCCCTCTACCCAACAACCAGCTTCACTCACCCTTTGTCCTCATCCTGACATAGTCTGCTCTTACTTTTGTATCTTTGCATTATGTTGTAGTTATTGTTTTTTTGCGTTCGACCCAGGTATTCTTGGACTGGATTTTGGAACTCAAGTTTTTGTGGTTTAGCCTCGGCTGGACTTTATTCGAATATTTGAATCTACAATGGTTGACTTTAGTAAATCTAGTTGTTAAGTCTAGAATACCTCTTCTTGTAGAAAATGAGACAATAGCCCCAATTAATTTTGAAAAAAAGAAAATAATAATAAGAGATAGCAAAAACACTTGGCAGATGAGGCCCACGACCCTCAATTATGTGGTGGAGGACACCCTATTCTTCCAAACCGCAATTCCACAGCCCCGCCTTCGATGTTGCAAAAGATTATGTTTTAAATTTTCAAACTATAATATTATTATTATTATTATTATTTAATTTTCATTTGCACCTGCGCAATTGCGCATCCAGCAAATTTGATCCAGATGTTTTTCTCTTTGGTATTGTACAGGAACCTCGAGTTTTGGAATGAAATATCAATTTTTCAGTAGGTCTCTTGGCCAATGTCTTTTTAATCTTTTTTTATTAAGTCCAGGTAACAGGGAGTAGGAAAGCGGAAGAACGAGTGGGTTTGGGTGATATTGTGTCGATAAGTGGAATGTTATGTATTTGTTATGAATATATGATTTTATAGTAGGAATGTTCATGTCATTGTGTATAGTGTGATTCGAAACATACCACGGTGCATTAAGAATTTTTCTGATAATTTTGGATTGTGTTATTTGAATCTTGTGTATGTGAACTTTTTTTGCTGAACCCCAAAGTTCTGCTCCATATGTCCAAATAGGTTTTAGTATACTGTTATAGATACGAGTAAGTCGTTTGTTCCTCAAGTCAAGTGAAGATCTGTAGTCCAGAAGATGTGATAGTTGTTTGTACCGTCTAGTCAGTTCTTGTCTTTTTAATTTTGTATGTACGTTCCATGTAAGTCTTTTGTCCAAGTATAGTCCTAGGTAACGTACATAATTTTTGGAAGGTACTTCGTCGTTGTCAATTTTGACTGCTAGACACGAAGCTTTGCGTAGAGAGAAGCTTACATGGCTCGATTTTGAGGCGTTTATTTTTATTTGCCAATTATAGAACCACTTTTCTAAATCAAATAAATGATTTTGAAGAGCTAGAGATGCTAGGTTTGGGTCTCTGTGAGAAGAAATAATGGCTGTACCGTCTGCGAAGGTATAGATGTTGGTGCAAGAGTGCTCGGGAATATCAGAGGTGTATACGGAATAGAGAATGGGGCTTAAAACACTGCCTTGCGGTACACCCCTGTATTGAGGGATGAAAGAGGAAATCGAAGAGTCAACGCAAGTACAGAAGAATCTGTCTTGGAAATAAGATTGAAGAATTAAAAAGTATGTAGGAGGTAAGTGAGGTTTTATTTTCCAGAAAAGGCCCTTGTGCCAGACACTATCAAATGCTTTTTCAATGTCAAGAAAAATCGCAGAGCAATATTCTTTTTTCTCAAAAGCGATAGATATTGCATCCACGATACGATGACACTGTTGTACAGTAGAGTGATAAGAACGAAAACCAAATTGGTGGTTCGGTATCACTCCGCTATTTTCGAGGATAGGTTTTATGCGATTAAGGAAGAGTTTTTCAAATAATTTAGACATTATAGGGAGGAGTGCAATTGGACGATAAGATGAAGTAAGATTTTTTAGAACTGTACAAAAAATTCAAGTTCAAGAAGAAAATTGATACAAATATTTACCACCTATTTCATAATTAACTGAAATGTCAAAATTTGTACAATATGCATAGTCTTGCAAGCTTAATTTCTTTAACATCGAACTCTTGATACATATTAGTTATTTGTTCATGCATACCACTAATATATGCACAAGAAAAGAAAATACCATTCCTAATGTCGTTCTTAACATCCAGTACCAAAGACGATGCAAGATCCATACTGTTGGAGGTGGGATTCGTATGCATATGAGAACTCTACAGTAGTTATAATACCTATTAATTAAAATGAGGGATATCAATTCATTTAAAAAATACCAACAATAGTTTGTTTTTTCTCACTACTTGTATATTTGATTTCGGTTAGATTAATAAATTTGAAAGTGCTGTTATTGGTGTTGTTTATCACATGTTTCGGGAGATCAGATGCAAAATTCAAAACTAGTTAGCTACTAATCGTCATGCCTTCCATGTCATTTTGTACTTTTTTTTCAGTCAGCCAATCTGCTGATTGTCAATTACTTGTATTTGACAGGTGTGGATGGAAATATAAAGATAAAAAAAAAAAAGAGTTGGCAACTAATATCATTCCTTCCTTGTACGCATGGTCCTAAAAACTGCTACCATTCTTAATAAATATATGTCCAAAAATCTAAACGTTCTTTCGGGTTCTAGCCCATCAGTGAATTTAACATTACCGTGAAAAAAATTGAAACCATTATCTGAACCATAGATTGAAATAAAAACTCTTTTCCTGAATTAGTATTTGAAATTATTTATATGTGACTCTCAGTCGTATTTTTATAAATAAGTTGCTAAATTACAAAAGACTTTGTTTATTTCTTCTGGTTTAGACCGTGTAGATAAATTTCTCGCCAACGTTTCGTCAGCCATGCTGATGACTTCCTCAAGGCTGAAAGGTCATTCTCATCTCAGCCCGGTCTAAACCAGAAGAAGTAAACAAAGTCTTTTGTAATAATAGTGGTCGTGGAAGCCTAAAACAATATTTAAGTTGCTAAATGTTGAGATTGATCCTGCTAAAATTAGGCCTACCTAGGTTACTTGAGAAATATGTCGATGATCTATTACTTATTTTAAAAGAGGATCAAGTAGTAAAAAGGCAACTCCTTTACAACATTTTCCTTTACAAAAATCGGTCTTCCTAATATTATCTGTTTGAGTGAATTAATACTTTTATAAACTATTCCAGCATTCCAATATTTCTAGCTCTCTGATAATATTTATTTTTCCGACATCTCTCTCAATGACCTAATTACTTCCATAACAGATATTCCACCGATATTATTATTTTAATAGTGCTTTTCTGAAATCCTAACGATTAACAACATACCCAACCCTATAGAATCTCCTAAAGATTAATGCCTAATCTTCGAACTCACACTAATATTGGAAATGCCCGCCAATTACCTGGCTATGTGAAAGAAGCCCAGGATCAATGTGATTATTAATAGGTAAAGAATCTGACTCTTTATTGGACCTACTGAAATAAACCTTGTAAATATAAATATTTAAATTTGTTGCCCTAATTGTAACCCCTAAGTGTGCTAAAACACTACGCGGAAGAATGTATCCGGTTAATATTTAATAGCGTCGCGAAGATTAAGATGGGCTTGTATAGTTGTTGGGCTCGGTATATCGAATGAATTCCTAAAAATTTAATAAGCATTTTGCCAAATGGTAAATGTCTGAGTAATAGACCGAGGCGTAGGTGGAAGGATTGCTTTAAGAGTGATCTTGCGGATTTGGGTTTGGGTAGTGGTCTGGGGACGGAATCGAGCCTTCGGGTTCGCTAACCCTTATTTTTAAGTATGCTTAACCTCAGTTGAAGTCAGTCTCTGTATGAGAGGGGATTCAAACTAAAAAGGTAAGTTGTTTTTTTGAGAGGTAGACGCCAATATAAAGATGATTTAACCAGTGTGTATATTCTATACATACTATCTATAAATCGTGTGTATATCCTAACACTTCCAAAGGAAATATATAAAGTCTAACACTGATAGTATATAAATAGTATAATCGCCAAAGAATATTTCAACTCTGAAATGCCTTGTTACCTAGTTCAAACTTTGAACGAACTGATTCACGAATATCCTTTCAATCATGAGATGACTTTTGAAACCGTTGTCAGAGAAGGTTTCAAATATTTGAATTTAACTTTTAATGCTTTTTAATATTTGTATTTAAAAAATGGGAATTAATATCTAATTATTAATTTAGATTTTAGTTAAGCACGAAATCTGTTTTTACTTCAACATGGTTCTCAGAACTCCCTTGTCTTTGTTAAAATTTTCAATTGTGATGTAAGTTCTACACTAATTTTTGGTTTTGAGTTGTTTTTGTTTCAATATTTTGTAGTCCAATTTTATGAGGTAGTAAGTAATGACACCTATTAATTAATTTACATGGTAATTAATTTACACTATGGGATTTGTGGATTGATGCTAATTTCTAAGATAAATGCTATTATTAACGAGTATTCTGGATAACAATTTGCTATAAATGTTTTTACATAAATAACCCTCATGTAAAAACGGACTTGGTGATAATGTAGGTAAGATACTGATAATTGGTTTAGTATGACTATAATGGAAAGTACATATGACTATATATGGAAACAATGCAGCTGTAAGTTATTCGTTTAGTTTCATCAATTTTCTATTTCAACTTTTCACCTTGTTTTTATTGTTTCTCATTTATTTATGCCATAGATGCTTTCCTTTATTTCGGAACAGATATCATTTAATATTTATTATTCTTAATGAGCCTTTTGCTGTTATTGGATAGAGATCAATCATTTTACATTATCGATGATAATTGTTGACCTATGATAATTTATGTTGAAGAAATTGGTCCGGGTAGAGGTCACTGAATGAAATTCTCAAGTAATTTCAGAAGGTATTTATTGTTAGCCAACGTTTCGACCTACGTTGTAGGTCTTCTTCAGGGCTGTGGGGGTGGGTCCTCTCTGGCTATGAAACACTGACTATATGAATTGTGATTTAAACCAATATTATATCTTGTAATGATTTTTTTATTTATCTTACAGACGGTCACATTATGCTTTCCAGAAAAAAAGCATCAGTCAGCGCATAATAGCTTGTACTATTCAAAATATTAAAAAACCTGCAAGTTTTAGAAATGTTTTCAAAAGTAATACTTTAAGAGTCAGTCAGTGTTTCATAGCCAGAGAGGACCCACCCCCCGTCCCACCCCCACAGCCCTGAAGAAGACCTACAACGTAGGTCGAAACGTTGGCTAACAATAAATATCTTCTGAAATTACTTGAGAATTTCATTCAGTGACCTCTACCCGGACCAATTTCTTCAACATATTTTACATTATCAATTGAGCTCTTGTTTTTTAAATACAAATAATGTAATCAATAAAAATTTAAAAAAAAAAAGATCATTTTATAGAACCCGTCTATCTGATTTTATTATACCTATTGTTTTCTACTTCTGGTTTGATTATTTTTCTACTTTTGCTATTTAGACTCTAGACAATAAATAATAGTGTATGTGCTAGACTAATTTTTACATCATACAGATTAATGGTCACACGTTACTGTTAGTTTTGAAGAAACTATTTTCATTCATAATAATATATTTTTCAAATAAAATATTAAAAAAATTATATCATATAACAATAAAATAAATTATAATAGTATATTTTTCATTTGTTATATACTTTATTTTTAAACTTAGAGATTTATATAATTCTAGAAATTATTTGCTAATAATTGAAATAGAAAACTATATGAATTGTGATTTAAACCAATATTATATCTTGTAATGATTTTTTTATTTATCTTACAGACGGTCACATTATGCTTTCCAGAAAAAAAGCATCAGTCAGCGCATAATAGCTTGTACTATTCAAAATATTAAAAAACCTGCAAGTTTTAGAAATGTTTTCAAAAGTAATACTTTAAGAGTACCTGTTAGTATAGCTTGCTTTTCAGCAACTGCATTGGCTGTTAAACCCCATTCAGTTGAAAAAATAATTCCTGAAAACAAAGTATTGATAAGACAAACAGATCATTTGGATTGGAGGCGGTTATTAAAATTAATATATTCCGATATCTGGCTTTGGTTGGGTGCACTTATGGTGAGATATCAATTAATATTATTGCTCTTAACTAACATCTTTATGTCTACTATTCACTGATTGCATGAGCTACCTATTTATTAAGGGATTAGTTTTAATCCTTACACTTTAAACTTCTTTATTAGGTATTTTGGCAAAATGGTTCGTTAACCTAAGCCTTCTAATCTTTATGACATTTTATTCAAAATTTTAGTGTATGTGCCCATTTAAGTGTGTGTCTATGTCTGTTTTCTAGTTGTCTATGGCAAAATTGATTGATTTCTCAGTAAATATTTATAATTTATTTTGAATAACTAAGATTGTTTTTATATTTCTTGTTTATTGGAGGCCACACTTTTAGTAGGTATTATGAATTATAGATTGGTGAATTTCAATTATAAAGAGAATATTTTTTACTGACTTATATATTATATTTTTGTACACATTCATATTTTAAATCACCATCTTCAGTTTTTGTCTTCTTATAATTCAGTTCTTTCAATTATCATTGCCTCTGTATTTCCTTCATGAAAAATTCACATTTATCAGCAATAAGAAAGAGGTTGCTTCCCAATGTTAAGTTTTTTAGTGTATTAATATTAGCCACACAGTGTTATTAGTAAGTATCAATTCGCTTAATCTAATGATCGATCCTGGCAATTAAGTTCTGTTGGGTGAAGATGCGGATACTATAAAACTAAATACAGAAATGTTGATGAATACAGGTAATGAAATAGGGCTAGAAGTAATTTCAGATATGACTAAAAACTTTGTTAGTAACAGAAAAGGTGGAAATTTTGGTGATATTGTTTTAGGAGAGAATAAGTTTGAACTAGTTGCAAAGCTTAAGTACTTTAAATGATTACTAGAAAAACAAAATTCAAGAGGAAATAAAGGCACGATAGGCAGAAATTTCTTGACTTGCTATTTGTTATGATCCCGAAACTAAAAATCAAAATTTAAATAACTATCATCCTTCTAACACTTCTTTATGGTTGTAATTGCGCACTTTATAGTTAATATTATTGAATTGTTAGTGTTCCGATGATTAAGATGGGCTTGTAAAGTTATTGGGCTGAGTAATGAACAAATTCCAAAAAAAAAGTTAAAAAGCACTTTACTGACTGGTAAACGTCTGAGGTATGGGTGGGTTTTTTTTTTGGGTGAGTTTTTGCCTTATATTCTTCAAGGGTTCCTTGTCTGTTTTCTTTACAACGTTCATCATCAAACTATGGATTATATCTCTGCTTGGTCTTATGCCCTACGATCTTATTCACTATTTTTGTTAGTGGAGCATGACATAAGTTCCATTGTGGTTCTAGGTTTGCTTCCGGTGCAGGATTTGTTTTGACAATGGGTTTGACTGGTGTTATAATCTCAGGCTTATATATCTATTATTTCTTTTTTCAATATAGTTTCTTATCCTCAAGAGTACTTCATTCTTAATTTTACGATTATCAGGTAGTGAGTGGTCTGAGTACATGTTTGCTCCTAGGTATGCACAAACATCATTCAGTGAAGATTTATATCTGACACTCAAACATTCATGATCAATTTGAGTATTAATTAGTCAAAGCATCAGTTCTGTCCCAGTATCCTCCATCATTTAAGGTGCTCTAATTTGTGTGGGAATCAAGTGTTCCCTGCTACCAAACCATTAGGCAATCTAAGGAAAAAATCACCAAGCTTTTGCTATAGTCTTTAGAGTTTGGGTGTTGTTTTTGTTTATGGATAATAAATTTGTCTATACTAGGCATAAGAACTTTCTCTTTTTCAATTTTTCTATACTACTATTTTCATATTATGGGCAGAACAATCATTAAAACATTGATACGGTTCCTCGTAAAAATCATCTTTCATTTTCTATTGGTATATGTAAATAGATAAAACTGAAATTTTTAAATATTCCTTTGGTGTATGCATTGAATCTAAAATTTATTATTAGTTGTGCCACTCTTTTGCCCGAAATGAATTCAGTTCTAAATATGAGTTTTTGGTCATGGCGACTGTAATATTAATACGTTTATAAGGTTATTACTGTAATAAGCTTATTGGCTTTAGGCTGTCCTGTTCATTCCAGTCAATCTCTTGGATGACAACTATATCTGTTAAATGTTTTTAAAATTTTCAGGAGTGTTTATGTAGCTCGGGTCTATGTAGAGTTTATAAATAGCAAACTACCATGAAGCTAAGGTGTAGTCCAATTGATGAGTTTTTCCTTTTTATTGATTCAAATAATCAGTATTGAGCGTTCTTAATTTAAGTGATTTAATCAGCCTGCTGTTTTCATGTCAGATCAGATGGAGGTGCTGCCTCCTCAGAGTACTCTGACTAGCTCCCTCATTCTAGAAAATGTGTCAGTGCTCATCAATTGTCTCCTACTTAGTTGACAGCTTCCATGGACATTATGGACAATACTCATGATAATAATATTAATCATCTTCTAGTACATTTAAACTTTAAAAATATATAAAACAATAATGATTATTACAGAGAAACTATGTGTTTCTGTATATGTTATTTATGCTAAATTGTAGTTTATATATATTAATCTATATATATTTTAGGCTGCATTGGGAGTAGCCTATATAAATATTGTTATACCAATTAGTTTAGGAAATGTAGTAAACATAATATCAACAGGAGAAGGCCATGAATATATTGTACTTCGTTGTCTTAAACTAGTTGGCTTATATCTTGTTCAAGTAAGTTTTGATTTAGCTATTTTATTTATAATTTTAGTTTTTATATGTATGATATTACTATGACACATTCTTCTCTATGTTTAAACTAAAATACTTTTATGTAGTATTTTTGAATTGAGAATTTGTCATTAATCTACTAATTTAGTGTATATTTTTATCACAGTGCCATTAATTCACAATATTTTTTTTTTATTATCATTGTATTATACATATATTTGACAGTCTCTATTGAACTTACTATTATGTATATTTCTTGGAGAATATTAGTTTTATATTATCTTAGTATAAATTATTTAAAGATTTTCACTAATATCTATATCAAGATTATGTTTTTCATTGATGCTTTTACTTGCTTAAAATATTTTTTTTGAATAAATTTATTATACTAAATTTTTAGTGTTTTGGGACTTTTTGTTATATTGCCCTCCTCTCTTCAGCAGGGGAGAGAATGGCATTCAGACTGAGAACGGAATTGTATCAAAACTTAATTGCACAGGACATGAATTTTTTTGATTCCATAAGAACGGCTGAGCTTCTTGAATGGTAAGTTGATGGTTTATATATTTTTATTTTTTATTTCATTATTACTTTTTTGTTTTTGGCTTAAGTGCAATACAGCCAATTTAGGCCCTAGTTTGTTATTGAATTTTGAAAAGTTATCACACCAGCAGATAATTTGATAATCAATTTCATAGTTCCACTTAAGAGATCCAACAGTTTAAGAAGATTAAAAAGACAAGGTTAAAAGATTTTTACTAAGTTTACATTAACCAGTATATAGTGCTGTGATTTTCATTAGAGTCATCCTGTCTGAGTAGAAATTTTCTTTTTGTTTGAGAGATTCTTTTTATAATATGCTTAGCATAATAATTTATCTAATTTTCATCTAGGCCACCTTGATTAACCTTTTTCACATAGCTATGGCTTATTTCATATACAGGGGTATTTTACCCCAACAAACATTTTTTAACCTGTAACAACCATTGTGTGTAAAATCATTTTCATTGTAAGGGATTATCCCACCAATGTATATTTAAAAATATATATACAGGGGTAGGTGTGATAAGAATACTCTCGAAGCCCTTTAGTGGCAGCTAATAAGCTTCTTTGTAGCCTGCTATGTCCGATTGCCCAGAAACCCATTCAGTGCCGACTCTCTTGGACTATGCAACATTGTTATTTGATATAAATGTTCTCAACAGCTCTTGAACATATACAGTTGTGGTCATAGAAATTGCATCACTTAAAAATAATAGAGGATCTCCTTAAACCAATGTTGTTCTTACCTTTTGATAATTTTAAAATATTTTGCAAAGGAAAAGAGTATGTTATTAGGAGTGAAAAATGGTTGGGTGAAAACCCCCCAGAAAAGTAAATAATATTCATAAAATGATAAATACATTTTTTAGTGTTAACGAGGAATTTAAGAAAAAAATTGTTTTTTACATACTCATATGAATTTATTTGGAAAAATTGTATAAAAACATTAAAAATATATTTATTGAAATATTAATATAAACTATATTTTGTCGAACCGCCATTAGCCCTGATAACTGAGCCGATCCTGTTTGGCATTGAGTTGATTAAATTTTTTATGATTTCATCACTAATCTCCTCATTCCCACACCTTTTCGATTGCCTGTTTTTTCTCATCTTTATTCATAGGCTTTGCAATATTAATTTTTTTTTTCATGATCATCCACAACTTTTCTATAGGATTTAAATCAGGGCTGTTGCCTGGCCATGGCAGCATGGAGATCTCGTTATCTGTTTGAAACTGCTTTACATATCTAAAAGACATTGGGAAAGGCAATAAAAAATAATGTATTTTACAGCTAATACATTTTTTAAATAACTAAATAATTAACTTATGGCTCTATGGTATGGAGCTGAATCATCTTGAAAAATGAAGTCTCCACAGTGTGTAAGATGGGAATTCATTGAGGGAATCAAACTCTCTTCCAACTTTTTAAAATATTTTTCTGCATTAACCGTCCCATCTATGAAGTTTATTTTTCCAATTCCAAAGTAGAAACAACATCCCCAGACCATCACACTTGCCAGATGTTTCACTGTTTTTATAGTACAGGATTCGTCAAATCTTTCATTTGGCCGACGACTTACGTATAGAGCACTGTCAGAACTGAAGATATTGAATTTACTCTCATCTGAAAACATCACTTTCCTCCAGTCATCACATGTCTAACTTTTAATATTCTGCGCCCAATTTAATCGAGATTGTTTCATTTTCATTTGTTAAGAAATGGCTTTTTGGCTGGTTTTCTTGCCCATAAACATTTTTCTCTCAATCTTCTGCCAACTGTTTCTAGACTTCAGCTAAATTGCTATCTGCTAGATCTCTAGATATTTCTTTAGCAGTTTTGAAGCAATTTCTAAGGATAATTTCATCATTTATGATTTATGAGTGATTTAACGCTCATCTGTCTTCCTTTTCCTTCCAGTCTCTTTCTTTCACTCGGTAGATCCCTGGGAACTACCACAGTGGATTGGTTGCACCTCACCCTCCTTGCTATCTCAGGCAAAGAAAGTCCAGCTTCAGCAAACGTCACTATTTTAACTTTTTCCTCATTAGAAATTTGTTTGAAACTCAGTCTATTCGACATAATAAGAAATATTTGCTTAATACTTAATGCTTAATACTCTGGGCACAACTAAACTATGAGTCACTGATTCCATCTCACTCTAATACTAGTAGGTAGGCTAATACAATCCTACTATTTGTATACAGATTTAGGATCCAAATGGTAACAATCATGTGTAATGCGATTTCTATGACCACAACTGTAGTATAATTACTCTGTGCTCTTATCACCAACCACCTGCTTAATAGTTTAGAACATTCTAGGACTAGCATGTATTGTGTGTTCCTGCTGATGAGTTGCAAGCAATATTTAAAGTAAAATAAAAATAAAAATTTTCTTGAATATCATCAATAATTAAGTTTTATTTTTTTAAAAAGTTTACACTGCTTTTTTATGTTTTATAACACATTCTACTTGGAGAACTGCTTATTGATAAGTAATGTTCTATGCCTTATTCCATTTTTAAACATAATATAGAATACTCTTTCATGTTTCCACGACCACTATTTATACACAAAACTTTAGGGTTTCTGGGTTTCAGCAGTTAACGGAGCATCTTCATTCAATCCAGCCTTGAAGAAGCTAGCAGCATGTCTGGCGAAACATTGGCGAAGAAAAAATTAACAACATGGTCTAAACCAGAAACCTCTAAAGTTATGTGTATAATATAGAATGTTAAGGAAGATCAATTTTGGAAAAATGCACTGTTATATACCCTAGATGGCATTCTAAAAACAAATTGGAAATCACGGAAAATTCCTGAAAAATATAAAGAAATTTTTTATGTTATAGTAGTAGAAGATATGACAATCATTAATGGAGTTACTTGTATTCAAGTATGAATTTCTTGGACACAAATAAACTTAATGTTATACTTTAACACAATCTTAAAGGGTAATAGTGTGCAGGAATGACAACACTCACTCACTCACTCCTTGGCACTATGGTCCTATAAGGACTCATCCACCACTGCCTGCCAATCACTTCGGTCCCTAGCAAGTCTTCTCCAATGTCTGATTCCCAGCTGGTGAAGATCGGCCTCCACATCATCTAACCATCTCGTACGGGGCCTTCCTTTGGGTCACCGAGCTTCCCAAACAACAGTCTTCTGGGCACTCTTGTCTCCGACATCCTCATCACATGGCCCAACCATCTCAATCTAGCTCTTTTTACGAAAGAAACTGAGTCTGGCTCTCCATGAAGTTGTCAGAGTTCTGCATTATTACGGATCCTCCATGTTCCCTGGTCGTAGATAGGGGTCCATAAATCCGCCACAGTATTTTCCTCTCCCGAGACATTCACCATTCTTTCTGCTTTTTTACTCAGGACCCAACTTTCACAACCATATGTCGCTATTGGCCTGACAATGGATTTATATAAGGTGATCTTGGCCCTTTTTGACAATTGCCCAGTTTTAAGAGCCTTTTGTATTGCATTGTAACAACAATTACCAGCGGCAAGTCTTGCTTTTACAGCAGGAATGACAACACTATAAAAAAAAAAATATTCTATCCATTTTTATGTTATATAAAATATAAATTTAAGTTATAGTTCTAGATCAATTGTTTCCAATATTTTCAATTTGTTCCATTTACACATTTTTGTTTTCATAAATTTTAAAATTATTTTTAGTGTATTTACAGATGTTCAAGAATTTAAAAGTTCTTTTAAACAGTGTGTTTCCCAAGGTATAAAAAATATTTTTCAGGTAAAACAAAATAGTATCAAACTAATTATAAGCTATTTGCTACTATGTTTAATATGATCACTGGATCTTTTTTCAGATATGTGGAAGTATTATTTCATTAATCAAAATATCTCCAGCTATGACTTTGACTATTGTCACAATTGTACCACCTATTGTCGTTCTTGGGACACTATTTGGTGCTCTGCTTAGAAAACTATCCAATGCTGCACAAAAACAGGTTTTAATTTCTCTGTTTATGAAGTAATCAAAATTAATTATAAGATAAACATTTTACATCTCAATAATACAGAATTCTCTATAAAATTCAGCAACTCCTCAATCTATGAGGGGGTTAAATTCTGAATCTGGGTCACCATTATTATTATCTTGGTATTATATTATTGATTTTTAGTCAGTAAAAGTATTCACATTATGTGATGAGACTTTAAGTAACATTCGAACTGTGCGGGCTTTTGGAAATGAATCTTTAGAATGTGCAAGATTTGCCAGTGAAATCAAAGAATCATCAAAATTAAACACTTTCCTTGGACATGGAATAGCTTGTTTGCAGGTATATATAATATTTTAGTAGTATTTAACTAGAATATAATGTCCATAAGTGTTTTTAATTATTAATTTCTGCATGCTAGCGCATTAATTTTGTTATTAATAGTCACTGAACTTCCATTTTCTTATTGTGATTTTCATGGATTCATGCAACAGTTTATTTTAAATGACAACATTTAAACAGATACAATTATCCAGAATTTTTACTCACTTTAAATTTTCAACTCATGGTGGGTAAAATCACCATATTTTTTCATTATATGTATTATCAAATTTAAGTTTTAAATTGTAGTTAGAATTATTATTATAAGTAATATCTTGTTTCAGTATTGATTTTTTTTTTACAAATCTTTATAATTTGAAAACTAATTAGTTCTTCTTAATTTTATAATTATTATTTTTTTTAAATTAGTTAATGTTTTTATATTCACATATTTATAGGCTGGAAGTAACTTATTTTTGAATGGTTTGATACTTGGAACACTCTATATTGGAAGTCAGTTTATTATAGTTGGAGATTTTTCTTCTGGAAACTTAATGTCATTTCTAGTCACTGCACAAATGATACAAAAATCATTTGCTCAGATATCAATGACGTTTGGTCACTACATAAAGGGAAAACAGTCATTTAAAAGGATTTGCTATGTAAGTAAGCAAGTATTATCTTGTGTATGAAGTAAAATTTTTCTTATCATATCAAAAAAAATGAAATTTGCTGCCCTGAGGGGCAACTTCTTAAGACAGAGTAGGATAGAAAGATAAAGATTGATTAGGATTTATAATTATTTAGTTGTAATTATTGAAAAAGGAATAATTGAATTCTATTATCTGAAATTTTGAATGAAAAGAAAGATTTCAGATAGGAATAATATAGGATAATATAATAGGAGCCATGTGACATGGCTTAATTTTACAGGAATACCACCTAGGCCAGTGGATCAGTATGTTATTTCATGTTTGCAGGAAAGGATCATAGTGTAGCTTTAGCATGTTTCCATTAATTGTTAATTTTTTTTTGTGGATGTGCCGTATTTAATTCTCTTATTTCGAAACTAAAATAATAATTTATATATCTAATCTTAATAAATTTTTTTCAATATAAAACATTTTTCAAATGCTTCGATGATCAGTGACAGTTATAATGGGTCAGATGTTTATTATTGTTTTTATAGTATCATTCTCTCCTACAAAAAAAAAGTTAAAAGCTTTGATATGAACTCACAATTCTTTAATTGTCAATAATTAGATTTTCTGTTTCACCACATATCTAACTATTTAAAAAAAGAAAGAAAAAAAATTAGTTGTTCAACCTTTTGTTAGATGGGTTAATTATTTGGTAATGTGATGTAATAAAAATGTGACATGGCTATAATTTTTTATAGTAAATGTGTACTCATTATCTGAGCAAGGGTAGTAATTTATTAAAAGATTTTAAATTAATATTACAGTTGTTTAATTTAATTTATTTTGTAATGTTTTGCTACTTTTCCTTAATCTATTTATAGAAACTGAATGATAACTTTTTTATCAATCATTATTACTTTTGTAATTGATCATACACAACTAACTATTGTAATAATAATCAAATGGAATTTCTTATATCTTTATTTTAAGGTTAGGAGCTGTACATATTTCAAATTTATTAAGCATGCTTATTAAAGATATACTCTAATTGTTGCTATTATTATAATTTCAGTATTCTAGTTTGAAACCTTTGATCCCAACAGAAGGAGGGATAAAAATACCTTACCACTCTTTTGTTCCAAATGTTGAGTTCAAGGATGTGACTTTTGCTTATCCATCAAGACCAACACAGGTATGTAAATTATTTTGACTGTTCTCGTTTCACCAAAAATTTTGGTCAGTTTCAGCATTTTATTCATTTATTATTTTCATGTTTCTGCTAAGCCCTTAACTAATGTATTTTTAATATCTTCCATTTTAATATCCTCTTTATTCAATTATGTTTATTTCAGAGAAAATTTTCCCATCTTTAGAACATATTTTTTCTCTTATTTAATTTTCTGCAATTTACTTATTATTTAAATAAATTATCAAGGGGAAAGTGACATAAACTCTCAGTTTTTCCCGAAATGTAAGTAATATTAAGATATAGAATATATTAAAATGGGATTTATTAATTGTGCTTTATTTAATGTTTGTTAAAACTTATTCCCTCTTATATTTATATCACCAAAATTGCTGTTTCCGTTTTTGGCCATATATTTGGTCTTATCCATTTTTATTTGAAGCTCTAGTTTTTTATCGGGTTTTTTCATCATTGCTGTATTTAGTTATATAATTTTCATTCCAACAGCACAAAATAATCTGAAATCCCAAGTATGAATATTGCCACCTAGATTAAAATATTTTTTGTAATGTTTCACCTTTATGATGACATATTCTGTTGCTAAATTAAATAGGGCAGGGGAAAGAGCTTCATCTTGTTTTAAAGCCAATTCTTGTTTAACCTCTTATGAAAAATAATTATTAACTTCTTGTATTTTTCTGTAATATTTGCTGATTGGAATATGTTTGATGGTAGTTGAATCTAACAATATACTGGTAGTTTTCGACAAATTTCTCAAAATAAACTGCTCATTATGCGGAGATCAAATAGTTCACATTTGAGTCTCTGTGTCTGACTGCTTCAGGGAATTCATTGCTTAAATTAAAAACTAGATTTAGGGCCTGTTAACAGAACGGAAGTAAACTATTTGTATAGTGCTTTTGATTTAGAATATATTGCATTCCACATTGAGCGGTGTGTGTTGTTTAATAATATGGTATATGTGGCTATATTTCAGGGACAATGGTTTAAAATCTCTCTATGTATGTATATATATAAATATATATATATATATATATATATATATATATATATATATATATATATATTCATATTCAGTTTATGTACATTAATAAATAAATTCTACCTTAAATAACAGTGGATATGAGTAAGTAAAAAAAGATGAGACCCCTGGAGAATTTAGGAGGTTAGACAATGTGGAATTGTGAAACTTGGACCTTGTTAATACAATTGAAATGATTCTATTACGATGACTGAGATGAGCTTGTAAAGTTGTTGGGCTTAATAACAAACTACTCTCTCAAAAAGCTAAAAAAGTTAAAGATATTTATAACCACGAATCTGGACAGAGATTTGTAAACACCAATTGGTGAATCGGCATCTAACCTTCGTGTTCTCTAGGCGTTTTTTTATCATTATTTCATTCACTCTACTTCCTTTCTCTATGAACAATCCCTCAGTGTTATATAACTCTGAATGCTTTCCGGTGTATTAGCTCTATTTATATGATTTTAACTTTCATGATTACACTTTATTTCAAAGGAGACTTTATATTAAACAAAATATAATAGATGTTGTCAATGAATTTTACACATGTAAAACCTTCTTATTTCTGTTTTTATGACTGATGGCAAATGTTTAAAATTTATTTCTGTATTGAATATGATTAATTAATTACCTAATGAAATAAATATGCCTGTTTACATTAATGTGGTGCATTTTTTAATTATAGGCAGTACTAAAAAAATTGAACTTATCCTTACCAGCTGGTAAAACAGTTGCAGTTGTTGGGGCTTCAGGGAATGGTAAATCAACAATTGTTCTTCTTCTTGAGAGGTAAGAATTAATGCATTATATGACAAAATATACCAACAATAAAATCTGTAGACTATAAGATTAAAAAAGGTTCAAGATAAGTTATCAGTTTTTGTATATTTTGTATTTACTTAATCAAATAGGTTTTCTTTAGATTTATACATAACTAAATAACACTCAAGCCAAATTTATTTGAAAAATTACCTGTGTTTGTTTGTGTGCACGGATGTGTTTAATAATTCTCATGTAAAGAATTAGTTGAACCTTGGATGATGGTTAATGAAATATTTGTTCCATAGGTTCAGATATAGACCTTATAGATTATATAGATCTAAGTATATAGGAAGGTGTCTTATACTAATCTCATCTATTCTTGTTCTAGCCCCATTATATACATTATATATCTTTCTAAATTTAACTTTAATATTATTGTTTAACCATTTAAGCTTTTATTAAACAAAAATTAATGGCTTTCCCCTTTGCATTTAGATTTTACGATGTAAATAGTGGATCTATTACAATCGGTGGCGTTAATATTTCTGATTTGGATCCGAAATGGCTTAGAAGTTCAGCCATTGGAATAATTAATCAAGAACCTGTTTTATTTGCCACAACAATTAAAGAAAATATTAAATATGGAAAACCTACTGCCTCCGATGAAGAGGTAAGTTAAATACAGTGATACCTCGAGTTACGAGTTTAATTCGTTCCGTAACCTTGCTCGTATGTCAATTGCTCGTATCTCAAAGCAATTTTCACCATTGAAATTAATTGAAATGTCATAAATTCATTCCAGCCCCAAAATGCTACCCCCAATTGTTTTTGTTACATGTTTTTGAATAAGAAAAATGTATTTATAAATGGCAAATATTGACTGGCTTTAAACGAGTCTTCCAATGCCTCGTCCATGGAAGTGCGTGGGGTCTGATTCAGCAAATCACCGTAAATCGCTCGTGCCTTCTCGCATATGATGGATGCCCTGTGTTAAGGTATCGCCTTTAAGCTGCTTCGCCGTCACCCAAACCATCAGCAGTTTCTCCATCTTTTCATTAAAAAAGCTCTGGAGCTTAGAAATTATTGTAACACCCTTAGCTGGCGTTATACCCTTTATTGACTCCTTCTGTTTAAGCACAGTACATATCTTTAAAGTACTATGCCTGTACTGCCTCGCCAAGTCGGCTACTTGCACAGCATGCTCATTTTTTCTATGATTTCACGCTTTAATCCAATAGACATCACCTTCTTCTGAGCACTGACCTTTCCACAGACTTTCTTCGGACTCAGTTATAAAAAGAAATGTGGTAAAGTATGTAAATGCACAAAAAGTGCTAAGCCCTAGAAAAACTTAGCAAAGATGCATCGACAGCGAGGTAAGCAAGCACACTGAGGGAATAATTGGGATGATGCGCGAGACGCGCAATAAAAAGGCGGAAGCTGGCCGTTGCTCGAATCTCAAATGTTGCTCGTATTTCAAAACAAAACTTCGCTCGCTCGGCAGCTCGTATCTCAAATAACTCGTATGTTAAGGCACTCATATCTCGAGGTACCACTGTACTTAAATTAAATAAGTTAAATATAATTTTACATTATATCTTTACGTGACAAAATAAATTGTGTATTACAATAAGAAATTGCTTACAATAAGTCTTAATCTTAATAATGACTATTTATTGTTTTACTTGAATTATGTTACTTTATGGTGTTATAAGTTGTAGTTTCATTTGGGAGTACTCCAAAAATACTAAGAAGAAGAAATAAGAAGAGTACGTAAAAAATAAATAGGAAAAATGATTTTACTTTGGGGAATGGAAAGCATGTTGGAATTCAGTGATCTGAAAGTGTTGGATAGTTATTAGTGTAACACTCCAAGAAAAAACAAAGATTTCGGATCTTGAGGATAGTGAAACATTTAGGTTAATTTGGGAGTATGAAATGGGGGTGGAAAAAAACATTGCCATAGAATATTGGTTTTTAATGCTAGAAGAACTGCTAGGACAAGGACAGCAGAAAGACTGACAAAAAAGTTAAAGTATTATGAAGTTCTTTTTTTTTTTTTTTTTTTTTTTTTTTTTACAATAAGCAAGAACAGTGAGATGTTTTTGTTGTTACATTGAGAAATAATTTATGATTTATTGGAAATAGGATTATTGAACCTCCTGGCCCAAAAGAAATAGGGGGCTTTATTAGTATTTTTAACAATCATGACTCTTTTGCCATTGATCATATTCTACTAGCAGAATTTAAGTTTAAAAGATGAGCACTGTGTTGAGAAATTGATTACTTATGATTTAAACAAAACAAGATTTCTTTTGTTTGTGGCTTGACCACAAGAAGAAATTCCAGATGAATTGCTTGTGGGTTTTTTTTATAATCCCAATATATAATAAATGAGGTATAAATTTGATTATTGAAATGGTCATTTTAAGTAGCCCTCAGTTTTTTTCTGTATAAATCATCTGTTTTTTAATAATGTTTTAATTTGGTTAATTTAAAAGACATTTTATGAGTCTATATTCTTTTTTCAGGTTTATGAAGCTGCGAAATTAGCGAATGCTGATGAATTTATTAGGAGTTTTCCGAAGGGATATGAAACTGTAGTAGGTGAACGTGGTGTTGCCATATCAGGTGGACAGAAACAAAGAATTGCTATTGCTAGAGCTTTGATTAAGAAGCCTTCTATTTTAATTTTGGACGAAGCAACTAGGTAATTCTTTTTCATTATTTCATATCTGCAAGTAATGTTATAAAATACTTGTTAGGGTGTTAGTTACTCTTGATACTTGACATCTCTATCTCAAACTTCTCTATTTATGAAGCTAAAAAAAAAAACTGAGTTTTCCTCTACTTGGACTTAAGTAATTTTTTTAAATTTTAATTTATAAAAATTCATATTACTAAACTGTTACCCAATTCAGTTGTCAGTAACAATTTAATGAGTAATTAACTATTGTATTAAAAATCTGAAATTCTCAATACATTAATATATTATTCTGATTGTAAAATGGAGATTGGAAAATTTAAATAAATTATTGTTTGGAAATTCCCACTTTGGCTTCAATTTCGTTCAATTCTTGGTGTACAGTAAAACTTCCTTGAACGGACACTTCTAACAGGCGGACATTTCTCGTAAGCGGACGATTATATTTCCCCCCTCATAATTTTTAGGTTTCTTTATATTTTTACTTCTGATATCCGGACATTCTCATAAGCGGACGCGGACAGAGATTTTATCAATATTTTGACGTAAAAACTTCCAATACGCGGACAGTAGAGCCAAATTTCCCAGAAAGGAACCTCGGTTGGAAATTGGATTGAAACAAGATTTGTTTCAATTCAATTTCCGAAATCGATGGGTTCGAGGAATTGTTTGTGCTTGCTTCGCTATGAATATTTTTAACTCAGTTTATTCTCCTCCTTGAAACTGGGAACATGTCTTCTAAAAGAAAAGTGCTAACTATTAAAGAAAAAGTAGAGATTATACACGCGAGTGAACGTGAAAAATTGAGTGTCCGTGATCTTGGAAAGAAGTTTAAAATTGGGAAAACGTGTGCTGCAGAAATTTTAAGAAATAAAAAAAATATTCTTCAAAAATGGGTAGATCATGGGAATGATAATTCAAAGAAGACATTTAAAGCAGAAGGGGGGCTGATGATTTATCAAGTTACGTATGAGTGGCTATGCCGAGCGCGATCAAATAACATCCCGATTTCTGGACCATTAATACAGGAAAAGGCGTTGGAAGTTGCAAAAAGTTTGGGAAATGACAATTTTAAAGCTAGTGGTGGTTGGCTGGACAAATTTAAAGTGAGGCATGGAATAAAATACAGAACCTTAAGCGGTGAGGGTGCTTCCGTTGATTGTCCTCTAGTTGCTGATTGGACATCGAAAGTAAAGGAGCTTTGCACTGGATTTTCCCCTAAAGACATTTACAACTGTGACGAAACCGCCCTTTTTTTTCGAGCACTACCGGACAAAACTATGGCGCTGAAAGCAGAGACTTGTAAAGGAGGAAAAATCTCGAAGGAACGTGTCACAATTTTTTTGTGCACTAACGTGGAGGGTGTGTTTGAAATTCCACTTTTGATAGGAAAAGCCAAAAAGCCAAGATGCTTTAAGGGTATCGATTTGAACATTTTTAAGGTGGAATGGCAAGCAAATAAAAGAGCATGGATGACCCGCCAAATTATGTCAGAATGGCTGATTAATTTTAATAACAGAATGCAGCGACAAGGAAGACACGTTATTTTATTTATGGATAATGCCTCGTCACATCCAAATTTAGAGTTGTCAAACGTAAAAACAGTTTTTCTCCCGCCAAACACGACCGCCTCCTGTCAGCCTTTAGACCAAGGGATCATTAAAAACTTTAAAATACACTATCGCAAATGTATTTTACGGCACATTTTAGCCCATATAGATGAGTCAACTTCGACCAATGATTTGGCTAACAAAATTAATGTTTTGGATGCAATTCTGTGGATATGTTCGTCCATTAAAAATATTAAAAAAGAAACTGTCACGAACTGTTTCATTAAATGCGGCTTTTCAAGTGATTGTGACAACGCAGCCCAAAACTCTCAACCTGAAATTGAAGAACAGGACTTGGTTCCACTCATGGAAACACTTCAATTCGGCACGGCATCTTGTGAATCCTACATATCTATTGATGAGCACACATCAACAGAAGAAACATCACTTCAAATTGATGAAATTATTAAGGATTTAAACACACTTGCTGATGACCAAGAGAGGGAAGATGAAGAAGAACCGTGTGGAAAAAGCTCAAGGACGTACATGTATTATGTAATTGCATTCATATGCTCTTATTCTCATTAATTTTCAAAATTTGGTAATGTTTTAGCACAAGTTGAGAAAATCACCAGTAAAGTAGCACTGTCTCACCTTGAGTCATTGCTCCATTTCTACATGATAAAAAGCGATCCTTCTGGAGTGGAAGCAGTGATGAATTTAAAAGTCAATTTGGAAAAAAAAATATCTGAAGAAAAGAAATTCCAGAAAAAAATTAAAGATTATTTTATTTGAATAATATTTATTTTATGTTTATTATTACTACTTATAGAAATTATTATTTCTTTGTTCATATAAGTACACAATTACGTATTATCTTTAGTTTAAAATAATGTAAGCCATTGATTAAAACTTGTTAGTCATGTACAAACATACATATTATTTTACTGTTTTCCCCCACCCTCAGTTTCTCACCAGCGGACACTTCTTATAAGCGGACAAAATTTAATTCCCCACCTGTGTCCGCAGGTGAGAAGTTTTACTGTATTAGGTTTTTTTTTTATTCATGCTGTTTTCTTTTGTATTATTTTCATAATACATGTTAATTTTTATGCTAGTGCTTTAGATCCTGAGGCTGAAAAAGTTGTTCAACAAACTTTAGAGGGGGTTTGTCAAGGTAGGACTGTGTTAGTGATTGCCCATAGGCTGTCAACAGTTAAAAATGCGGATGCAATAGCAGTAATTAAAGAAGGAGTGATTTTAGAGGTAATTATGGTTTTATTGTAAAGAGTTATTGCTTTATGGGTCACCATAATTTTTTTGTTAATTAATTGTCATTTAAAATTAACTTAGCTTATAAAAATTAATTAATAAGTGTCAAGCTTCTACAAATGTGTAATTATCAACTGAAAACAGAACTATTAATTAATTTTAGGTTTGTGAATACGATATTGAGCTTACAAGGTTTATGTACTTGGTGCTCATATGCTATATACTGTAATCTTCTTATCTTCCTAATTTGGATGCCTTATTTATACTCTGTCTATATTATATCTATTGTCTGTTGCCATTTCCATATTATCGCTTTATTATAAACTGCACAAACATTAATTGGGATACCACTAATTTTGTAATATTTACTTTGCATAACATTTTAATATTATTTTTATCATAAAAAGCATTAGTATTTATTAGATAAATACTATAAATATAAAATAGTATAAATTATACTACATTAAATATTAATGTAGTTATTAAATATATTATAATATAAATGCTAGGTAAAGTATATACTACAAAATTAACAATATCCCTATTTATTTTTGCTCAATATATATATTTACAGCCCTGGTGAATAAGTGGTTAAGTCGGATTTTGTCCAGAGAAAGTTAATAGCTTTCAGATAACCGGAATTGTATCATTCTCGTATTTTTTTACTTTAAATGGAGTTGTAATAAAAGGAATAACTCTTTTTCAAGCCAATGCCTGATTTTTAGCCCCTTATTCACTGAAAAAACAACTCAATGCTGCTTACTTAAGTATAAGAAACTCATTTTGGAGAAAATTTGACTAAACCACTTATTCATCGGGGCTGTAGATATTATCTATAACAGTCAAGAAAAGTAGAAACCGATATGTATATATATATATATATATATATATATATATATATATATATATATATATATATTATATATACAACTTCAATGGCACTTTCCAAACCAGAAATCCAGAAACATTTATTCTAAAAGACCTCTTTTCATGACTCTGAATTCCACATTATTATAACTTCATTAAATGTAAATACATTTTTATAATAATGATTTTTAACTCCTAAGCTCCATCTCTCCACCACCTAGGGAAAAGTACCTGTACTTCCCTTAAACATAGTTTCCTAATCAATCCATCAGAAAGACTCACATCCCATTTCTTGTTTGTCTCATCTTTATTCAACAGTTTCAACCTTTTAGAATTTCTAATCCAAGCTCAATTTCCTCTCCCTTTCTTGATCCACATAATCCTACCAAAATAATTTCAGATATGTTTTTTTCTTACAATTTTCTCCTACCAAAAGTTACACAAAGGTTATTAAGAAGCAGTTAATGCTCAAATGCTTTTTTGCAGACCCCTGACAGCTACCTTTAGGTAGGCAC
This sequence comes from Arma custos, assembly GCA_037127475.1. NCBI lineage: Eukaryota > Metazoa > Arthropoda > Insecta > Hemiptera > Pentatomidae > Arma > Arma custos. The sequence continues at coordinate 37,246,744 of CM073761.1, forward strand.
CAGAATAGGAATGTCAAGATTCATTTCTCGGTACCACTGTAAAATTTGTTTCACCTGACACAGCTGGGAATCGAGCCCATATTTTTCTGAACTGTACACTCAGGGACCCTCTCCCCCAAGTACTTGGACATTATATCCTCATTCTCATTGTAGGATGGTATAAGTATTATTTGGACCTTTGATAAATTAGATAAAATGTAGAGCTGTTGTGTGGGTGGGAATGGATTTTGTTTAATGGATGAACTAGGGCTTTTTTTATGGTCTTCACCAACACTATTAGATGCTAAGTTATCTTTTATAACTTATATTCTATTTAAAAGATAAAAGTCATTTATTTGGGTTTGTGCTTTGTGCTAAAGTTACTTTTAGGGATATGTGATTATAATGAGAAAAATAATTCATTCTCTAAAGATTTAGTTGATAATAAATTGCAAATGGTGAGGAAATGTGTATCATTACTTTTTGTATTATAGCTATTATTTTCAAATAGTTATCCTATTGTTAGGCTTATCTTTAAATTTGTGCTACATATTTAAATGAAACGAAACACCTCGACCCTAAGGATACTAAAAATATTCAATTTCAGTGATATTTGTTTAGTTTACTGCATAATTATAAAATAATAAATTTGTACCATGAGAGAGAGAGGGGGGGGAGAGGGAGAGGGAGAGACAGAGGAAAGACATAGCTGTTTATCAGTATTTTAGAGGCTTGATAATTTTTATATTGTATAATAAAGTAATTCAATTTTTTTTTCAGATGGGGACCCATGAATTCTTAATGAATAAGAAAGGTGTTTATTACAATTTAATGAATCAAGAAAATCTAAAATCAAGAAGTTATGGCTAATTTTTGTTTTTTACATTATAAAATAATGGTGTTATTTTTAATTTGAATGTTTAAGTTATGCCAGGTTATTGTTAATTTTATTAATCACGAGGGAATGAAAAATAAAAGACTTAAATTAAGTTTTTAATAGGTTTGAATATTAATATTGTTATTGTAAATTTTTAAATTTATTTCATAGTAAAATATTTATTATTATGAAAAATGGTACTATTCTGTTAGCCGGGCGCCATTGTTTGGAGCCATGTATTCTATTATCTGAATTAATTCAAAACAAACCACGTTTTCTTTTTTTTCTTCAGTCTTAATTTTAGTAAAAAAAAAAGATATAAATTTGGGTTTGGCTAGAGTTGAAAAATATGCTGTCTCTTATTTTCATGAGAAAGGTTTATTGGCAAAGAATGCAATACGTAATCAGAATCAGATGAAATGTAAACTCTCGTCTATCTCAACTATTTTTTCAGGACCACCGAATTTTTTTGCTTACATTCCGCTAATACTTCGACACAAACATCTCTTAAGTAGTTGTTCCATTCTGCAACTGTATTATGATTCATATCCAGTTGTTTTTACACCATTTGACTGATGTCATCTCTTCCTTCCAGCCGTAAAAAAATCTCTAAGATGTTAGAGAGTTTCACAAAAAGACAGTTTCATTTCATGATTCTGATTGCATGTTGCATTCTTTGCCAATATACCTTTCTCTTGAAAAAAAGTACTGCTTCTTTTTCAGTTCTAGCTAAATCCCAAATGTTCATATTTTTTTTTTTTTTTTACAAAAATTAAGACTGAAGAAAATAAGGGAAACGTTCTTTGTTTTAAATGAATTCAGAGAATATAACACAAGGCCCCAAACGAACATTCCCCTAATGATTGTAAGAAATTTTGCGGAATATTTGGAAAATTTTCGCTTGCACCCGGCTAACAGAAAAGTACCTGAAAAGTGTTACCGATTTGATAAAAAGTAAAAGAAAAAAGTTAGTTTCAACTTATTTTATTTTAGCCATTTTATTTTTTTAATGTTTGCTATTCTCCTACCATCTTCCCCTACTTGAAAAATTTCCTTGGCTCTGGTTTAGCTGACTCCTCTAGTTAATTAAATAAATTTTTTTTGTGTTAAAAAAATATTACATTAAATATATCAAAAACTCAAAATATATTCATTAATCATTTCTTAATAATAAAAAACAAAACAAAATTTCGATTGAACATTTTCATTAAGACAATAATTACTTATACTTTGTTAATTGATTTTTATCCCATTAATTATTTACATTTTGCTTCTAAGAGATGATCAATCTAAGAAATCAGGTTAGTCTATCTATCAAAGTTAGTCTAATTTTCCAAGTAGACTAACAAGATTAATAAAATTCATAATGACAGGTACTATCAAGTCAAGCCATTTGGATTTAAGATTGATCCAAAAGACAAAGAACCCAATAATTTTACGCTTGAACTTGTTAATAGCGAAAAACAACCTAGCGATTTTTAATAGGACAGGAATGTAATATATTTAAAGAGATGATGCATGGCTGCTCACAAATAATCCTATAATAAGTTCCAGGTCCCATCTGAGCATTAGGATAGCTATTGCAGTGCTCTTTGTATAGGTAAAGAAGACTGATTATCTCTGTCTCAAAATTACTTTAGAGTAGACTTGTAAGTCATTAAAAACCCTTTATCATATGAGCAACAACATACATGGGAGGTATATGGACCCTCAAAAAAAAGAAAGATATTGACCTACTAAATAGTTTTGAAAGAATAATTCTGATGCAAATTGTTGGATCTCTATATGATAATGGCCAGTGGTGGTGAAAAAACAACTGCAACCTCTTTCTGTTCTTATTTTCTTTTATAACTACTTAAAGGCTAATTATTCTTAAATAACTTATGCTAGGCAATGTTATGTGGTAGAATCATAAGAGATTAGCCGATGAAGTGAGTGAAAATGGTGCAGATAGTGCACGTGTGTTTGAAGTGCTAATAGAGAGAGAGAACATTGTAGAGTATCTTCTGTCATTGGTGGTTTCTGTTGCAAATATAAGAGACAAAGGGAGACAGCAGTTGTTGAACCATTGACCTTTATACAGCGGTCAAGCAAATTGAAAAATAATCAAATAGTTAAATGAATTAAATGGTTTATGAAAAAAGCTTAAATATTGTATTAATTATTAATTAAAAGCTGGAAACAATCAGGTCAATGATAATGTGATATTGAGTAAACAGTTATCATTTTTATATTGAAAGTAAGGGAATAAAATTTTCGTTTATATTGAATAAAATAAAATAATTCTATACTAATTAAAATAAGCTGTTATTTACATTGTTGATTTATTTTTATGGTAATATTAAAACAAATATGGAATAAAACATCTTTTATTATTAGAGTTTTGTTCAAGGAACTAATGTAATTATGACTGGAATTGTATTTATTGGATGGAATAAATAATTTGTGAATAGCTAATAATATGTTAAAATATTGTTTTAAAATTCCATTATTAAGATTGTACATGACCAGCAGCTAGCCTTTGAAGATTTTTTCCAGAAATGAAGAAAGATATCAGAAATCCAAAAATGAGAACTGATGAAAGTAATAAATTAGTGGGAAAATCTCCTCGTCCATCCAGTAGTATTCCTGCACCTAGGACCAAAGTTACACCTATAGCTTCTCCAATTGCATTTAGTAATCCACTAGATGTACTTTCTGGTAAAGGATAAGTTAGTTCGGCAGCAAATTCATAAGCTACTGTCAAATAACCATTCATGAAGAACCTGGGGAAATAAAAATAATATAAATTTTAGCATTAATATCTTTATGGTTATATCTTGGAATTAATGAATTTATATTTAATTCTATGTTTATAACTTCTTACCCTAAAAAGCCAGATGTAACGTATATCATAATAAGATGTTTATAGGATAACGAGTATGTGAAACCAATTATTCCAATTACTCCCATAGCATACACCAACAAGGTAGTTCCTCTAAAACATGTATTTGTGTAATTATTTGTATATTCTTAATATGACATTAAAACCAATTTCATTTAAAGCGGTTTTTGTTGAATTAATTTTGTAATATTTCATTTTAAAAATGAGAATTAAACTTTGTTTCATTAAATAGAATTTTCAATCTATTAATAAAGCTGTAAACAAAAACTGTAAAAAAAAAATTAACACTTAACTGATAATGAAACTCTATACTGGAGTTCTACTAAAGTTTCAATCACTAACTTGAGGATGGTCTTTTTCACTTACCTGTACATATGAGTTTTATCCAGTACGATGCCCCAAACAACTGATCCCCACATACCACCTATGATTAAAGTCAGTCCAATTTGGCCAGCCTCAGTTTGCCCATTCTGTAAATAAAAGAAAAATGTTAATTTTCAATGATATCTCTTTTTTTAAAAATGGATTAATTAACTATATAGGATAACATTAATAAAAAAAATTAAAATTTGAAGTATCAGGTTAGATATCGTATTAGGATCCCTCTTCAGAGGCCATCATCACATTAGGACAATACATCCATTTTGATGTGTTATGTAATACTGAGTCTTTGACCATCTCATTGCTGGAAGAGCAAAGATTCCTTGCATTTGAGAGAATAATACTATGCCGAATCCATGGTCCAACCAAAGTAGGCAAATGGTGACAATTGAAAAGTAACTTGGAGCTCTGCATGTTGAACAGGGAGCTAATGAAGAACTGGATTGTGACTACATAGAATAGAGAAATATGATAATAGAAGATGGAAGAGGCCCTGATTTACAAACTGGGTTGTTATACCACTTTTAATAATTACAATAAAATCTCTCTGGTTTGGTGTTTCACTGACAGTATTCTTTTTGAGGTCTCCTCAAAAGTAGGATTTAAACATTTTACTAAAATTAAATTAATACTTTAGAATGTTAATTCTTATGGGGTGGCAGAGAAGTAAAATAATTCATATTGAATCCAGGGACCTCAGTTTTGGGTTTGGAATGATCCCAGACAGTTTCTTGTATTTCGTACAAAGTATATTTTGAGGTTTTGGAAAAAAAAAGTTTTTAATTTTTTGAACATCATTTCCCTACTTTCTGATTTTTTAAAATATTAAGGGGTAGAACTTAAGATCGTGAAACAGTGTCAACATGAAGCTAAACCTAAAATAATTTCTGATATTTTTATAAATAGCATTATTATCTGATTTTTTAAAAATACTTATATAAAAATAACCAATTAGGGTGGCTCAGTTCTTAGGGTTTGAACAATTGAAGTTTTGTATTACTAATAATTGGAAAACAAATATATAACTGATCCAAATCACCAACAAATAATCAATTAAAAAGCCAAGAGCTGCTTAAAAACAACCGTAAGTTCAAAATGGTTTTGAAGAATTAAGATATCTCCAGTTATTTTTTTATTATTTTAGTTTAAATAAAAATCGTGTTGATGATCTTGAAGATTCACAGAAAAAAAGTTTATTGCATAAAGCAATTAAAATTTTTATTAATTAAAATGTTCAGTATTTTATGATCTTTTACAAAAACTAATAAAGTAATTGTCATCTTAGCACAACAAAAATATTTTTTTAATATTAAAAATTATTTAAATTTATAATTGTTTGCATAAGTAACAAATATAAACTTACTGGATAGTGAATCAGAAACAATTGATTCAGTAGTGTGGAGTATGCATAGAAAACACCAACATTTAGTCCATAACTTAACATTAGAAGAACATAATCTTTGTTGGTTATTAGCTTCTTCAAGACGATATTATAACTCGTTACTTTTTCTTTTTCTCTTTCCCTTGCAGAAAATTGTGCAAGGCTTGGAGGGACAGGTGGGGCTGCTTCAAAAACTAAAAATTTAATTAAATATTTTACAATTTAATGTCAAATCTTGTGATTACTGAAAATAATGAATTTTATTATTTTGTGAATGAAGAACATTTTGTAATCCATTCATCACGTCTTTCTTCTGGTTTCGATCGGGTCATCAAATTCTTTGGCAATCACAGACCAACCGGTCGGAACTCAGCCAATCAGATCACTGAAAAAATAGGCTCTGCCTTTTCGGAAAATTCGGAAAGCTATAAATTCCCGAAGCAGGAGAAAAATATTTTCAGTCACAGATTAAGCCCTGAAGAAGCTTGGAGTATGGCCAGCGAAACGTCGGCAAAGAATTTGGACACCCGATCGGAACTAGAAAAAACACGAGATGAATGTATTACTTATATTAAATAATATCAATTCATATGATTTAAAATTTAACATATTCAGCAAAATATTCATAAAATAGGAGAGTGAAAAAACTTACAGAAGTATATTAAAATCATGAGTAGTGTTGTTGGCACTGCCATCATAATATAAAGAAGCTGCAAGTCGCTTCGTATCTGTGAGTAATCCTCAGAATCCTTGACAACTATTGGAGGGACAAGAAAACTTAGTGCAATTCCAAGCTACAAAAAGAACAAAAATTAACTAAAAACAATTAATATTCGTCAAGTTCTATCCTGAATATATATTTTTAATTTAGGTTATGGAAATTTAAGTACCCCTATGATTTATTTTATTTTTTACATTGCTTTCAAGGAATATTGTTATGAAATCTTTGTTTTATTTGCGACTCAGTAATGTTCTAATTGACTATAAAAAATAGCCTTGACACAAGGGCAGTTATGCGAACGATATACTTTAGTTTAATAATGACGAGAGCAGCATTGTCCTAGTGGGGGAGAAGGCCGACTTTTTTTTTGTTCGTGTCCCGAAATCTATCAGTCTTAGCGTTAAACAGTTTATATAATAAATTGGAAGGCATTCAATTTTCTAAAGTTATATTCCTCTTGATGTCTCTTGAAGCTGTCATAATTTAACGATCTCATTTCAAAGTAATATACGGTAAAAGATAAATTATAGACCAGTGTAGTATAGAGCCAATTTTTTTCTAATGTGGTTCTTTAAAAAGGGTATTGCTTAAGCAACTATATCAAACAAGAAAAATAAAAAATATGAGACCATTAGTGTAGGAAATTTATTGCTCTTCAATTTTATTAACTGCTTTAGGTTACGACCAAGCGTTTTCAAGAAACAAATAAAATGAAAAACATCTCTCCCATCATCTCTTTGCCTCTGCTCCTAGATTCTAGGAACTTCTCTAAACTAGTCCAACAAAACTCTGATGTAAATTTTTCCATTTTCCTCAATCCCTACTACAATCCCCGCATTGGATAACATACTAGTAAATGAGATCATTTTTTAAACTAAACTGTATCTTACAAATAATAGCAATGAAAATTAATGATTAAGTGAAAATAGTCGTCGGGAAACTCACAACTTTATTGGAACCTTTAGCTTTCCTCTTCGATTTCACTATGTCCATTGAAGCAACTCATAAGCACAACACCTTATTAGCCCGAATATTATTCCGCCTTTTAAGATTAGTAATGTTGAATGATGAATATTATTTCAAAAATATAGTTTCAAAAATTGCAAAGCCTTGAAAGAACAGTGGGGGATGTAAAAGAAAGTTAATAGCCCCAAAAAGGCATTTATTTCTCTGATTTAAAAACAGTTTACATACTACATTTCAACTCCTCTTCTTGATCTGGATTTGACGCGTAAAAGTGAACAATTATTTAAAAGCCGTGAAATTTCAAGTTAGCATACCGAAAATTTGTCGCCAGTTTTGTGGCATATTACTGCTTCGAGCCCCCCCCCCCTCAAGAAAACATACATATCAAATTTTAGCTAAATTGACACAAAAGGGAGTTTTGGGCCCAAATAAAAAAAAAAAAACTGTACTACTACAACTTATGAAGAGTTTTGGGTTCAGTAATTAGTAGAGACTGTACTGTTTCTTGGACAACGGTTGCGCAGGGAGATGATTTATCTTAGATCATGCTCAATCGCCAAGTTTTCCCCCTATTTTGGGTATCCACTTAATAAGGATTGTCCCAGACCCCAAAGAGTCCATCCCCGACTGTTAAAAAATTCTGTAAAAAATCTGCCGCAGCCGAATTTGAACCTGGGTTCTTCGGCATGGCAATTCAGTGCCCTACCACTGAACCAATCCGCACACCAAATAGAAACTGTATGCATATATTAAGAATTGGATCCAAAGTCGTATTGTAGGTAGCATGATACGGATACAAAAAGCACTAACAACCTTCTCCGCTGATCTTCAAATTAGTGTTATAGTCCTTTTGTTTGTATGGAAAAATAAGACTGTTATCCCGGGATTATGTTGCTATTCAACAAGTCCTTTGAGTACGTTTTATAACTACTGCACTTAAAACAACGGCTGTAAAGAAAGAAAATTTCGTCTGTCATAATTATATCTTTCACATATGTTAAGAAGCAGAGTGTGCGGGGCAAACGGCCGTCGGGTCTCAAGGGGCGCCACGAAGCATCTCAGTGTCTCAAAAAATTTCATGTTGATCCCATAGAAAAATTTGTTTAGTTTCTTGGGCTTATTCACCTCCTTAGGAGATTTACCGTTTTTTGTAACACCTTGTATAACTGTAAGTGTTCAATTTTAATCGCGTGCCTACTAGAGGACGCCTAGGTAACGATTGCACATGGCGTGACATGGGCTAAAGCCGGCGCTGTTAAGAACTAAATTATTTTAATTATCTTGTTTTTGTAACTGGAGTACATCTTTCTTAGTCAATCATGTATATATATGACTGGAAAAAGGTTTTAATTTACTCACATGATTGAACTAAATTATTTGAATAATACAAACCTGATTACTAGAGACACCTATCGCACAAGCTGTTGAGACCTGCGAAGAATCAAACCAGATACCAGCTAACCTAGCAGGAACACTGAGCGTAAACATTTGCGCTGAGCCGATGATAAACTGTGCAAGGAATCCAACCCAGAACTTGTCCCTTTCCAAGCTAAGCAATTTCATCCATGATCCTATTGCCATCATCAGTACTCCTAGAATCATAGGTATTCGAAGACCCTGCAAATAATTGGGTCACCTGATGATATATTACGAAAATAAATTGGTAGTACTAGTCAATATTGTCACAGTTAATTTAGCGAAAACACAATTCCTATCATATATATTATAATAAATATAAGAATTCTTCTGTAATATGCAATATTAATCATTTATTTAGCTTTTCATTAACGCGTGAAACTGAGCTTCATCCCCTCCGTCCTTCCCCAAATCCGTTACTAAAAGTGATTATTTTTTTCCACTTTTGGAACTTGATATATTGAATATGTAGTGATTTTTTTGGCATTGATAATGAATTTTTTCCCTACTTTTGTACTAATGCGCTCGACTACATTAAAAAAATTAATCTCTTAAAAAATAGGAGGATGAATGGTTTTGGTAACAGCTGACGTTGATGAAGCCTTCATAACTAGCGCCTTTTAAAGCTTTTTTTTACATAAACACAAGAAAAAGTAAACCTAACCTATTATATTATACATCAGTACGTGACACAGGCCGACTTATACCAAAATAAGATATATTAATATATCTATATTTATATATAAGTCATAACAGAGTGGAATACAGTATTTATCAACAATGGCTGGTTATGTAGCAGAGGCATGCATTATTGCAGGTATGTCTTATTTGTAAAATGTAATATTTAATTTCTTGAAGTTAGTTAACTCATGATTATATAGCTTAAGTTTAAAAATTTACATAAAATTTCTTTGATTGGTCAACAATGGTTTATTTACTTTTTAATTTAATGACGTAAGTAGTAAATTTACAAGTATTGTTCCATAGCTTGACAATACTTCATAAGATTAATTAAAAATTATTATAAATATCTGTATTATCAATAGATCAAATAAAAGGAATAATATTAAAATATTAAGAATGTTAGTAGGTATACAAGTTGAGAGATTATTTCTTAATAAGCCATGAAAATAAGTATTTATTACTCAAAGTTTAGTACAATAGTAATTAGTTTTAATAAATGTAAATAGTTTATGTACATTATACAATATTAGGTTATGCTTAATAAGAGTAGTTATTATTTGATTATTTCCTTTGATAGAGACTGTCAAAAGATCTAATGTGTTATAGATTTTTAGTATATAGTTAATAAACTATTTTTCTTATTATCCAATGATTTCTAAGTCAATTGAAACAAAAGTTTTATCATAAATAAATAATAAAGTACCAGGGCAAAGAGGAATTAATTTTGAACTTTTAAAATATGGAGGGAAAAAAGTGGCCACACTATTAACAAAATTGTATAATAGAATATTGGGTTGTGATCCCATACCAAAAGAAATGAAGATCGGTTACATTAGCCCAATCTTTTAAAAAGGGGACAGAAAAAAAATGTGAAAAAATAATTTATGTAATTAATTATTGTTGAGAATTCCCAGTCTACATATTTCTAAGGAATTTTCAATGTAAATTACCTGAATCGGTAAGTAGGTGAGAACATTATACAGTTCATTAAAATACAGGGTAGTTAGTATTCTGTCCATAGTATAAATAACTTCATTCATTTTTTCATTATTTTTATGCAATAGCTTGATATATTTTTCAGTAATTATTCCAGAGGTTGTCGCCTTGAGTTGAGTTACAAGTTTTATCTGTTCATTCATTTCATTTTTAATATTTTCCAGAAATACAAGTTATCATGAGCTTCTTTAGTATGGAAAAGATAATGTAATTATGAGTTATGAATATGTATGTTGAAATTATGAGTTATGATATATGTATGTTGAAACGTTCATTTCTAGATGAAATGATTATTGAAGTATACACATTTCCCGTTTTGACATTCTCTTTTCCATATGGTAATTATTGTTTTCACGAGTTTCTATTATTTTTATTATAAGGGGTTTTATCATTTATATCCATATTACTCGTTAGCCATCCTTTGGCCCTGCTAAGACTATTTGCTTCACCACATTTGGTTTTATTTTTTTTGGGGGGGGAGGAGGAATTTTATTATAATTTTTACCGGCAATGAAAGTTATTTTCTTAAATGCCATTTCTTGAGCTTGTGATTAAAATTAATTGTAATTTTATTGTTTCTATCCAAAAATGGTATGACCGATTTACAAACTTTTCACTTATTTTTCTTTATAAGACCTATCTTGTTTGATTTCTGGGCCTTAGCGGTTTGTCATCACCATCTTGATGAAAAGAGAAAGACATTGACAAAGCAACAAATGGATGACTAATAACCTTCTAGAATTGATAAAAAAAGAAAAAAGAAGCATACCTCTCTTGGTTAAGTAACAAAAATGATAATACTCTGGCCATTTATAAAGTTATTAAAAAAGAAGTGTCCAAGACTCAAGCAATGTACAAGTCAAACCTCAATCTGATCACCATACCCAATTGGAAAAACTATTTCAATGGCCTCGTGAACAAAGACAGAGGCTTGTTCAGGGAAGACTTCAGCTCGGTGTATGAAGGGGCAGATATGACTGTTGATGAGGATCTGGTAGAAATGGAATTCAAGCTAGGAAAAAATAATAAAGTACCAGGGCAAAGAGGAATTAATTTTGAACTTTTAAAATATGGAGGGAAAAAAGTGGCCACACTATTAACAAAATTGTATAATAGAATATTGGGTATTGATCCCATACCAAAAGAAATGAAGATCGGTTACATTAGCCCAATCTTTAAAAAAGGGGACAGAAAAAAAATGTGAAAACTACATAGGAATCTGCGTTACTAACCCTTTTGCCAAAATATTAGGAAAACTTATTAGCAGTGAATTAGAGTATAGGTTTAAAGGTTCAGAAGACTGAATGTGGATTTACAGTGGTGAGATCATGCATTGACCATTTATTCACCTTTAGACAAATGTTGGAGAAACATAAAGCCATTTCCAGAGACATTGAACTAATATTTATAGACCTGGAGAAAGCATATGATAGTGTCCCTCGAAGAATATTATGGCAAGCTCTCCAAAATGCAAACATTAAGATAGGTCTGATAGGCATCATAAATGAAATGTACAAAGGAAACACCTGCCAGGTCCAAATATTATTTATATCTTTCATCAATTCATATATATTATCAACCTGAGCCTTTCCCAACCAGCAAAGGTTTGCTCCAGGGATGTTTTGCCACTCCTTCTCTGTTCAATATTTATCTTGATATTTGTCTAAAAGCATGGAGAAAGAAATGCGAACCCATGGGGATTCAGTTGAAAGAAAATGTGTTCCTATATAACCTATCCTTTGTGGATGACCAGGTCATCATTGCACAAGACACAGAAGATGCTGGATATATGTTAAGAAAATTAAATGAGGAATACCAGCAATGGGGTTATTAATGCTGAGAAAATGGAACACATGACAGCCAATAGTGAGGATTTAGAACTGAACCCAGGAGGGGTTCTAAAAAGAGTTTGACATTTCAAATATCTAGGCTCCATAATTGAGATAGATGGTGAATGTGATATGGAAATAAAAAGAAGAATTTCAGATGGTAAAAAGACCATATCAATTCTTAACTCAGTATTATGGAATAAAAACATTATCCCCAAAACAAAAAAAAATCATACAATAGTATATTACTAAGTATAGTCATGGACATATGGATCAGAAACTTGGATATTGAAGGGCAACCTCAGGAAAAAACTCCTAACTACAGAAATGGACTACTGGAGATGAGCGGCGGGAATATCCAGAATGGACAAAATAAGAAATGCTACCATCAGAGAAAAGATGGAGGCTGAAAAAAAATTTTGGAAGATATAGTTGCCGGCACTGAAAGAGCGGACAAGCTGGCGAAAGCAGGATCCCTGATGCCTCAGTTTGCCCCAGTACTCCAATTTGATGAGGTCAAAGCACTTAATAAGGGTATCATCGTTGGGCGATGGTTAGAGACACATCCCACACAGGGCCTGCCGACTCTATGAAAATGTCCGCAAACAAATTTGGCCAGAGCCAGTGCCATTGGAGAGGAAGCTGTGCAGAAGCTTGGAGGATCTCAGGAGAACAACCGAATTTTTGTCTCTGTTGACTGACATAGTCTTCTAAAGGAGGATGGAGGAAGAAGAAGAAGTAGTGAAAATCTCCTGAAATGGTTTGGGCATTTGACAAAAATGCCTAAAGGAAGACTACCCAATGGAAAGTTGGGGGATTGAGAAGACGAGGAAGACCAAGGAGGACCTGGAATAACGAAGTGGAGGAAACTCCTTGAAAAAAAAATCATCATATCCTGCCTATTTGAACCGCCTATGCTGCGTGAGGAGGAATTCTGTACTGCCTTCTCTTCTGATTGTATTTACATAATTAGGCAAACAGTTTATTTGAAAAGGTGTCTATTATTGCTACTATATTATGAATGTCAAATTTTAATAATAATTTAAATATGTCTTGAATTTCAATCCTTACTGATTCTACATTAGGTTTGCAGTAGACACTGTAAAGCGTTTTAAACTTTAATAATTTGATGAGGGTTTATTATAATTTAAAAGAATCTTTGAAGTACTGTGGTTAATTGTTTATCTTGATTGAGATTAAAATAAATTCTGCAATATTTCAACATAATCATGCATTGGAAGTAATTCCGCATTACCTGCTTCTTGTAATACTTTGTCTAGTTCTTTTTCTGGATTTATTTACATCTCATAATAGATTTAAATTATAATTATAGTTCATAATAACTCTATGCAAGGTGTCAGCTACTATGTTGGTTTTACTTTTGGTATATTTTATGTCAAACTGAAACTCACTTAGTAAGGAAATGAGTATTCTTCATTGAAATTAGCCAAATAAGGGTTCATGATTAGCTAGTATTGTGATTTTTTCCTAGTGGGCAAGGCTTAAAACGTTAACTAAGATATTCCTGCAAAAGATTTAACCGATAGGCAGATTCTAGCAGGGGCAGCACATGGTGGTGCAGGTTCTAGGTTGCTAATTCATAAAAATGTTCAAATTTGCTATATAATTTGGCCAGTCTTGCCTTTAGTTCTTTATTTTACTCATTGAAAGGTGAAGATTATTGCCTCTCACTGTTCTTATTGAAAATATGTTTTGTGAATTAGGATTCATATTGTGTTGTTTCAGAAAACAAAATAATTGTTCTGAATGATTGAAATTTAGTAACTATTGAGGGTTATTAAAATTTGCTTGGTTATAAGAGTTTTTTAATTGGTTATTTTAAGTTCTTTGTGGTTGTTTTTTTGTAGGTCATAACGAGGATTATATTTTTGTTGAATTTATGCTGGATGGTAATTGTTGCTAATAAAATTGAAGGGGTTTGTTGACATTTTGACAATTAAATTTATTAAATGTAGAATTTTGGTTTCTTGGTTGGTAACCATCCTGAGAATTTAAAATTTAAATTTTACTAAATTTATTATGCTCATTATGATGTGGTTGATAGGACAAAGTTAGATCATGATCTTGGGGGTAAAGATTTTCCATAATAATATAAAGGATATTTTTTAATCCAGAAAGGTTCGTAATTGCAATATGATTTAATGTATGCTATAATTTAGGGTATTGATTTCAATTCACTTGGTAGATCAAAATGGGTGTTTTGAGTTGTGTCTTGAGTTTTGCTTTCAATGGATGTCTCTATTATGATATAGTTTTCAATTAAAATTTCATACCGAATAACTTGATTTATAAAATCTAAATGGTGTTAATTTTTTTTAATCATAATTTGTGCTTCAGTTTGTAAATCTTTATTTTTTCTACAATGTTTAAACTTAACGATTAATCTTAATTTTAGAAGATAAATCTTTAAAGTATCTTGTAATTTGTTTGTTTGTTTATTTATATAACGTCATTTTATGCTGCTATTATTATTCAGACAATGCTAGAGTGGGAGTACTAAATTTTGCCTATTCAGGTGCAATTAGTATAGGGATGTTTAATGAGTACCTGACACTGCACAGGATTGGGACTTGGGGCTTGGTCATTTTACCTCCCCTCCAAAAGAATGCATAACCAAGGATCTTAGGCTTGTAAGTTGTTATGCTAACCACAAGCTTGTAATTTGATTAAGATTAATTGCAATTATTTTTCATTCTCAATCCTATTAATTCCTTCATGGCAATTAACTTCATAAATTAATACTATGGCTTTACTAAAGAATACAAGTTGTGATAGATTATCTATATCATACTTATACTATATAAACACACATGCACATATACTAGAAAAATCATACTGCTGACTCAGGGGTTGTTGTGAACTTGGAGAATTCATTAATTTTATAGAACCTTTTTCCCGAGTTTATAAAGTTCGTAATTGATGGACGTTTTGCCGATATAAATAATTGAGCTTTCTCCTCTTGTGATTGCATATTATTTATCACCAATGTTCTATTTTTGCCTTAATTATAATTAGCCATTTAATACTAGCATGAATAGATTTATGTATTGTAATTTCAATATACCTTCCTCTCTAAGAGCCATGTCGCAGGGAAAACAAGGGGAATATATACAGCCATATAAACCATCGATGACCAGTTAACGTATATCGCAGATACATCGTAATATCTCATTACAACATTGGCAATGGAAGAGTATTGTATCCAATGGCAGGCGTTGAGGGCCGATGAAAGACAAAACAATAACAGCATAATCCATCTTCTTTTAAATATTCTCATCTGTCCATCGAAATCTGGAACAATTCAAACATTAAGTCATATTCCGTATTTTGTAATTTTTTTTTTTTGGAGAGTGGGGTAGCTCAGCGTGTAGAGCGCTGATTTTATTTGATGAAGATCCTTTGATAGAATCAAGCAGTGGCAGATAAATTAATTTCTTTACTACCATGGATTGACCCTATATAAAGTCATCCAGCCTCTATAAAGTGTGTACTCATAATTTGTCGACAAAAAACTGCGGATAAATCACCTACCTGCACAACAGTTGTCTTAGGAACATCACAGTCTCAACCATGAACTGAACATAAGCCCCTTGTGCAAAACCTAATAGATGGGTTATAGTGGTACAGGGTTATTTTTTCGTTCTTATTTGCATGGGACAGTCTAAGGATATAAAGACTAGCTTCCTCGCTTAATCAGTATAATTACTACTCTGTCCTCTATTATGTTAAAACGGAAACATTTATGCACTTTAAGCTAATCTTAAACGATCGGTTTTTCTACCCGTCCAAACCGTCGCACACAATAACGAAAATTTGAAAAAACTCTAAATTAAAATTTTGTTGTTTACTTTTAACCCTTCTCCCTGTCATGTTGAAGGCCTAATTTAGGGTATGGCAACGTATAGAAGTAATAAACAATATCTTTTTGTTAAAAAATATTAAATTTGTAATATTTAAAACAAGGATGGCGTCCCTCAAATCCTTGTCGTAGTGGTAAAGTGTTTAATCCTCTTTGGTCGAAGGTACTTACGCCAATCTATTTAATGATTCCATTGAAATAAATCTATAACTATTCTTGAAATTTTAATTGATTGATCGTTTATAATCTACATTATGTATAACTTTATTTATTTTTTTCAAATTTGAAGGACCTTAAATAAAAAAAATAGCTATGTTTTTAAGAACATAGCTTTATACATAGTTTACAAACTGTATACATAGTTATGTTTTTATAGTATAATGTTTGCCTCTATTACTATGCATTGAGTGCACTTTTATTTTGCGATTCATTAGATAATTATTTAATTATTACTGTGACATTTAGTTTCATATACCGTAAAGTAAAAGCAATCCCAGTATTTTATATAATAAAGAACTTTTATAACAAAGTTTATGTCTAGTAAATGTACTAAGGGCAATTTAATTTGCCAATTCAGTAGATTTTATTTTTATTATTTTCATTACTAATTACGTTTATGTTCCCTATTTTTGAAATTCCATAAAACAAAAACTATCCCAATAACATACTTGAGTTTCTAAGAATATACTGTTTACCTTAGGTACTACATATGAAAGACGGTATCGAAACATGACCTAAATATTGGGTCGAAATTTAGAGATCATAAAGATTTTCTTTTGGTTCTGGGCAAAGATCAAGGCTATGAGAAGACGGTTGAAATGAAGTGATAATAAGTAGGCCAATACAAACATTTTTTTTGTTATTTTATTTGAAAAGAAATGCCCAGGACCGGGACTCGAACCCGGGACTTTCACCTCTCCGTGGTGACGCCTCAACCATCTCGGCTGCCCTGGCACGTTTCTCGGCCAGCCATATCCCCTCTTTTCACTTGATCCTACATCTCCGTGTTATCGCAATTTGCGATGTATACACGGGTAGTATGTTAATTGAACATTATTTTATTTTGGATCCAGTTGAGGGTTCGAGTCCCGCTCCTGGCCATATTTTTTCTTTTCAAATAAAATATTTTAAAAAATATACAATATAAAATAAAATAAATTTCTTTTATTAAGTTGGCACAATTGACATATTATCTTTTTTTCAGTAAGAGGGTGTAAATGTTTATATTTTTATTATTTTGTTTTAAACCGATGGATTAAAAATTGCATGAATGCCCCTACGTAACAACACGTTTTTCTGTCATGCACCGTTCTCTTGGAGTGGTAACAAAACTGGCAGTATTTACGCCCAAACAATCTATCTTTGTAACTACCTCCATCTTATGAATAACTTGAATCCGTAACCGGTCTCCTGTTACTTAAACTTTCTCAATAGAGATTATGAGAAATATCATGAGCAGGCTATTTTTGAGAGATTTTAACCTTTAAAGGGATATGGACGCATACATGTGTCCGGGAAAAAGCAATCTGTGAGTACTTTGCGTTTTTAATTTTTTTCGGTTTTACATGTAATAATTACATGAAATTATGATTAAAATATTAAATGTAACTTTATTATCGCTAGATATAAACGGATAAATTTAGCTACGGTATTAAAGAATGACAGATTATGAAACTATCAGGTTTATTGTATAAAAAATTAAAATAACGTTATATCAAAATATTAAAGAGTTGAATTAATTAAAATCCTGATATTGATATTTTTAATCAATCAAGTAAGTATTATTGATATATTGTTCGTAATAGCCCGAGACCCTAAATAGGTAGGAAGGCATTCCAGATCTTTTTTTTTGCTGTAACAAAAAATTAATTGTGCTCGTTTTAATAGATTATTGATACTTGAAAATAACGTTCTGTTATTATACAATCAAGTGCAAAAGAAATACTTCACTAATTTATTAGTCACGCTATGAGCTTTTAATCGAGCAATAGGGCTGGCACTAGTGGTAAGCAAAGGTAAGCGGCTGAGTTCGCCCGCACTTCAAGGGGAAAAAAAACCGTCACTCTCGTCATGTGCAAAACTAATATTTCAACAGGGATCACCTGTAGTGTAGGGGTTAGCATAACAGCCTTACAAATTGCTTATTGTTTGTAAATATTTTGCTTGTTGGAGTGTAATTCGAAAATTCCTCTTAACCTATCTTAGAGAATACGGTAGAAATCTTTCAATGAAGGATTTTTATCAATCCTATAACCGGAGGAAATGCAGGGAACATTGAGGTTTTTTGTTCTAACGAAAAAATCATATAAACCTTTTTACTCCATATATAAAGGAATGGAAACAGATCACAGAAAAAACAACAAAATAAACAGGATATTCACATTCTGTGCCGTGGCAATAATATAACACATAATTTATTCAATAAAAATTAAAAAAAAAATCTTGTATCATTTGTTATCATAAATTACACAGGTCTGCGATGAAAAAAACGTAGCATATTTAACTAGTGGGTTTAACAGTATTTTTTGTGCTGATCCTGTGAAAAAAATGCATCACCACTAGAACCACGGAAGTTTTAGGGTCTAAACTTGAAGAAAGATATATTTTAGCCTCCGGTGTTTTATTTTCATGGTACCGATTTAGGAAAAGGAATTTGTCCCTTTTTTACAGAAGATGGTGACCTAGTTTTCTGCAACAATGTACCTGGAATCATGGAAATGTTCAAAACCACCTATGAACCGGAGGAATGGAGGCTTTTCATCGATTCACCAAAAAGGAGTTTGAAAGCTGTACTTCTTCACAATGGTAATCGATATGCTTCTGTGTCTGTTGGAGACTCAGTCCATTTGAAAGAATGCTACGAAAATCTTGAGGTTTTTTTTAATAAGCTCGGCAACTCTGACCATAAATGGACCATTTGAGGGGATCGAAAGTTATTTACATGTTACTTGGTCAACAAAGAGGTTGCACAAAGTTTCCATGTTTTCTCTGTGAATGGGATAGCCGTGACAGGAAACAACACTACGTCAAGCAGACGTAGTCAATCCAAAAAGGGTCTTATTCCTGGAGTTAAAAATGTTGAAGGACAAAGTTGAGTGGATCCTGGATATTCAAAATATTGTCAAAGTTATTTTTAAACTCAAAATGTCCTTAGGATCAGCCAAGCTATTGTTATTTTCATCTCTAATTCCATTCATTCCGAGCTCATGCCGTTTACACGACCTGTTTTACAAACTAGTTCATGTCCCTTATGTTATTTCTGGTTCTATTATTTTCTATCTATATAATTGTCTTATTGTGGTACTCCCTTTATTTATTTTTGAGGAATAAAGACGCTTCACTTTTTAAAACTCGAAAATTGACAATGTTGTTATTGCTGGGATTATTGAGAAATTTAAATTTTATATTTTTCCCCATGTGTAAACAGTCTTTATCGAACCAGGTTTTTCTTATCACTTCTCCTTTTCATCACAGTCGACCGCTTATAAACCCCCTAGATTAATATATACCCATATACAAATACATAAATGACTTGTTTATATCTTCGCGGTCTTTTTCAAATGTTTTTAAAACTTCCAAACTATTCCTAAATTCTAGTGTGTGTTTATTGTAAATTAAAAGGGTTATTCAAGACTGAAAAGACAAGAAACTGCTCGACTTTTTTTCGCATACTTCAACATTTACTGCACAAACGTTCAAAGCTCCCAATTAATTACAAAAGACTCATTTACATGATAGATTATCAGACCTATTTGGACATACGGAGTTGAGCTTTGGGGCTTTACTAAACCATCCAATTCATCTCGTATCCAATCCTTACAATCCAAAATCCTTCGTAAAATCCTCAATGCTCCTTATTATGTCAGAAACAAACTCATCCATCATGATCTTAATATCCCATATGTTGCTGATTTGGCCCGAACTAGATACCTATCCTTCCATGAAAAGCTCCATACACACTTGAATCCGCTAGTCTCTCGACTTGCTTCCCATAATATTCCTGATAACCCTCCGAGGCGTCTGAAAAGAAGATGACCTCGAGACCTTCTACTATAGAACTTTATTGGAGTGATATCAATAGATAGTTTCTCCACAAGTGGTTTTTTTTTTATGTCCTTTGTTCATACAGCAGATTTACTTGATGTAATATAATTACAGTTGTAAATATCAATAAATTATTCTATTCTCTCTCTAAAAAAAGGGTTATTCAATTAATATAGATAAAAGTTTTTGGAATAAACACAGTTTTCTTTTCTCTTTTTTTTTTTTTTAAATCAATGTTTTGTAAAAGTTTCGCGATTACTGATTAATTAATGATCTGACTCACATTCTGCACCACGGTACTATCTCACATTAATAAAACAACGCGAAGTTCCAACGCATGTTGTTTATCCTTCAATGTTAGCGGCCAGTATCTCACCCATAAGAAAAATTTTGTAAGTATAATCATTTTTAATTATAATTTTAAAGTTAAATGGCACAAGCTAAGTACTGATGATAACGGAAAAAAATAAGCTTGTGTATGTATATATTTCGAAAAAAAAATACAATATAGAGGTAAAAACAAATACATACCTTTTATTTTTTGTTCAGTCTTATTATCTTGAAGATTCCTCCTTTGTTGGCCATCGATTTCTGAAAAAAAGTAAATAAGAACTTTAACATAAACAATAATGATTTAAAATTTACGGCTTAAATCAACTAATTCATTTGTGACCGAGCCCTATTATTTATCACAATATGTATTATCACAATAGATGATTTATTATTCTTTAGTTAGCTGTAAAATCAATATTAGAAGAAGCTCGAAAAATACGAATTTCAGATTATGTAATGGTTTTCTTATCTTTAGATTCTGATCCTAAGTAGATAAATTATTTATTCTATAAGCATACGTGATTCCACCCTGAGGATTCTGTATCCTCCTGGGGCTCATCCAGCAGAAAATCTTAATAAAATAAACCGATTGCGATGGAATGAGCATGAACGCCACGAATATTGCTTGAATGCCACCCTTTGTGTTCATAAAAATGGAATGCCCGAAACTAGATAAGTCGACAAGAATGCTGCAGCTCTGGGTGTGCCAAATTGAAAAGTTTGTCCTTTCCTTCCGGACAGAGAATGGTGGAAGAATCGCATGGAGAGGAGGTGGCCACCAAGGCCCGTGGGCTGTATTCCTGAAGAAAGAAGAATAAACAAATGAGAAAACTTTCTGAACACATTATTGTTTGATACTTATAAATGATACTTAAGAGCATGTTTAATTAGCCAACAAAATAAACAATAAAAACACGATTTTCTTGCTAAATGAGACAAAACGTATTTACGTGTTTACTCTTTAAAAAATAGATGACTGCGATGGGCTGGTCATGTGGGTAGAATGGATGACGACACCATTCCTAAAAAGGCTTTAACAGAACCTATCTGCTGCACAAGAAGAAGGGGGAGACCGAAGCTGATGTGGTCGGATGGTGTGGAGAGAGACACGAGAGATATCCTGGGAATCAGAGGCTGGATGGCAGCTGCGAAAAACAGAAACGACTGGAAGAAGCTGGCAGAGGAGGCCAGGACTCGTCGCCGAGTTAGCGCCGTAGAATAGAATATATTTATGTTAAATGCTTCGATAAAATCATCCACCCTGCTTAGTTACATTCCAAAAATAGCTCTAGAATAACAAAAATACAAAGTCAGTAAAGTATACAATATATCGTTCTACAGTTCCCTGCAGAACACGGTGATAATAAATATACTTCAAAAGATAAAACATCAGATCAACTCATACATGTAACGAAGATGGGCACATTCAAAATTTTAGACATGCTCTATTTTACTACCGTTTATATGAGGCTATTACTCAAGCATGGTACATGGCCTGAATCTGAACTCATTATTTTATAAAATTAAAGACAGACTTAATCAATTCTACAAATAAATTCATATCGAACGATTGATAGACTACGGAAGGTCAAACTAGGTTTTTATTGCTATGCTGTCTAATGTTTATTTTTGCTTAGTTATGTTGTATTTTCTCTGTTATTATGCTGCATTTTCTGTTTTAAATTAATTTTTTTTTTTTTAACTATGTTTATTTGTAAAATCTCGTAAATGAAAAATATAGCATTCAAGTGTATAAATTATAAGTGTAAATATATAGTATGTGTAAGGAACATGTATACATTTCATCATCAATTATATATATATATATATATATATATATATATATATATATATATATATATATGTATGTATACATACACACATACACATAATATTGAATAAACCAAAATTTTAAAATAAACTGTACCTCTATCTCTTCCCATTTTTCTGTCAATGTATCCTTTCCTCGATTCAACTTATACTGATGGACCCCCACTCCATTCAGTACAATTTACTCAATTAGCGTACGTTCAGTTGTAAACTAGTTGAATAGCGTTAGTATCAATCAACAAAAATTTATGTTGTTGATAGAACATTACTCTTTCCATTTTTGATATAACTGCATATAACATATATAGGTTATATACTCGTGTGTATATATAGATGTGTACAGTAATCTTTTAATTTCTAGGTAGTGTGGATAAGGTTCAATTTTTGATAGTAGAAATCAATGTTGAAATATGTTGATGAGAAAAAATTACAATTTTTTTAAATAAGTAAAAAATCCCTGAAGTAAATGAGAGTTTTAGAAATGATTACAATGTACTTACTTATTTTGAAAATTTAGTATGGACTCCATATCCAACTACTATATCTATGTGAGATGATATTGGGCAAGTGCTAATGTGCATAATCTTGTTCCATTAAACCTATGAAGGGTTTTGGGTTCAGTACATGGTAGAGACTATACTGTTTCTAGGAAAACAGTTGTGCAGTGAGGTGATTTGTTCGACTCACGCTCAACCGCCAATCTCTCCCTGATTAATGGTACCCACTTTATATAGTGGGTGAGCCCAAGGAGGATCCGTTGGTCCCACAGGGTCCATCCGTGGCTGTTAGCAGATTAAATAAATTATGTGCCATACGATTTGACCACGGAACCTTCAGCACAACAACTTAGCGCTCTACTACTGCTATCCACTCCCCTATGTGCATTATCGTCTTGTTGAATTCTGATTTCTTAAGTGTTCCCTTTTGTTAGCATAAAGTTAAAACTGATGTATTACGATTAAGCTAAGATTATGTATAAGTAGTAAAGATATAAATTGCAATCTGCAGGTTAACATCTATATAATAAAAATGAATCGCCAGATGTGTTGCTAAGCGCAAAACTCGAGAACGGCTCGTATCCAATCCTTACAATCCAAAATCCTTCGTAAAATCCTCAATGCTCCTTATTATGTCAGAAACAAACTCATCCATCATGATCTTAATATCCCATATGTTGCTGATTTGGCCCGAACTAGATACCTATCCTTCCATGAAAAGCTCCATACACACTTGAATCCGCTAGTCTCTCGGCTAATTTTTTTTTCATATATTTTTATAGTCGCGAAGAAGGTCCTTATAGAGAGAAAACCCGTAAAAATGACGAGAGAAATAATGAAAACAGCAATTTTCTTTCAAAAGTCCTTTTATTGCAAAATTATATTTCTTTCCTAACTATGATGCTGTATTTTGATATGTTGTAAAGGCATGTCTGATTAATGTAAATCCAAGTTTGCAACCGAAAAAAACGGATGGGAAAACCTTTGGTGGCCGAAAAACCATGACATTTTCGGAGTTATTTCAGTTTTTGGTCTGTATCTCCTAATTGGTGCGTTTTTGGAAAAAAAAACATAGGTAACCATTTTTAAAGTAGATTAAATTTGCTAAAGCAGATTAAATTTGAGTCCAACCGCAGCTCTATAGGTCTAATAGTTGTTAGTAAAAGTATATTAGGGTTTGCATGTCATTAATAAAATAATATAACGAGTTATCCCAAATTTGTTTTGGTTCTTATTTTAATTTTTCAAATATTGTTTATAGTGATTTTTATTGTGTATAAAATGGTTTTATTTAACTTAATGAAGATCTGTAATCGTAAGTATTTAATATTGTAATAAAGGTTGTTACTAAATTTTCGCTTCTCTCGAAAACCAATTGTGTGTTTATTTGTTGAGTTTATTTACATTTGGACCCATTCCGCCTACAAGACGCGGGCCCAGAAATTTGGGTCGAAGAACTCGAAACGCTACAAATCAAGCTAATGTTCAATCTAATCGGACGTGACAAGCGAAATGAAAGTGAAAGGTTTAGGATATTACAATCACGTGCAACGCGTCGTTTTCAAACTGCTTTCAGTGTATCACGAGCGGCTTTCAGTAACGATGTTTAAGTACAACTCCTACCAATGCGTTGCTATTGGATGTACGAACTCAGTTTGCCCACATTTCTAGGCATTGAAATACAAAAATGAAGGAAATGGATTGTGTTGCCTAAATGGAAATGGATTGGTTTCAGAAACTGGAAGAGATTCCATTCAGTTCCTTACAAACATACAAAAATATAACAACTGCTTCCAAATGACTTTTTTGGGGGGCAAAAAATATACTTTGCGACAATTTGATGCCAATTTTTAAGGTAAAAAGACTTATGTAAGGAAGAAATAGTTGGGGGTGCAGTCAATCAATACACCTAAATAAGTGTAACTTATTTATTATGTGCCGACGTTTCGGCCTACAATGTAGGCCATCTTCAGGGCGAATAAAACACGCGGCAGCTAGGCGAGCTCAGACCTAAGTGTTTAGGTGTTTTGATTGACTGCACCCCCAACTATTTCTTCCTTACATTGGAAGATACAGTCGACCAATTCTTCTCTAATAAGTAAAAAGACTTACTTTGATCATTCCTTTTTAAGTTTTTGTGTAAAAATAAAACTTTTCTGTTTAATTTGCTGATACAAGGCCAAATATATCATCAAGCAGGTTCGCTATTGCCGGTGACAGATGGCTACTATAAATTCCAGCAAATGGAATAAATGGGCAATACACCAGAAGAAATTACCAGCGTTGTGCAAATAGCAGTTCAGTGACGAGGTCTATTGTAGAACAACCAGAAATTACAAACTTTGTTTCATCAACAAATTCAACTGATTTCATTGTTTGAAACTACTAAAAAAACTAAACTACTTACTTAAAATTGTAATCAGAGCTGATAAAACTCCTGTAAGAGAACATGCGAGATGTTTCAATGCACCAGCAATCGATGAAGTTGCCATAGTAATGGTTGGAGAAAATTTGGAAGCCCTTTGTTTTAGGGTAATAGGGAAGAACAACGTCCGCCAGGACAGCTAGTTTTCATATTATTTTTCATTGCCTGACAGAGCATATTTTATCCATGCACATCCAATAGGCGTTATTAATTGAAAACGGTAATCAAACATTTCAAAAGCTATTTCTTCAATTAATTTTTTATTTAAATTTCCTCTTGACATTATTCTAGTTTATGCACTTGCCAACTGTAAAATTTATTTAATTATATTCTACTTTCATGACTATCATTAAAGTTTTAAAATCTAAATCCCAGACAATTACTTTTTTTACTCTATGAGAAACCATCAATAAAATAATAAGTTATTGTTGTTTAGCGTACTGATAAGATATTTAACGTCGTCGTGGAATCCAGTAACGATTATCGTATATATAGAATGTCAATATGGATAATATTTTTTTTAAGGTAGCGAGGAAGCTCAATGAGTTGCTGAGTTGCTATGCTGAAGGTTCCGGGTTGAATCCGGCTGTGAAAGATATTTTATTTAATATTTTAACAGCCGGGGATGGATCCTTTGTGACCTGCAGACCCCCTTTGGGGCCTCTATAAAATGGGTACCCTCAATTGTGGGAGGACCAGGCTGTTGAGCGTGATCTCTGACAAGCCACCTCCCTCCCTGCACAACTACTTTCTGAAAAACACTACCATGCAAGATCCATCATGGGTTTTAGTGTTACAGTTTTTATTTTATTTTAGGCCAAATCACAATTATGGGAGGAAACAAACAAATGTAGTGCTAAATTATAGAAGTAAAAGTAATTACAATACACAATAATGTATTTGTTACTTTAAAATAATTTTAAAAAAATCAGATACTGAAAACAGCTGAGCCTAAAATAACTAACGAAAAAATAAATTATGAAAAAGTAAAAGAAAAAAAAGCAAGGAAACTCTGTAGTATCTATACGTAATTTAAATAGACAAATTATTAAAAAGCAATATTTTCATGTTCTTACAGGTAATTTTTTGGTCTTTAAAACCCATAGGGTGATTCTCTGAGATCATTTGATCTATGTAGTCATATTAAAATGTAACTAATTAAATGATTAAGTACTTTTCAAATCAAGGGCGGATCCAGGATTTTTTTTTAGGGGGGCACAACGGGCAGACGGGCAAAAAAAATCAACAATAACTTAGAAATAAACTTGTAGTATTTATAGAAAGGTTTCAAAGGTTTATTAAAATATCTAAACAATAGTTTCACTCATGTTCTTTCTGTTATTTTATCATTATACTAGCGACCCACGGGTTAATAAGGCTTATGCCTACATAATTTGTCTGTGGAATGTACTTTTTTTTTATCACGTACCGGCCACTAAGGACCACGTGAATATCATTGGTTAGGCTTCTTTCGGAGTCTTGATTTTCTTTCTGCCCATCTCAGCTAATGTACTTCATTATATAGAAATTAAAAAAATAAAAACAAAAACAAATATTTCTTTATGTACGAATTTATTATCTTGCACGTTAGATAATTGCATGGGATTAGACAGCGTCTAATTATTACCATACATGACTGACAAATCGCTCCCGAAAACATTCCCAATATGATTCAAAGGAGATATCAAATCAATATTCAGTATCCTAATTAGGTAGTTCTATATTTCACCGTAGGGTTCTCCGATATCCTGTCTTATTTATAGTTGAATAAACATTCTTCTTCCTGATTTCTCTGCACTTCAGAGGAATATAACATGAATACAACCAAAATACCCCATACCTGTTGATTATGGGGGAAACAGAGTGCCACGATTGTAGTCTAAAAAGGTGTATGAGTGAAGGGATATTTTGTGAAATGGTATGAAAAAGAGTGCTGAATGTCTTAAAAAAATGAAATTGATTACAGTAGTTAGAAAAAAAAATTCAAATATTTTTGAGTTTTTTAAAAAACCTCAGTATTTTGAGTATTGAGTCCATGTTGAGTTGTTAAGAATCAGCTTTATTAGGCTTGGGACGAAGAGGGAATGTCGTAGTGACTGATTTATTTTATTTGGTTTAAAATTTCTAAGTTGGTATACAAAATTGGAGGATAAAAATAAATCCCACAAAACGCGTCAATTTTCGTTTGCCCTTCCTCGTAAGCCAATGAGTTCCTGTTCTCCAGTACCCTTTAATAATGCCCCACTGATTCCTGTAGAACAGATTCGATACTTAGGACTACATCTTGAGAAACGTTCAAGATGGAATCCTCATATTAAACCGAAACGACAAATATCTGCTCGCCGTTTCAGGCTAGTTCAACACTTACGCTCTAAGAAGCTTCCAATTAATTACAAAGGAATCATAATCCTACATGACAATTATGAGACTCATTTGGACTTACGGAGTTGACCTTTGGGGCTCCAATAATCAACCAAATTCCTCTTGTGTCCATTTCTTACAATCCAAAATCCTTCCTAAAATCCTCAATGCTCCTTTCTTAGTAACAAATAAAGTCACCCATCATGACCTTAACCGGTTAATGATTTTAAAAGAGCAGCGCTCGCTTGCGGTCGGCATACTCTAACGCACCAACCCGAGTGCTGC
Organism: Arma custos; assembly: GCA_037127475.1. Taxonomy (NCBI): domain Eukaryota; kingdom Metazoa; phylum Arthropoda; class Insecta; order Hemiptera; family Pentatomidae; genus Arma; species Arma custos. The sequence goes on from CM073761.1 coordinate 37,274,513, forward strand.
TAGCAGGTTTCGACATGTTCGTATTACATACAACTAATCAAAAAAGTATAAATCGAAAATGACATGAATTTGTTATTTGAGTACTACCCCTGGGTATTTTCTCTACGTGGCTTTTTCCATGCCATTATGTATCATTCATTATATTTAGTTGATGTATTGTTATAATACAGTTGTAAATTTCAATAAATATTTTTTTTTTAAAATTATCATACCTTTAGTACGATAGTCATTCCTTTTTTTATTTCTTTTTTTTGGGGTGCTTGTAACGTATTTTGTGACGCCCTCCCTGTGCAATAAATTAAATATAAATTTTTTAAAAGTTTGATTGTGGATTTATTTGTAATGTTATTTTCAAACTAGCATTAAACACGTCCAGTCGATTTTTATTATCTAATTTTTATTATCTAGTGGGCTTTAAGGACCGGGGAATGAAGAGTGAGGCTATAATAACTATTTTTACGACATCCTTTATTACACTTAGGCTATAAACGATCAAATCACGAGACACTTACAAGGCTACAAGGCCAACAATTTGTTGTTTTTTTATTTATCGGACCTTGAACAAAATTAACGTGTGTAATTTTAATAAGTTGTAAACATATTAACAATACAAATATTTTTTAGTTATAAAAAACAGTTTTTTATATTGAATATCTATATTGATACCAGAAAGGTTTTCCATCTACTATGATAAAAATACATAAATATCATTGAAATAATTATTTTTTACGACAGTGATTCTCATAGGAATTATTTATGGAAGAATGAACTTAATAATTCAATAGTGATATTGTGTAATAATGTAAGTGTATAAATTGATAGTTGTGAAGTTTTCTGTCGCGGTGTTATATATCATGGATATGACGCAAATTGTCATTATAACTGTTGATTTTTAACATCTCTTCGACAAGTGAAAAATTTAATACTTGAAATAAACTGAATAATTTATAATTTTTTCAACAAAATCTTTGTTTAACTCTTCAATCTTCAACCTCTAACGATTATGCTAATAGACAAAAATATTTTTATTAAAAAAATGTTCCGTTTTTATCATTAAGAATATGGGTTAGGGATTTTGGGGATGTATGATTGTTTTCTGTACAGAAAAATAAACTAGAAGTGGGAGTCAAATTCAGTAAATTCCTTTGATATAAGAGAAATTCTATTTTGGGCCCGAACCTGATATATAAAAAAAAAAAATCTAAAATTTAAGATTATTAAAATATAACTTTTATGTAACACGTCTTAAATTAATGGCACAGAGCTAAAACACGTTTTCGTTCCTTTTCACTTTTTTTCTTATTCATCATTCATTTTTTTTGTTATGCGTTTTACACTTCAGTATTTTCTTCGATTGTTTTACTACACACTTTTAACTTATTATTACATTAGCATTTTAATTTGTTTTAATTGTCAAATTATCTAATATGTTGTAATTATTGTACAGAAATATATTATTACGTATCATACACATTACTTTATAATTAAGCACGACACGTGTTTGTTCTCTACTTGTAATTGGTCTTCTAGTGAATGCAGTTTGAAAAAGGAAAACAAATAAAAAAACGATTACCATGTTGACGTAATCTAGAGTGTTCCTTACAATCGTCATTGGAATGCATGCATGTAAATATCTCATCGGCAACATAAGGAATGATAGTCGGTTCTTTTATCGATAGTTTTCTATTCACCAATTAAATTATACATCGATATAAGTTATATGACGATTAAGGCTTGCGTCTAACAGCCCCTGAATCATTTAAGGGCTTTGGGATTTTAATATTGGGAGCCTCATTCACGAGGAAGAAAATCAGTTCGGGGACCCCAGGCAAATTGTAAATAGAGTATGAATGTGTACAGTATATTTCTTTTATGTTTTATTTATTATTATTATATTTTATATATTTATATTTATTATTATTATATTTTATATATATATATATATATATATATATATATATATATAAAATATAATAATAATAAATAAAACATAAAAGAAATATACTGTACACATTCATACTCTATTTACAATTTGCCTGGGGTCCCCGAACTGAGCTTCTTCCTCATGAATGAGATTGTAATGCTTCAATAAAGTGTTTTTCTTCTCTCTCAATATTGGGAGCCTCAAATGTATCTCATGTTTTTGTAGTGATGATTCTTCATTATTGTTTTATATTTTTATGAAATATGAATGACATAAAATTATTTATGTTATAATTATGCTACATCAATAAAGGAACGTGAGGAAAAATTCCAATAGAGACATTATTAAATATAATGCATTAAGAAAAATACCAAAAATAGAGGCTCCAAAATACTGAAACAAAAACAACCAGTCGACGTTTCGCTTATTCCGGCACCATCAGGACAACACCTCACATAGGAATCACATCAAAGAAGACAAAGTGCAGTAGGTACGTCTCACACCAACAGCCAAACAATAGAGTAATAGTAAAATTCCCGTCATGAAATGTTTATCTATTTTTCTTATCTACGAAATGTTCAATAAATGTTTCGGTTCTATATTTGTAAATTCGCCTAAGGACGCTATCAAAAGAGTTGAAGAAACAGACCATAACACCAGGAACATATCGCCAGTGTTGCACACAACTGAAAAATATCCCCTTCCTCTGTTTTTGTCGAACTAGAACCAGCCAAAATAATGTTGAAATATTTCAAGTTACTAGACTTGTTTATTCAACTGTTAAATTCGAAAGAAGTCACAAAAACACCATAGTGCAGTGTTCTAGCTGTCAAAACTTAGTTCACACGCAGACTTATTGTCACCATTAACTCAGATGCATCAAGTGTGCTGGCTCACATCTAACTGAAGTATGCCAGAAGTCCAGAAATGAGCCTGCAAAATGTGCTCTTTGTTGTGAGGACCACCCAGCGAATTATAAAGGTTGCTCGGTATATAAAAGTTTCGAGGGACAGAGAACACGTAAAATACAAGGGAAAAACATAGAAAATGTTCCTCAGCCACCTGAAGTCAAAACTCAACTATATTCCCGGAATTGCCAAAAATAACTTGCATTACAGATCAACATATCACCAGAGTTCAACCTCTGGAAAACATAATCCTGACCTGAACGAACCAGCAGCAGCCTCAGCGTCTCAGCGCCTATAACCTCCCAACACAAAGCCCATACTTCCTATAACAAGCCCCAATCCTCCCAACCCTTTCAACCTCTAATAGTTTCTCTACCCTCGCACCCATAAAACCTACTTATTGGCCTACCTCGCTTAAAAAATTTCCAGATATTCTTGATATATTTGTTTCCTCACAGATTTCCTGCAATAAAACAACTATAAAATCCCTGAATAACGTTTCCTCTGATCACAGTCCAGTTCTACTTGAAGTACATTCAATTCCCATTCCTAAGCCCATCCCAGACTGATTACCGGACATGTAGATTGGGATAAATATCGATCGAATCTGGAAAATAATTTAGACCTCAAAATTCCGCTTAAAACAAAAGGAGACATCAATTCTGCAATAGACAAACTTACAGAAGCAATACAAACGAATATAAAAGATAAAACCTTACCAAGTAAAAATCATTATCAACAGAATAACTGGCCAATTCATATTCGCGAGCTATTAAAAGAAAAACGACGGGCAAGAGCGAAGCGGCACCGCACCAGATATCCATCGGACAGGAGTCATTATACCAAACTGACAAACAAATTAAAGATCAGAAAATTCAAAATTTGTATTACCGTACAGAAAATCTCAGAACTACTGACAAATCCTTATGGAATACCACTAAAAAACTCCTAAAATATAAAAATTTCAACCATCCACTTTTAACCGAATTCCAAACCTGGTCAAGATCTGATGAAGAAAAATCACAAATTTTCGGCCAGCACCTATTCAAAACATTTAACCATCATCCATATATCCTTAATCCAACCCACTCTGAGTGCATTGAAGCAGAATTAAGTATTCCTCTTCGGTTGTCCCCTCCGCTTAAAACATTCCATCCTTCCGAAATATCAAACATTATTCACAGATTACTCGCAAACAAAGCCACTAGGCATGACTTAATCAAATCCCACATTCTGAAACACCTTCCTCGGAAAGCGATTCTACTCCTTATATATATATATATATATACAACACCGTACTCCGCACCACATTCTTTCTTGATTCCCGGAAATTATCCATAGTTAAGATGATACCAAAACCTAAAAAAAACACCAGAACCATCTTCTTACCGTCCTATATCTCTCTTGTCATGGGCAAAATACTTGAAAAATTCTTTTTGAAATGTCTTCATCCTATCATAGAATCCAACCAAATAATCCCGGATCACCAATTTGGTTTATGAACATCACACTCCACTATCCAGCAATGCCATCGTGTGGCGGACGTTGTCTCATCCGCACGTTGTCTTTTCGCTTACTTCAACATTTACTGGATAAAAGCTCTAAGCTCCCAATTAATTACAAAAGACTCATTTACATGACAGTTATCAGACCTATTTGGACATACGGAGTTGAGCTTTGGGATTCTACTAAACCATCCAATTCATCTCGTATTCAATCCTAACAATCCAAAATTCTTCGTAAAATCCTCAATGCTCCTTATTATGTCTCAAACAAACTCATCCATCATGATCTTAATATCCCATATGTTGGTGATTTGGTGTAAAGTAGATATCTATCCCTCCATGACAAGCTCCATACACACATGAATCCGCTAGTCTCTCAACTTGCTTCCCATACTATTCCTGATAACCCTCCGAGGCGTCTGAAAAGAAGATGGCTTCGAGACCTTCTTCTATAGAACTTTATTGGAGTGTTACCGATGGGTAGTTACTCCACAAGTGGTTTTTTTTTTCATGTCATTTGTTCATATTATCAGATTTATTATTATCACTGGCTCTACAACCCAGCACGGGTCCTGGCCGCATCAAGGCGTCGCCTCCACTCTTCTCTGTCCTGCGCCAAGGTCTTCCAAGCTCTGGATCCAATGATGCTGCCTGCATCACTCTCGACTTTATCTGACCATCTAAATCGTGGACGCCCACGTTTTCTTTTTCCATCAACGAATCCAAACAGAAGTCTTTTTAAGATAGCGTTGTCCTCCATTCTGGCCACATGTCCAGCCCATCTCAATCTAGCTATTCTTATGTGCTTTACCACGTCAGGCTCCTGATACAAAAGATACAGCTCTGCATTTTGTCTGAGTCTAAATTGATCGCCAACTCTTACAGCTCCAAACATTCTTCTTAATATTTTTCTTTCGAAGAGCAGCAAACTGTTGGCATCTGCCCTGGACAGAGGCCAGATTTCCGATCCATAAGTCAAAACAGGCCTGATGATTGTTTTGTACAGCATGACCTCTTCTTGATATCAGACGACTTCGTAAAATTTTCGCCATCCCAAAATAACATCTATTAGCGGCCAATATTCTTCTTTAATCTTCTGGGCTGGTTGAGCTATCTGCTTTGACCAATGAACCGAGGTAGACAAAAATTATCAGATTTACTTGTTGTAATATTATTACAGTTGTAAATATCAATAAATTAATCTAAAAAATATATTTGTAAATTAGAATCACATATTAATACTTGTTACTTAATATTATATAAAAAAAATCCACTGTTTAACTGATATGCCTAAACAAACAATTATATTTAATCACATATTATATATCGCCCATCTACATATGAATCCAGATATTGCGAATATCCATTTTCCCATTTTTTTAAAACTAAGTTTAAGTGACAAATACATCATCAAGCATAGAAAAAGAAAGATTCGTATTTTATTTCCTGCAATAAGATATTTTTTGTAAATAGAGTAATGAATGGGGTTTGATACACAAATCTTCGAGTCAGATCTAAAGACCAGTTTTTTATTATTTTTAGTTTATTTGGTTGTCCGAAAGCTAGGATGCGGAACATTGAGTCAATATCCTAAGGGGTCAAGGTAGTGATAACGCCTGCGATAGTTTCGAACTCACTTGTCGTTAGAAAATGGTCGTTTTACCCTTTCATATATATTTCGATGATCATTTCATCAAGAAATTAACGTTTCAAGAAACCTTTCGAATTATAGATTATGATTTAAACTAAACATTATGAGTAAGTCGGTTCTATAATATATTTACAGTCTGTAATAGTTACTATATACAGTCAGTAATAAAATTATTTTTATTTTCGAGAATATTAAAAAGGAAACGAATGAAAAGTTAAATCTTGTTCCTTAACTTGAAGCGACAACCTGCGGAACTGATACCCCACAGGTTTAACTAAAATGTCCATTGGATTATATTCGATTTTTCAGTGGTCGTTAATATTTAAACCTTTTCATTAGTTATGAGGTAGTATGGCTAAAGTCATTTCTCTATTAAAAATATGACCTACTTCCAGAAAATGTATTTCCTACTCAAGCTCATTCGGTCAAAATCATAATACATATCCACTTTTATTGTATCTAACTTTAAAATACATTATCTATGACTTTCAAATCTATCTATCTATATTATCTAGGTTATATCGATACCAACACTTTACAGAGAAGAACATATGCACTGTTAACAAACGAACCATCTTCCTTAAGCGGATGCTGAGAACGCTCTGAATTCGCCAGATGTGAATGCACAAAAGAAATAGCTTTCAACTAATAATCAACCAGTTCTGAAAGGAGTTCTTAGCATCGTGTAGAGCCTGCTTTACCTGAACTGCCGGGCGCACAATAACCTATTTTCGCTTGAGTGCGTTGGATAAAATATTTTTAATATTTTTTGAAAATTTATTTATTGAAATTTAAAACTGTATTATACTAATAAAACAATTAAAAATAATGAATGATACATAATAGCATGAGATAAAGACAAGTGGAGAAACTACTCGCCGGCAGTACTCAAATAATAATTTAATTTAGAAGGCCACGAGTCCATTTTCTTAGGCGTATCGGAAGATTATTGGGCGTTGAAGAAGAAGCTGTGGTTTAAAAATTGAAAAGGAAAAAGCTTATACATTATATAGAAATCCTTAAAAAAACTTCTTAAAGTCTTAATAAATAAAAAAAAAAACGGTGGAAAAGGAGATTGAGGAAAAAAGAAAAACATGATTCTTAAGGTGCTATGCTAAGGTGCTATAATTTGAAAAAAAAAATAACGGTAGCTTATTTGTACCTATTAAAAGTTTTAAAAAATTAAGTTATGTTTTTGCTATGTGTCTGATGTAATGCTCTAAAACTATGCAATTTTTATTTTGAATTTCATTACTTAATTTTTTCAATTACTACTCTTTACATTGAATTTCAATATAGTATTTAATAATAAAAAAAAAACATTTAAGTATGGGGAGAAAATAAAAACAATTCTATTCTAGGCGCATGACAGCTTAATTTCGCTTGAGCGCGAGAGATAAAATAATATTTTTTTTTTTAAATTACAAAGAAGAAACTTATATATTATGTAGACATTTGAAGCCTTAATAAATATTTTAAAAAACGGAGAAGGAGATTAAAGAAAAAAGTGTGTATAAAGTTTTGCAAAAAAGGAAAATCACAGTAATTTTTTTAAGATAATAACTCTCGAGATTTTTTTTTTAATATTGAAAGATAAAAATAAAAAATCATGTTTTAGATTAGAGTGAAATGCAATGCTTTAAAAGTTTGCAATTTTTATTTTGCATTTTTTTTTTATCCGCTACTTGTTATTTAGTATTTTAATAAAATGTTGAAACAAAAATAAAATAATTTGAGCTAGGATTCTACTCATTTGTAAAAAGCCCGGATATGCTCGAACGTATTTTTACTTTATCAGCATGGTGTGTTGATAATGGGAAAAAACGTTCTGTTTAGCGATGCAAATTCGAAGGAAATGAAATAGGCGACTATAATAGTAATAATTTTAATATTCATCGAACAACAAGGAAAAATTCCTTTTATAGATAGCGCATATCTCTTCGCGAATGGGGAATAATCAATTAATTATGTCTTCATAAATAAATTAAATCAACATACCACAGATCTGCGCTTTGTTCCTATCGACCAATAGGATCTCCGTTACGTTCGGTTCCATTTCCGTAAGCGGTGCATTGACCCAGAGAAATGCCGGTGGAGACGGCTGACTCCGCGAGCTGGCTCCGCACTGGCTGACAGCTCCAGCACAACTGAATTAAGAATACACTGGCCTTCGATAATGACGGTAAACAGTTCTCCTACCCCAAGGTTATTTATTGTAGTATCGTGTAAGTATGCGCATTTACAATTAATTACATTACATTCCCAGCTGCTGTCATGTAACCTTCCTTATCATTCAGTAGTAGCATTTGGACCGTTGAGGAGGTGGAATGCTACGTCTGGTTAGTATTTTACTAGCACTTCGAGGTTAGGGTGTGCTTTATTCGTTTTTTCTTTTGATAATATTTTCTTTCTGTCCTGAAGATGCCAGAATGGGCGAAATATTTTGACAGGTATTTTTCTTTCCTGTATTTATGGAATTCGTCCACTAATATCCTAAACAAGTGAATGATGCTTATTTTGTAAACCAACGTTACTAAAAACTGTTATGCAATGGTCATGTATGCTGAAGATGAAGGTGCGTTCCTCAACAGGTGCTCTAGGTCACCAGCTCAGCATCACGCAAAAACCGGTTCACATATGCCCTGTTCGCAGACCAAAGAGCCTTTACCCAAACCAATTGACATGCTTTATTTGCTACAATTAACTATAGATGATTAAGTTGGTGCTTTAATTGAGATTGAGAGTTTTAATGTGGTGAATCATACCTCTCAATATCAATTCATACAACAAGCATGCGGGTAAAAGAAACAAGACATTTTTTAACATCGATTCATTTCTTGTTATCACTATTTGAATCGTAGCCGGGGTATCATTGATAGAGTATCTATTGGCAGTTCTAGTAGTTAATGGTACTCTGGTTTGATGTTACAGCGTTTAAATGATCTCAACAAGTAATGGTAGATTATGGGTGCCCGTATCCTCAACGACGCTGGCAACGAAAACATAAACAACATAGCTTGGGGATTTCAATATTTTCCATGGCATAAAATGGTACAGCGGTTAAAAAAAAAAAATCTGATTTTTTATATATCTAACAAGAAAGCCGCCAATTGAATTTCGTACTATATTGAATATATATATATATATATATATTCAATATATATATATATATATATATATATATATATATTATAATGCAATTGGGAAAAACCACTATGCAAAGCCTTATGTTTCAAATTTCTCCAGTAATACACCCACTTACCGGTCGACGTTTCGCCTATTCAGGCATTATCAAGACACAAAAACAAAAAAAGGTTATGTGAATCACATCTCGAAGAAAAGGTGCAATATATCCCAACGATCAACAGCCCATTTTTTTTTTGTCTTGATAATGCCTGAATAGGCGAAACGTCGACCGGTAAGTGGGTGTATTACTAGAGAAATTTGAAACATAAGGCTTTGCATTGTGGTTTTTCCCAATTGCATTATAATAAATAATAGTGTTTCTTTGTGAGTTTTTGGCTCTATTTAATTAAAGTAATTTCTTTATATTCCATCAAAAATGTAAAAATAAATAAATATATATATAACCTGAAGACTTCAGCATAGCCACTCAGCAATCTACACCCTTTCTTATAAATTGTACTGTAATTCAATAAGCGAAATGTCAATAAGGACGCTAATAGAGCTTGAATTATTTTTATTTTCAAGAGTTATTCTCAGCAAAACACGTCTTGCTGTTTTTTCTGTGAAAGTTTGAACGATGCAGTCGAAATTCGATAATATTGCTAATCCACGCGCAATTGACTATACATTAATTTTTGAAGCGATCAAGTGATTAAAGCTATGGATTTCATTTAATACAGAGTACATCTTACCTTCCATCTTAGAAGCTCGACTTATTCATCGTTCTATTCTTTCCTTGGCAGCTCACACAAAACGGGTAGTGATGCCAAGAACCCGTCTTTAAAACTATCATTCTTGAGAATATATTTTTCCATCACGTTCTACCTATTTATATTCGTTGAATGCAATTTTAAATACGTCATTTCTAAAGGTGAAAGGTTATTAATGCTTATTAAATATCAACATTCAGTTAGCGTATATCCGAATTTTTTAATTTCCATTCTTATTTATAAAAATCAATTGCTGTCCGTTTGTCTCGCTAAAACTGGAGAATGGCTGGACCGATTTGGCTAATTTTGATCTTGAAATATTTTTGGAAGTTCAGGGAAGGTTTAAACGGTGAGAAATATAAATAATAAGTAACGGAAAATGCTAAAAGCGACAATTTAATTTTCCAATATAAAATGATCCTAGCTGAGATTCCCGAAAAAACAGTCGACCGAAATTGCATGCAGTAGTGACTAAACACATGATACATGGACCTTGCGGAGTTTTCAACAACAACCCTCTTTGGTCGACGGCAAGTGCTCCAAGCGATACCCGAGAGACCTGATTGCTGAAACCATCACAAGAAATAACGGTAATTCATTGTATCGTTGGGGACAGTTGTGGACCGTGGGCGATCGGTAGTTGTGAAGGTAAAATGACAAGATTGATTGAAATTTAAGTAGACAATCGTTGGATTGTGACATACTTGCCAATATTGTCCAAAGCTTTTGTAGCTCACATGAATGTGGAATATTGTAACTCCGCCAAATCAATAAAGTACATATGTAAATATGTTAACAAATGTAGCAAAATTTCACAAATATATGTTTGTGATGCGAAGTTCACCAGGTCATCTAGTAGATTATAAAACCTGTACCATTGTAACCTATAGGTCTTCGTAGATACTGTACTACAGGCAATGTTTATGCAGGGAGGTTATTTGTCCGGGACCACGCTAACTGCCAGATTTTTAGTTAACAGATTAAATTATTTTCTGCCACAGCTAGATTTGAATCGGAGATTTTCAGCATAGCAATTCAGCCCTCCATCCACCGAGCTACCCCGCTTCAATAGCTATTAAGTATTGTTAACTTGTGCAAAACGATCTTTATCTTTTAAGTCAGCTTCATTCTATGCAACATCAGCATGCCCGTTAACAGATCTTACACAAGCACTACAAGTGTCAACTCCAACGACTATAAGTGACATTATCACGAGTTGTAATTATATTTTCATAACAAATTTTTGTACGCTGCTTTAAAATATATTTCACTATTTCAAATAATAATGTGACCAGAAAGTAATTTTAGTAAACAAGAGATTACCAAGAACGATTTTGACCTATCTATACACAGAATATACAGGCAGTTCTATTTATTACGAATCAACGCTACTTTTTTTTTTATCTTTCTGAAAATGATAAAGTAGTCATCCATTTTGTTAAACACAAAATATTCAGCTTTGAAGAACGAGAATACTTTTTTTAGTTTATTTACACCTCCGGTTATAATTTCAGATATTTTTTAAATTGCATATTAATATGGCTCGAAAATTCTATCTTCTTTCACACCTGTAGTCCTAAATTGATCACAGCTTTTCAAACCGATTGAGAAGTGTCTGAATGGGTGCATCGTACCATTAGATTGCGTGATATAGGATTTTTCTGTAATTATTACCTTTAAAAAAAATTTAGGGAACGTGGGGACTGGTAAGACTCAGTACCTCCTCTGCCAGTTCAGTTTTTCTTAGACTTTTAATTGATTTGTATTCCTAAAATATGTTCATAATGAGCGGGGAGTTTAGGGCAGCCATCATGCAAGAAATACACTCTTCTCAATTCAAGGGGACGGGGGTAAAAAAAATTGCCCATTGTTTACTGTTCCTGAACAAATTACTGGGCTAATGAACTAATAATATAGATAATAAACATCAAAACGATCAGTAAAGACTATTATGACGATTTCAGGAACCGCCAGTGTTAAATTTAGCTTTATCTGTGAAAGGATATCCTGTGAAATATAGACCTTAAACCCCAGCTGTCCAAGTCCTCATCTGGAGTATCCCTTTCTTATTCGCCTATCTTTAAAGTATAACGTTCCCTGAAGAACCTTGAAAAACGTCGATGATTGTATCTGTATTCAATTCAAAGAAGAATCATATCGACTATTTTACTTCGTGAAGAATACGGATCAATATAAAAATGTTACTTAATAGGAACTATCTATCGGTATATAATTTAAATTTTTTTAAAATGGATTTTCAGTTAAATCAATAGTTCAAGTATCAACTATGGAATACTACAAATTGAGTAAACAGACTAAGTTAAGACACTTTATTCTAATATGGAATGAGTGGTATTGTTTAGTAAAAAAATTAACAATATCTATTTCCTTGATATTCTTCAATATTCTATGAAATAATATATTATTAGAAAATAGACGTGGTAGTAATAATAGGTTTGACGTGGTAATAAATAACAGGTTTGACGTAGAAATGAATAACGTCCTTGAAAGCAGTAGATAGAAAAAATTAGAGAAAAAATGACAGCTAGAAGTCTGACAGAGGAGTATTGAATGAACATGAGATATTGGAGGGAAGACCCGATAATAATAGATAGATAATAAAATAGAAAAAAGGTATTATTTATTTATTTATTTTTGTACAACTTTATAGTTCTGCTCCGTTATCAATTCGCAGGCTCGCACTAATACCTGTTATCTTGCGGGATCCGTGTTGAAATTAAATACTTTGTATTCAACTGCAAAACTCATATTCATCACATAAAAATAAAATCATTAATAATTTTAATGGCCAATAGTTTTAATGGTTTTAATTTAATAATTTAATGGTGAATTAAAAGTCTTTAGTTACCACGAATTCCATTGGGTTGCACTATAGTTGTAGCGTAAATTGATGTTGAACATAAAAACTGGGTTAAAAACTTACATTGTTTTTTCCTAAAAATTAAATTACTGCAATATTTTAACAAAAGTATTAAAAAATTATAAGCACAGCTATGACAAAAAAAATGTATAAGATAAACGAATTTTTTATAAACGTTTTTACTTTTACCACTAAAACCATGAAGGATCTTGGATTCAGCACAGGGTAGGTACTTTACTGTTTCTAATATAAAAGTTGTGCAGGGAATTGATTTGTCCGAGACCAAAGTAAACCGCCAGGTTCTTCCCCCAATTAAGGGTACCCACTTTATTGAGTCTGGGTGAGCCCCATATAGATCATACAGGGGTCCATCCATGTCTTTTAATAGATTAAATAACATATCTAACACAGCTGGATTTAACCCGAGATCTTCCGCATAGCTACTCACCACTCTACACAAGCTATCCCGCTACTAAGAACGAAATATGCTATCATTGGTTCAAATTTGGGCCCCTGTACTTTTGATCTACATGTTGTAAACGAAAATACAAAGTTATTATAAATTGATCATATATTTTCAATAAACATTATGAGAACATGAGGTTATAATATATTTGGATAGTTTTTTATGAAGCACTCTTTATAACATAGTATTGCTAATGCCAGTTTCCAACAAAAATAGACTTTTTAAGGCCCATTTAATAACTTAACGAGGCCAGATAAACAAGCCTCGTAAAACGAAGAGTGTGAGATTCATTCTGAGTGTTTACATGTTAAATGTTCACATATAAATAACGGAGTAGATCACTTATTATCAGAACTAATATCAAATATCAAAAGTTGGGATAATCGAAATTCACCTTTAAAATAATGAATACTGTATTGTTTATACAATGTTTGGGTAAAAAAAAAATCATTGTGTACTACACCTGCCACGTAACAAACAATTCGTAGTAACAAAATATTTACTATCTCATCAAACTTCTTTCATCGAACCACTGACAAGCCTCAAACTGCTAAAAGTTTGGTTATAAGGAAACTAGAGTGGAGTAAAAAAAACTGCACCACTACAATCAAAAATTAAGTGTTTCAGGGTTCAGTACTTGCTAGGGACTGTTTCTAAGACAACGGTTGTGTGTAGAGCTGGCGTGTCGGAGATTACGCTCAATTATTAGGTTTTCCCCTTAATTAAGAGTCTGGATGAGCCAGTAGACTTTTTAGATCCTACAGATTAAATACGTGACTATTAAATCCTGTTGATCCATCTATGTCTGTTAACATATTAAATGACACTATACAACTCGTTTTTTGTGTCTGGTCAAAGACCCTAATTTTTCATCATATTATGCCAAAATAGAGTGGAATATGAGCTTACTATTGAAGAATGTTTGCTTTTGTGGCGGGGAGCTTGTTTACTCTAATTTGGAATCCTGAATTATTCTTAATACGGTAGTTAAGTAATATGGTTGTAACGTTTTGTTAACTATTTTCCAGTGATTTCTGAGTTTATTTTGTTTTGAATACAAATTAATATATTGAATTAAAGTGCTTTGTGTTTGAAATATGGTATTTGTGTTAAAATTCGAATTGATTACAATATGAATATTTTAGATGCTTATGTCTATTAAAAATATACTAAAACATACTCCTGGCTTCAAAAGCAAATATTTAGAGGAACCCTGTTCATTTTTCTCTATGTTAAGGTCTAACCAAGCAAACACAATCACTTTCAACCCAGACACAAAAAAAAAGTTTGTTGTCTAGTGTAATTTATCTGTCAAACCTGTATTTGATCTCGGGATCTTCAGAATAGCAACACAGCACTCTACACACTGAGATAGCCCGCTCCTTGTTTATAATAGTTCTAAAAAACTAATTTTAAAGAAAAAACCCTTACGAATGACCGATAAAGGACAACTATCTCGTATGTAGTGCATATGTTGTAGATATCCATTATTTGTTATGGCGTCTTATGTTTTTGTGGATCGAATATTAAAGTGTAGCATAAACTTTGTTTGTTTTTTATTATTACTTGAAGATATTAATCTTAGTACAATTATGTTTTATAACATTATTTTGTAATGTTTTGTTTTGTTATGAAAAACTATTCCCCAAGGCGCCACCACGGAGAGGTGGGAGGCCAGGGTTCGAGTCCCGGTCCTGGTCATATCTTTTCTTTTCAAATAATATATTTAAAAAATTATATCACATAACAATAAAATAAATTATAATAATATTAATGACTTAAAGTCAACTAGATCCAAAAATAAAGTAATGTTCAATTAACATTCTACCCGTGTATACATCGCAAATTGCGAGAACACGGAGATATAGGATCAGTGAAAGAAGAGATATGACCGACCGAGAAGCGAGCCAGGATGGCCGAGATGGTTAAGGCGCCACCACGGAGAGGTGGGAAACCCGGGTTCGAGTCCTGGTCCTGGTCATATTTTTTCTTTTCAAATAAAATATAAATTTTTTTTTATCATATAACAATAAAATAAAGTATTCCCCATTTCGTTCAGCTTCTTTTCCCTCGCCAAGATGTAGAAATGTAAAGGAGCTTACTTATAGGTTCTTCGGACCAAGTGGGAATATCTCAGTAATATTAGCGAATTAAATGAATTGATTTATGTACCATATTATGTTATACACGGAAATTTGACAAATAAATCGTAATTTAAATATCTAAAGTACTTCATCTTCTTCGTTATTACGTACTTATGAAGTGACAAATCATTCTTAGCGGTTACGTAATATTATTGTATAATATATACGTAAAGTATTGAGCACAAAATTAATGAACAGCTGTTAAAATTATATAATATTGCTAATTAATCCGTCAGAAATTAAATATTGAATTAAATAATTCAAGTATTTATTCAACGCATTTTTTTTTTAAATATTTAATTCTCTCGTTGGAGATATCTTGCAGGTTTCGTTTTCAAGTCATCGAATTGATTAAGAAATATTTTATACAGGCTGATTTCTTAATGTTAAAATTTCCATATCCTTTCAGATGCTGCACCGTGGAAAACAAGTATCGTAGCAATGTTTGTTTATCTCTTCTAGGGTATATGTGCTCTCAATTGGAATAGATTAAATTGAAAAATATCTCCTTGATCAGAAAGACATTAAAAAAATAATAAAATAAAATAAAGACCATTTAAATATATGACTCTAATTTTATTGTGGTGTAGAGACGAAGAATTTCAGCTCCTTAATTCTTTTAGAGCTATTTGATTAATCATCTGTCAAAGATTTAAATATTCATGTAATATTTGATCTAACAGGTGCATCATCGAACTCCTTCATAAACTCCTCACAAACCAGTGTATTATTCGAAAGAGGGTATATATAGTCTTATGGATAATAAAAAAAAAATAATACCCGATTTTAATATTTTTTAAAAATGCACTTCACTGATATGTGAGAAAGGATTCACAATGGCTAATGGAACATTAATATTATATAGATTTTGAAAATTAAATTGAAGTAAAAAGATAATGGAGAGTTATTTTTTCCAACCGGTTTTGGCTGAATTTATTTAATCTGTTAACAGCCGGGGATGGATCCTTTGGGATCTGGGACCCTCTTGGGGCTCACCCGGCTGCTATGAAGTGGGTACCCAAAATAGGAGGAAAACTGGCGATTGAGCGTGATCTAGGACAAATCACCTCCCTGCACAGCCGTTGGCTGAGAAACTGTACGGTCTCTTCCACTTACTGAACCCATGACCCTTCATAGATTGTAGTGGCATAAGTAGGTTTTATTTTTCTAAACCGTGGACTAGCTGGCGAAATAAAATTATAAATAGCATTGAATTGAACCTAGTGTTTATTGGAAGTAGTTCAGAAAGCAAAATAAAAATTCAGATCTCCAGGACAACAGGACGAAGGTCAGTATATTAATTGCAATTTTCTTTATTTGGTGTGCGATTGGAAATGAAAATGTCAGAAGATAACGATTAAAGAGCATGCGTTAAATATTTCCTTATCTATCTATCTATCTAACGGCGCTATGGTCCTTGCAGGACCTTGGCCTCCTCAGTGATACTCCTCCATTCCGACCTGTCCTCGGCTGCCCTTCTCCATCTGTCGACACCCAACGTCCGAAGGTCCTCCTCCACATCCTGAAGCCAACGAAGTCTAGGTCTCCCTCTGCTCCTCCTTCCACCAGGACCTCCATCATCATTTTTGGTAATCTACCTCTTTCAATTCTTTGTATGTGCCCCAGCCATCTTATCCTGGCACTCGTGGCAACGATATCTGGTGTACCATACTTTACCTGCCATCGATCTCCTTCCTTTGTAGGGCCAAAGACCTTTCTTAGGATTTTTCTTTCCCACATATTTAAAAGCCTTTCGTCGTTACGTTTCAGTGTCCAAGACTCACTTCCATATATGACCGGTTGAAGAACAGTCCGATACACTCTTATTTTGAGAGCTCTGGATATATCTCGGTTTCGAAATATTTTCATTAGAGACCAGTAGCATCGATTGGCAGCGGTTATCCTTGCCTTAATTTCTTCTCTAATCTTATTATCTTCAGTGATAACTGTGACCAGCCTCCTCGATATGCCCGATGTGCCCTTCTTCCTTTCTGGTCCTCATATATTTAGTTTTTTCCATATTAATTTCCAGTCCTGTTCTACTAGCTGCTACTTTGCATTCCTCGAATGCTCCAAGTAATGCACTGACTGTTCTTCCTGTGATCACAATGTCATCTGCAAACGCTAGATGCTGTGTCAGTCTGTGGTATACGAGAAACATTTCTCAAGTTCGGAATGAAAATGGATTGGCACGTGGAGCAGTGAGGTGTCTTTTTAAATATATATCGGAACAATAAAACAGCTAAAAATGTTGTCAATAACACATCTGGGTAAAGCTTATAGATTTGTAAAAAAAAATATGCAAATCATTCACTAATGCCAAGAAAACCACAGGAGGCGTAAACAAGAATGGTAAGGAAGTAAAATAAAAAAACTAAAAAACAAACAAAAAAACCTATACCCTCAAAGTGTCCTGGGTTCAGTACATGTTTAGGGAGAAGACTTGTGCTATATCATGCTCAACCGCCAGGCTTTTTCCCTAATTAAGGGTGCCCACTTTGAGGCTGGGTGAGCCGCAGGAGTGTCCTGGATTCCATAAGATCCTTCTCTGACTAATCATAGATTAAATAAAAGTATGCCAAATAGCGGGATTTTAATCCAGGACCTTCGGCATGGCAACTCAGGGTTCTAAGGTAATGAATAAGAATACTAAAGCAAAAATATAAATGTTAGGTATATGAAATCGATAAACCTATGTACTTCCGTCAGAATATTGTATACAATTATTTTTAAAACAAATATTAAAGATGTACGGGTTATTTTTTTTTAATTCACTGTTTTAAGTTCGATAGTGAAAGACAATAGTGAAACAGATGCTTTATTTTTTTTTTGTTTAATTTATTTATTGAAATTTACAACTGTATTATAATAACACACGTAAATATAATGGCATGAAAGACACGTAATGTCATGGATAAAGCAAAGTAGAGAAACTACCTAGTGTTAGTACTCAAACTTTAGCTTTTAGTTCGAAAAAAGGGTTCAATGTTGTATGTATGTATATATATATATATATATATATATATATATATATACAAAACATTTCTAACAAATAATAATGTTTACTTTACAGGTTGTACGTTTACGTTACAGGTTATATATATATATATATATATATATATATATATATATATATATATATATATATATATATATATATATATATTCATTAGATTTTAAAATTTAAAATTGTATTGGTTCCTAGCACTTACCTTTCATTTCCAAAACATTCTTCTCTAGAAGATTCCTGGCTGCATCCATGACGAACAAATAAATAAAAGCACCAACACAAGAAGAACCCTCGTCCGTATTATCTTGACGGGGACTACCCAACGCCTGCAAAGATCTCTACTGAAATATCTGAAGAGTTTGGAACGATAAGGAAGACAAGCTCGTATACGTCACTGAGATTGTCACACAAAACCGCACAATGACTCTCTAAAAAAACAATAACGAATATTTAATACTCAAGAATTCCTACGTATCGCTTAAATGACCAAGTGTAAAAATTTATATTTATCAGATTCTTCTTATTCACGAAAAACGTTTTAATAGAAGAAAAACCTGTTATTATATGTAAACATGCGTTTATTACCACAACTGAGTGTTATTTGTTGTCCATTCTACGTAACAGTATAAAAAATATTCCAGTGTTCTAAAGGACTGTTGACCATTTTCTGATATTTTCATTGAATAAAGGTTAATAGATTGATAAAAATAAAATATAACTTTATTAGGTTTGGTGATACATAGAATGAAATGATAAATATAAAGTAAATCGAACCTAAAAACATAACAATTGATTAACAGTCCTTTAGTACACAGAATATTTTTTATATTGCCACTTAGAATGAACAACAAATGACAATCAGTCATATGGTAATACATATCTGTTAGACATTATTTATGCACCTACATATATATATATATATATATATATATATATATATATATATATATATATATATATATATATATTATTTACTGAATTAATATATTAATAAATTAATTAATTTTGAAGAACTAGTAGAACTAATGACTGACAGTTAATAATTTTCTATATATTATTATGTTATTCCCTATTCAAGATCAGTTTTATCTAACATTTCTAGGATTTCGTCCGCCTCATACTTCTACGCAATTGCTCGTGGTATCTTCTTCTCTGATATGCGAAATCTATGGAATGTGAATTATCTTTTAAATCATTTAATATTTGCAATCCTGATCAACATTTAGGATACCGAGAACTGAGTTCCTATGCTGAACGTTCCTGGTTCAAATCCGGCTGTGGGAGATAAATTATTTAATCTGTTAATACACTCCTGGGCTCACCTAGCCTGTATAAAGTGAGTACCCTAAATTGAGGAAAACCCTAACGGCTGAGCGTGATCACGGACAATACTTTGCACAAACGTTGTTCTAGAAACACTACAGCCTCTACTATGTACTGAGCACAAAGCCTGAGTTTTAATGGTACAGGTTGTTTTTTTTTTTATGTCAACCTTATTTCTAATCAATTAAAAGTTATACATTCTTAATCACACAGAATTATTGTACAATTTTGCAACTAACAGAATAAAAATTGGCAACATATTGAATTAGTTATTTTGGATTTCCTAACGATAACTTCAGAAACAAGAGTAAAAATTCTTCATCACCGTAAAATAAGTGAACCAGAGATGCCGGCTTGCATAAAAATTCAAAACATCCTGAAGGTTAGATTAAACATTTGTCGAAGATAAATCTTTCGAAGGTCGAAATTTAAATCTTTGTTGATGGTAATTTTAAATATTAAATTCAGTTAATATTAAATATTAGTTTTGCCATAGGTAATAATCTGGTTGTGATTTCATACCTTCACGTGTTTCTCCTTTTTTGTCTACGCCCATTTCTTTCCCGTCTTGAGATTTGTTTTTTCCTGAAAACCCTGGCGAACTCTTACTTTCGTCTTGAGACGGTTGCAGTCTTGAATATCTTCACAAATAATCTCCATTTCCTGTAAGTCTTTTTCTACCTCTTCGAACCAGAGTGGCTTAGACTTATTTCCTTATTTTTAACAAGAGGCCATAAAATGCAATTCCCTCTTTCGTTATAACATCAGATATTTTTAACAGACGTGTACAGCTCACTGTTATGCCCTCGCTTGTTTTCACCTTAGTCTTAAATCGGGCCAAGAATTTTCCTCAAGATCTTTCTTTCTTTGATTTCCAATTTTTCTACCAGGTCCTTCTCATTCATAATGAGCTATTCCCCAGCATACAGAACTCTAAGTTGTATTATAATTATTTTTATAATAAGTTTCTATCAGTTGCACTCGTACACACCTAGTTAATATTTATTAAAGCGACACACACACACTATCAGTTGTGTGACGTAATTTCTGAACGATAACTGAAGATAAGACGAAGGCGTTTCTTCTGGGAAACTGTTTTTTTTTTTTAGCTTTCGGTACGGCCCTTTTTCAGTTTTTGTTTATTTTCTGTTACGTTCCCTTTCAGCTGGAATAATTTCGTTTGCGATGGCTTCCGCAAAGAATGAGAAAATTATTTTTTTATTAAAAATATAATAATCCTGATTATAATAATAAATAACTTCTTCTTCTTTCTCTTCCTCTTGTGCCTTTCAGCGTCGAGGTGCCGCATCAACCCAGGATCTCCATCTGTCTCTATCTCTCGTCATAATCCTCAGATCCTGCATGTTCTTCCCTCTTGCTTGTCCCAACTTGGAAATGCAGTTGGAGTACGTCTGCCTTGGTCTCCCTCTAGGTCTAGTTCCCACGGGTTTGACTTTCATTAACTTTCTTGAATCCCTGGCTTGACTCATTCTGTGGGTATGCCCAAACCATTTGAGCTGACGCTTCTCCAGGGTTTCTTTCAGGGAGGCAATGCGTAGCTCATCTCTAATAGTATCGTTCCGGATCCTATCTCTTCTTGTCTTGGAAGCTACTCGTCGGAGAAATTATTTCTCCAGCTGTTAAACGGCTCCAGTCTTTATCCAGGAGTATCCAACTCTCAGCCCCATAAAAGAGAACTGGCAAATATACGCTTTTGAATATACGGAGTTTCACGTCCTTTCCTAGTTCTCTTTTGCCTACAATAGTGTTGCAGATCTTGTAGTAAACATTATTTTCTTTTGTAACCCTGTTCGAAAGAGAAAATAACAATTGATCCAAATAGTAGTCAGGAATTAGTTATAAAACAATTTAGCTATATCAGATCTTCGGTTAAAAATCGGTGTCATCTGCGGATTCAAAATGTTTATTTTTTATATATTTATTTTGTATGAACTATTTAGGATCACGCAACAACTTTATTTATCTGTCTCCAATATTCCTTAATGCGTTCATTACATTCTGTCCAACCTCCTCTGGTTCTCTGGTCTTTCGTCATCTTGAAAACCTTCCAAATTTTACACTTTTCTCACTCTTTACTTCACTTTTGAGTTCAGTCTTGAATTCACTTTTGCCTAACATGTGAGACCATATGATGATCAAAATTTCTAAATATTGCCTACATTAATTAGACCAGGTTCATTCTGTATAAATGCCCGAGGACTATCAATCTCCGCTTCCGCATAATATCCGAGATTCTTTCCACTTTCTGATACTTTTCTCTGTTACTTCGCAGTTTTCATATTTAAAAAATTGTATTACTTATTTTCTGATTTAAAAAAGTACTATATTTATTAGATCTGGACAAGCCTGAATGAAGCTTGTTGACTTTTAGCAAAATATCAACAAGCCTGAATGAAACTTGTTGACTCTTAGCAAAACATCTTCATCAATATTCGGTACATAATAATAATTCAATTGAGTAATAATTCATTATTACTGAAGATGGAAACCCTTCTATTTACTATATTCAGCGTGAAAGTAAACATTTAAAACATAACTTAAAACAACTAATCACTATTCGTTTTTCCAACGCGTTTTGTCTTTATTTCTTTTATAATTTCCTGCATTTTTTAAAACCTTGTAAATATTTCTCCATTTTCTTCCTTCTGTTAGTTTATAGTTATCCATTTTTATTACTTACTGACAATGGGAGATAATTTATTAATTAAAATAAACGAAGATAACGGTATTTTAAAAGGAAGCCATTTTTAAAATTCAGTCTTTATGACTTCTGGGACTACTTACATAAAGGGTCTTGTGTTCAGCACGTTATAGGTCACGCTGAATTGCAAGGTTTTCCCTCAGTTAAGGCTACCCACTTTATATAGGCTGGGTAGTTCCAGGAGGGTCTGTAATATTCCATGGCTATTAAGAAATTTAAAAAAAGTATTTGTCACAGCCGGATTTGAACCCGGAATCTTCAGCACAGCAACTCAGGGCTCTACTTATTGAAATAATTTAAATGAAACATCGATTTCATATCTTAATTTCTGATACCAATATTTTTTCAAATGACTAATTAATTTTAAATATTATAGATAGTTAACATTGTGTATTTATTGAAATAACAGGTAGATTGTAGATAAGCTAGAGGCTAGACATTTAATGTTTTTTAAAATAAATTTATTTATTGAACATTACGACTGTATTATAACTTTACAATAAGTAAATAGAATGAATGGCAATAATGGGATGAGATAATAGAAAGTAGAAAAAATATCCACTAGTAGTAATCAAATGACAAATTCTGAAGGGTCACGAGCTCAATCACACCATCATAGTTTTATAGTATTCAGACGCCCCGGGGGATTTTCAGGGAATTGAAAAAATAGCTAGGTCTGAAACTAGTGGGTTTGAGTTGGAATAAAGTTTCTCATGAAAGGATTGATATCGGATTGGGACAAATAAGCAACAAAGGGGATATCAAGGACGTTAAGGATGATTTTATTCGTAACAAAGTTAGGAGACATTAAGGATTTTACGAAAGATTTCTGATTGTAAATATTGGATACGAGAGGAAATCAATGGCTTAGTAGAGCCACAAAGCTCTACTCCGAAAGTCCAAACAGATCTTATTATTGTCATGAATATGAGTCTTTTTTAATTAATTGGAAGCTTAGAACGTTTGTCTAGTAAGTGTTCAAGTACCTAACAACTGGTTTGAAACTAGTAGGTTTGAGTGGGAATAAAGTTTGTCCTGAAATGATCAATATCGGGTTCGGGCCAAATCAGCAACAAATGTGTCATTGAGGTCTTTACGGATTATTTTATTCGTAACAAAATGAGTAGCATGATTATTTGATGTAGTTTTTTTTGTTTTGTTTTTGTGAAAATCTTTAGGCGCTTTTAGCGACCTTTGGTAGGGGATAAACTTGTAGGTTTGCGTAAGCAACATGCTCAAGACTGGCGACACCTAGCGGCCTGTGCATGAGATATACAATTACTTTTAATCAACTCTAGTTTAAAAGTAAGAATTCCATTGATATAGAATAATTATTATTATCTAAAAAGTTGTCTAATATTTGTGAAATTGATGCTAATAATGATTTCAAACAGCAACTGGTTGAAATTTTCGTTTCGTATAATTGTTAAATGTTTTGTTTTATGTAATTATTGAATGTACTGTATGAAATGATCTATGTATTGTTCAACTAAACGATTATTAAAATGCTTAAAAATAAAATAAAAATACGAGGTTTAAATAATACGACTATATACTAATTATGTAACTTTTGCAGTCCATCATATTTTTTTATTAATAAATAAACTACTTGAAAATGTATATAATCATTGGTCGGATATATGTGGAAACCAAAGTAATGTTGATAATTTAAATTTACAAATTTGAAATTTAAATAATGAAGACTATAGTTGACTTTGAAATTTAAAAAAGAATTCACAGTTACTAAACAATTTTGAGTTTTCACTTCTGTCGGCAGTCCTCATGACTACCTTTTTAAAGTGAAACTTTTATTCTATCGCCCCAAAATTTTTCACCTATCTATCAGCATGTCGTGTTACATCTGGAGAAGGGGTAAAGTGAAAGGCGCATGACAGGACAGCCTAGGCCAATATGGCGGCGCCCAGTCAGCTGACCGTGTAGCATTTATATTCTCACTTATTCCTGCAAGTGTTCCGCGGTATTTGGGTGTTTTGATCTGTGTATTAATGTAAATGCATTTATTTACTTTATCGTAAATGTTTTAATGTTCATTAACTTTAATTAAAATTAAATAAATAAAAACGATTTGTTTACTAATAACAAATCTCTTCAAAGACTATCAGATCCTTTTATCAGTGTGCATTAATTTTAATTTATAATAATATATTTAATTATTAATATACTCTAATGCATAATAACACTCTGTGTAGAAACCTGTATTTTTATTCTAAAGGGACTTGTCCCAGATTAAATAAAGGCATTACTATTGTCTTGTTCTTTTTCTCGGTTTTTACCGGAGAATGGACCTACCCGGATATAAGTCAAGGGTTAGGCTAGAGTTTGTATAATGATAGAATACATCAATGATATATAAAATACATCAATATATAATCATATACAAACACTTTATTGTGAATATCCCTCTTATATAATATTGATCCTACTTTCTAATATGCGTTTATCATCTAAATGATTGTATTAATTATGTATTCCTTACTCTAATACGCAAATTGAAATTAAATTTTATAATTGAATATACTATTGATTCCCAATTATCATTCCCATTTTTCAATAATTAAGTTAAGATTAAAAACGCAATTTTAATACCCTAAATCGAATAATTTTCCAATTTTTTTTTAGTTAAATGCCTACAAACCGAAAAAAAGTTTCACTTGCATCGTGGTTTCATAAAACCACACAACTTTTATTACTTTTTTCTATTTTATTAACTTTAGTTAAAAGACCTATACTTTGAGACCCACGAGACTTATGTAGTTGTTACTTCGTCTAACTAGTAATCAGCGCCTGAACAAAGGGCTTTTCAACCGATTTTATTGTTGTTAAATAGTTTAACAACATTTTAATAATAATAATATTTAACTGCAATTCACAATAAAATAGCGGCATTGGAAAGCTGGAGAATGCCTAGGCGGTGGTATCAGCGCTATTAACAAACGAGTGGGGAGAATTGCGCAAACGCCCAACCTACCTCCAGTGCCGGCTCGACAACCAGACCGTCAAGATGGCTATCGGTGAGTTCATTATACCATGGTTCAGCTTAAACATAACCATCACGTCATTGATTCAACATAACCACACGGTTTTTACTATTCTAATTTAATTATATTTAAAATTAAACCGGCACTATTTAAGTAACAGCAATACCGGCATTCGCTGCTAACAGAACAGTATTCTTCCGTTTTCCGCTTCTTAAGTTGTGTTGCCAAGCGTGACAACCGAAACTTCTCCCACTAGTTCCAACAATCTCTGCTATTTCAACAATATGTTTTCTTAAACTATTAAAAGAAGTAAATTCTCGCTATAAATTTTTGAAAACTTACTATCAGTGAGACATGCTTCATCTAGCTTGCTTTCACTAGATAAAGGAATTTCTCCTTTAATTTTTTTTTGTAAAACTATATAATAACTGTTAGTTCTTAGTACAAGTTAATATCCATATTTATTTATATTATAACAAATTTAATGACTGTCATACATTATTTAAACAGTTTTTGAGAAGAATATGGATGTGCAATGGCAACCTGGTTACGCCTACAGGATGATCTCACCAGTATCGAGTGACCTTAATAAAGAATGTCTAGTCGTTTTCACCGGCATTTTCTACTTTATAGCTCATCATGCTGTAAAGTAATAATATTAATAACAAATAATAATAAAACTATAATTAGTTTCATTGTAGATTAACGGTGTTTATGTTTACGTATGATATAAACGATAGTTTATCTCCACTGTTTGCGTTTAGTTTGTAAATGCAACTAACAGTCTCATAAAATGTTTTGTTTACTTTTAGTGTTGATTTGTTTTGTTACTGTTGATGTTATTTTAATTTTTTTTTCTGTGAAATTCCATAATCGATATTGTTTAAGTAGATCTTGTAAATGTATAATATTCATGAAAAATTAAATACTTGAATTAAATAATAATTAATGGCAAAATTTAAGTTATTTTTTCATATTTTTTTAAAAATAATATTCTTTCAATGAATATGTTTACTAATTCAAAAAGTTACTCGAAGAAACTTCAGAAATGGAAAGAAATTTCGGAAATGCCAGCAGTTCCGCTATGCCAGTTTTAAACATCCGGTAGTCTTAGATGTTTTGCTTGTTAAATGCTGAAGCAGATAAAATTTAATTATTTGGGATAATTTTAACCTGCTTTCTCTTTAAGAATAATGTTCTGTTCAAAATATAAATTTAATTGTTAACGATATATTTAATTGTACATGAACGTATCCTTCAATTGTAACACCTGTTCGTTTCATACAATCAGATATTCGTTATTCATTAAAAAAAACTACTTTATTAGGATTTATTTTAGTTATAGTTTTAATTGTATATTATTAATATTATAGTTTTAAAATTACGTTTAAGATATACGTTAAAAACGTGTATCGTTTTATTTTTTTATAATAATTACTAGTTGACCGTATAAATATCATGGAAAATAAAATTAATATTAAATTACAATTGGATATTAAATAAGCAATGGAGACTAAATCGCCACTTCCCTCTTGATGACTTTTTATTTTATTTTATAATTTAAATCTGATTCGTCAACCATTATTTTTCCAGTAGTTGGTTGCATCATTTTATATACTTATATTTACTAAAAAAATTATATTTCTAATGTATTGTGCATTAGTACCTGTTAAATAACTCATGGGGGATCGAAGTAGCTCTGTACGTAGAGTCCTGAGCAGGTGCCAAAGAGTGGGTTCAAATCCAGCTGTGACAGATAAATTATTTGATCTGTTAGCAGACACGGATGAATCCTATGGGATCTGGAGTTCTTCCTTGGACTCACCCAGCCTATATAAAGTGGTTACCCTTATTTCGGGTACCTGGCAGTTGTGTGTGATCTCGGGCAAATCACCTTATGCACAACCGTTGTTCTGGAAACATCACAGCTTATACCATATATTGAAGACAAGGCTGTTCATAGGTTATATCGTTACGTTTTCCCCCCTTTAATGTCTTAAATTTGATATGATTTATTAAAAACTTGCACTTTGTGGGGAACGAATATTTTATTAACCGTTACTGCTTCATCTTAAACGGAACTAGTTCATGACTCACATAATAATCAAGGCGGCATACGTAACGGAAACGGGACAAACGATGCGGAATCTTTAATACTTGGAGGAACAAAGACGAAGACCTTTAAGCAGTGACGTGACTTAGGGTGTGTGAGCCCCAATGCTAATTTCTGAGCCCCCTCCTTATGAACTATAAAGAACTTTTATATATATATATATATATATATATATATATATATATATATATATATATATATATATATATATATATATACGTATTTGCTTGTGTGTTTGTACATAATACAAGGGCCTGTCTTTGAGAGCTCGCACGAAGATTATTTAATTTTCTTTCCAGTATTGTAAATATTATATTACCAATAACTGTCTTTCTTTCATCTACTACCTATGGAAAGAACCGCTGATTGTTAAATGTTCATTAGAAAAAAGGAAACCATTATTGTTTCTCAAATTAATTAAGAATTACAATTTTTTTTTTGTAAAAATCTATTTCAGGAATAAATTTGTTTTTATTAGATACGGGTCAAGTTAACAACTTATAAATAGTGAGATACAATAGCTATAATAATTGTTACTTATTGACAAATGTCAGATTTATTTTTATAATATTCCATTGTAAGAATGACTCATTCACTAATGAAACCATTAAAGCATAATGTGCCCTGTGTGTGGACAGTCTATAAATAGACTGCTAATTATCAACACGTTCTTTTTAATTTTGTTTACCTTTAAATAGTTATCCTAATTAGTCCTTAGATTTTATAAATAATTATTTAATAACAAATGAAGGGTAGTAACTATTAAAAGATAATGCCAATTAATAACAATTTATTCATAATTAGCAACCTTAATTCCGCTCTTGATGACCGGGTAACCTTAGTTTGTTGTTTTAAAGACTCCGATGCTGAGTATTCCACTCGTTTGTAACTAGAATGGGAAGATCGAAATTAAAAAAATTGTAAATACTCTTTCAAGTTTCCACGGATGACACGGTCTAAACCAGAAGAAACAACTGAAGTTTTTTGTATAAATAATTTTTTTTTATAGCATACCGAAATAAAAATACGCACACACACCCGCCCGTATCTGGAATAAGTAATACGTGACAGTAATTTCGCGGAGTGGTGAAAATTAGTAGGAAGGTTGTTTTATTTAGTGAATAGGAATCTCACAATTGTCGATGTTTACTTACAATTCTTTTGAAAGATTTTTCCCGAACAATACAAAAAAAAAACACGCACGTAGAATCTCCTGGATATAACGAGTATATGCTCCTCACACTTGATTGCAACATTCGATGGAATGATACGGTATAATGGCGTAAATAAAATGGAATGGAGCTTGAAGGATTACCGACTGAATTGAATAATAGATCACGTCCGTTGAATCAAATGCATAATAGGGCATGTCAAATCGTTGAGGCTGCTCAAAATGCGATTAAGCTGTCCGACTGATGACTGAACAATTTTTAATAGTTGTAAATTAAACTAAAATGCGTTTGAATTCATATAATCAAAACATTGACTATTAAAACACAACATCCAAATAGATTAGAGTATCAAAATGTTTTTTTAGGATATAATAGAATAGGCAAAAGGTACTGCGTTGCCATGCCAAAAATCCTGGTTCAAATCCCGCCGCTGCGCAGTGTTCTAAAATTCTAAAAAAAATTATTGGAATATTTTAAACAATAGTTCAAAACTTAGAAATCTAATATTTGTATATGCCTGGCACACTTCATCTCGACAGTAATGGAGTCTGAAGTAATGAATCCATACAAATAGACTAAATAATTTGTATTCAAAGCTTCTTTCTTTGCTTCAATCGCACAAAATTATTATGTTACTAATTTTATATAAATCAATAGTTGAATATCGGTAATATATGTTCTCATAGGTGCTATTTTTTCCAATTGCAAAAATCTTCTGATAATCAAAGTGAACCAATTTTATTTTTAAATACATGAAGGATTTTTCCTCATTTTGAAACTTTTAAGTGACTTGTATCTGATTGTATCCGGGCTAAATTTTATATATTTCATAGCTGCATCTCTCCCATTAATAATAAGATGCATTATAGCCTGCACATTCGAGTAAAACATTGTTTTTTTAATTTTAGAATACTTATTTTCGTGAAAGGTTTTTTTTTTTTTTAAGAATGGTAGAAACACCCATAATTTTTTATTTTATAGTTCTACTCGACCAAATTAAATGTTAGGAACCATGTAGAGGACTCTGAAAGGAAAATTAAATCAAAATTGGCTAACTATTCCTCCAAAATTTCTGATAAATGGTGGGAAAATCAAGCAGCTCGCAGTGTTTCGTAATCACTTGGAAAGCGATAATTGTTTTTTTTTCTTCAGAAAATGACTTGAAAATATAGATTGATCAAAGCGAACTTAAATTAAATAAATTACGGATTGATAAACGTAAAATTGTCAAGACTTATTCCAAGGATTCGAAATCGATGATTTTCAGAAATTTTATTGAAAAGCGAGAAAAAATACAACAGAAGAGCCAACACTACTGCGACTATTATTGCAAAAATATTATTTTTAATTGTTATCTGTTAGCTTTTGTTTTTAAACTTATTTCAGTATCAGTTCCACAGTTGAATTGAACTTACTCTTACTCAAGCTGAGTTACAACTAACTTTACTTTACAGCTAGTTCTAACTTTTCATTAGTTTCCTGTTTAATATTTTTGAGAATATATTAATGGTCTAGGGTATTGGACTTAAATTATATTTTTCTTTTGATGTATAAAAATACAAAAACCTTTAGTCCAAACAAGTCATTTGATTCATTTATTCATTATATATAGACGTTTCGACACACGAGTGGTCATTTTCAATATATATACTTTACATCATCATTCATTCATTATAAATCTCTATTTGTAAAAAAAAAATATTCAAACAATCATAAAATTTAACATTATAATTTTTTTTTATATAAAAACAAGAATTTTCTTAACACTTTATATCTGTCACACCACTATACATGGCATCGTCAAAAATACATTGTAAAAGTGTTACAATTTTTATTCTATTGTAGGGACAAAAATGATATATATAATGAATAAATGAATCAAATGACTTGTTTGGACTAAAGGTTTTTTGTATTTTTATACACCGAAAGAAAAATATTTATGAGAATTAAACTAATCGTGAATTGTGGCATGAAAACGAAAGAGCGTTATTATGGAAAATGTTTATACTTCAGTAATCATTTCATCAAGAAATAAACATTTCAACAAACATGCATCATCATCTACTTCGAAATATTAGTTGAAATGTTTATTTATTGATGGAATGATTACCGAAATATACATTTCCCATTATGACTTTCTTTTATTCATCCTAAAACTCACGATTATTTTTATTTTCGCGAATATTAAAAGGGAAACGAATGTTGTAAAAGTTATATCTTGTAACTCACCCCGAAGCGATAACCTGTGAATCTGATACCCTTGTTTCTTTTAAAGGCTGCCTATTATTGCCTCTATTGTTTTTCATAAGAGGCATGTTTCGGAATAAATAGAGAATTTGTAGTTACTTATTATTATTATTTATTACCATGCTAATTAAAGTGATAGCGTCGCGAAGGTTGAGGTGTGCCTGTAAAGTTGTTGAGCTTAGTAACGGATGATTTTCTAAAATGTTAATAAGCGATGATAAAAATAACCAGCTTACATTGGCGTTTAATGGGACGCGGCTGGGAAAGGGGGCAGGGGCCTCCCAGACTCCTGCTTTGCCCTCATTTCTGGTGAAGAAGCTTAGTTCGAGGATTCCAGGCAAATTTTAAATTGTAATTATAGTATGGATGTAAGCAATTATTTTATTTTTAGATTTTATTTTTATTACATTTTCGCATTTATTTTGTTTTTATACAGCATGTATATATTTTTATTACATTTATTCATTTTATTTTTTGTTTTGTTTTTATGGAATGATTCTATACCTACTTAGCACTATTACTTATTACTTATTATATTATACAAGTGGCAGATTGTAATAATTCAATGAAGTATTAAAAAATAAGCGATGAGGCCTAGGTGGGAGGATTGTGTCAAGAGTGATCTGACGGATTTGAGTTTGGGTAGTAGTCCGTGGAAAAAAGTTGGTAAGCAGAGGATGGTGGTATCGGCATCGAACCTTCTGGTTTGCTAAGCCTCATTGTTATATACCTTATTTCAGGATGAACATTGTGTAGGCAACTTACCACTAATCATGTTTTAAAAAAATGATTACTTTTTTGTATTTACATCTTTGGAGAACTGGTGTGTTCCATATATTCTATCGTCATGCTCGAGATCATGAAAGAGGCTGAGATAACCAATCGGCCTTCATCTTTTTTTACATGCCCATTGTCATCGTTACGGTTGAGGTAAATATGGCACACTGTTTAAAGTCAAAAAGTAAACAATATAAAAAACGCGAAATATATTATTATTACAAATATTCCATAGACTCGTTATCACAAAGCGATATGTTGCATTCTCAAATCCTTGTTCTCTGTCAATAGTAAATTTGTAAGATGTCTGCTGCCCATCGATCTGCCGACCCAATTCCAGGATTGTGTAGCTTTAGATATTTTAGCTTCTTTCTCATTTTTTTTTAAAGTAGAAAAAATAAATAAATTTTAAACTAATATTTCTTTAAAAAATAGATACTTTTAGTGAGAAATTCTATTAAAAGTCACGGATCCTCTGGGATCTGAAGACCTTCCTGGAGCCCAACCAGCCTCAATAAAATGGATATCCTTAATTAGGAGAAAAATTTAAGGTTGAGCACGATCTCGGACAAACCACCTTCCTGTTGTCCGTTGTCTTTTGAAAAACCTGTTCTTGTTGTTGAAAAACCGTTGTCTTAGAAACTGCACTTTTTTTTTTTACTTCCAGTATGGTATATAGCAGAACAGATTTTTATAGACAAACTTTATTAGATCATGATTCGAGAAAGGAGACTGTTTTTAATATTCTAACATTGCAAAATAAATCTATTTAATCTTTATCCAAATGTTTCCCCAATTCGGGCATTATAAAGGATTATTGTAACTGATAACGCTGGACAACAAAATTTAACTTTTTTTCTGTTAAATAAATTACAAGGGCTGTTTCTTTTCGAATTTGGTGCTCTGATTGCAAATTTGATAAGCATTTTTGTCTCAGGGGCAAGGATTTCGTGTGATATCATAATAAAATAAATTATTTTTTGTTAAAACAAGCAATTTTATTCCTTTCAGCTTTCATACCGTAATTTAAATCAAAGTGTAGCCTTTGATGATTTCCTGCTGTATTTTGCGTCTGGTACATCTCTTTTCAAAGACCAGCAATAGTCTGCCAACATATTTGGATTCCACTTTCCCTGGTATCGTTTCTCCAGAGTGGATATTTCTTGATGGAATCGCTTACCGTGTTCTTCACTCACAGCCCCAAGATTTTCAGGAAAGAAATCCAAATGCGAGTCAAGAAAATGTATTTTTAGAGACATATTACTTCCTAAAGCCTTATGATTTTGTAGAAGATCAGAAACTAGCTCTCTGTAGTTTTTTGCTTTTTTATTTCCAAGAAATTCTTTCACAACATTTTTAATCCAAGCTGATTTTCCGGCTCCATTCAAACATTCCTCAAAGTCTTGATGCTTCATAAGCTCCCTTGTTTGTGGACCAACAAATACACCTTTTATTTTTGCATCACTGATCCGAGGAAATGTGGCTTTTAAATATAGAAATCCAAGACCACTTTTATCCAGTGCCTTAACAAAATTTTTCATCAAACCGAATTTGATGTGCAATGGTGGAAGATAAACGTTTTCTGGGCTTACTGGTGGTTCGAAAAGTACATTTCTTTTGGGCCATTCCTTCTTTATATAATGATTTTTGTGATCCCTGCTGTCCCACTCACACAGAAAAATTTTCAAATCACACACAATTTTGTGTAACCTGATTGAAGACCTAACACCAAAGTTAGGCCAAAAGGTCTCTCCACACATTCCAAGAATGCTTTTGGTATTGTATCTCGGACAGTAAAATCTTCATATATGTCTCTTTCATATGGGCTGCATAGACAATGGGGATTGAAGGCTTGGCATTGCCTATATGAAGGAGAACGGCTTTTAAACTAAGTTTGGAGGAATCTATGAACAGCCTCCATTCTTTAGGATTATGATTACATCCTAATTCACCCATTAATGCATCAATATTTGTGCAAAATATTAACTGATCTTTTGCAGAGAAAAAGCGATGGAGTTCTTGTTCCCGTACACAAAATACATATGAGACAGCCACATTTACCCATTTAACAAAAATACTGTTGACCAGGGTAATTGTAATAGTGTACAAATAGAAATTGGTATTGAGAACCTCATAATTATACTACATACATAATAACCCACACACAAACACTCCATTTTGCTTCATACTTAATAGTTTATTCTTTGTCCTCTTTACTCCTGTATTAAAGTAATAATATGTATATATTTTATAATAAATCAAATTAATAATTATAACTCTTCTTATTGCATCTAACAATAAGATTATTTTACAGAAAACTGTCTAATAACTATTAAATCATGATTTTACGATTATTTAGTTTCTTTCATCACAAATAACTATTATATAAAAAAATATTTGTGTAACGAAAGAAAATTCATATAAAATTTAAATTCATCTACAGGGTTAACCAGTTGTTAAGTTATACCTGAAGTGTATGAGTTTTCATTTAGAACTTATTTAGGAACTTAAAAAGACTGGACTGATTGATTATTTATGTATTGAAGAGGCCCTAGTTACCGACTATGCACTAGTTGCCGACCATAAAAAAAACATATCTAAAATTAAAACTATGTTAATTTTTTTTCTTTAAAAAATTGTTTAAGAATTTCCATTTAATTTATATTTGACATGAATCTGAAGTTGTTAAGAAATAAAATATGGCTCTCCCTCCACTACCATGTGGAGTAGTGGTTAGCGTAACAACCTTCTATACCCAAAGTCGGGGGTTACCTGCCCTGCAGTTGGCCCTAGGAATTTTTAAAGGGAATGAAAAATCCGTGGTTATGACGCCTTTCGGAAGTGACGTCAAATGCGGTCCCTTGCCTGTGCGGTGACAGGTACTCTTTTAAGATTCCTATACTAATTATACCTGGATAGGCGAAATTCAGAACTACCACTGTAGCCTCTTCCGATTATAACCATATATTGACGTTAAATGAGTAAACAATTTTTTGTGTTTATTTAACCTCTAACTAATGAATTCAGCCTCTTTTATTTATAAATAATTTATTGATTAGGAATTTGTTTATGGAGTAAATTAATATAGCAGTCGTGCATTGAAGCTACTTTCCCCGCAGTGCAGGTGATGGCCTGTTACATTCCTTTTCGTGTCCGTTGGGAACTGCCTTGGGAGGTCAATGTCTTCTTCCTTTTTAGAACGCTCCGCCAACTTGGCGTTTATTAATAGTTTGCGGGGCAAACTGGCCGTCTTCTTCCCAGTAAGCATTGCATCTTCTCATATCTCCAACATACATTAACATCTTATAAAAAAAAAAAATTAGAAATCTATAATTTAGATAGTCTTCATAGTCGCCCTTGAAAAATGAGAAGCTATGCCTTCGACTATGTTATTATTCTCGTATTAATATTTATAACATAAATTCCTTCATTAACATGTACGTGTGCAATCATTTAAATGTCAACCAGATACTTTGATAGGTTGAGCAATGATGTAGCTGATGCTTCCACGCGATCTTATTATTGCTAGATTTTTCAATTACCGATTTTTTTTCTTTCTTCCGGTAATTATCCCGTATAACGCCTTGAATTACCACAGCCTTTGTATCTTCGAAATTGCATCCCTTATAATGTACTTTGCCGTTTCAGGCTACTTCAACACTTATTAAACAAACGCTTTAAGCTCCCAAATAATTACAAAAGGCCTAATGGACTTATGAATATGGAGCATTGGGGCTCCACTAAGCCATAGTCCTTAGTACAATCTGGCCAGAGACACCGTCCTGTACACATCGTATTATCTCCTAATTTCTTCTGCTCTTTGTTCCGTGTTTTTGTAGTGTTGTGTTTAGTTTTGTCTCTTTTCTTCTCTCTATATATTTATCGGTTATTATTTATTATTTATTATACTATAAACTTATTCAAAAAAAAGCAGAGAGAAGATTTTCATTCGATAAATTAAGCTAAGTTCGACGACCTTGAAGACGGTGAAGCTTTCGGTCCTAATACCAACAGCATTAGGCATTATCCCGAACATACAAACAATTGTGAGTTATTTATTTACTTACGTAATTATTTTTTCTCTTCTTATTCATTATGGTTCACTGCACTATTTGCAACGGCGTTATTACCCGAGATGACAAAATCAATATTAGTTGCTCTAAATGCAATCTCATATTTCACGGGCGATGCATTAACCTCACTGATAAAGATTTAGAGGCCCTTAAATCTGTCAAAAAAAATCTGTGGTTATGCTCTCAGTGTGACCAGGCGAAAAAGAATACGGCGACGGGAGAAAAACTTAAAGCTGAACTCTCTTTATCAGATGTTCTAACGGCCGTGAAACAAATTGACACCAGTATTAAAGATGAGATTAAAAATATCAAAACAGCCATTGATAAACAAGGGGACCTCACCTTTGAGTTTAGTGATAAACTAACCACAATAGAAAAACATCTAGAGGGCCAATCAAGATTCATAGAAGAGATATTGGCGGAAAATAAAGCTTTAAAGGCCCGGGTAGGAGATCTCGAAGTGCGGGTAAACAAAAGTGAGCAGGGCATGTTATCTAACTCCCTGGAGATCCGGGGGATCCCAGTCCTAGCCGGTGAGACCCCTTCCGGCCTATTAACTAGTATCGGTGCGGGCCTAGGCATAAAGTTAAATCTAGAGGATCTGGACACAGTGCAACGACGGAGAGCAAGAAATGATGACCCGCGACCCCCACCTATCATAGCACGCTTCGTGAGGAAATCAGTGAGGGATGACTTGTTACATAAAAGAAAAGTCAAAAGAGATTTCTCTACGCGAGATTTAGGTTGGCAGGGAAATGACTGCCACCGTATCTATCTGAGCGAGGAGATGACAAAAGGTAACAAGCACCTCTACTGGTTAGCCCGTCAGAAGAAGGCAGCGGGAAAGATAAAGTATGTGTGGTTCTCTGGGGGCAGAGTGCGCTGTAGAAAAGAAGATGGTCACCAGGTGGTCTTCATAGATCAGGCCCAAGATCTAGACGTCTTCGGGTGACTACTAAAGTTTTGTTTCCCCGCTAGCTCTATGACAACCTATGGCGCTCACCACGGAATTTTGGATTTTGCCCACGCCCTCTCTATACAGTTAATTTCTTTTTATTGGTCCATATTTTTAGTTCTTAGGATCTTTTGTTCTATATTTTTAAGTTTGTTCATGTTCAAGCAGCTATATATATTCTATTACTTTGCTTCTCTCATTATTAATTCATTATTTTCTCTTTTTACATATTTTAACAGTATTATCATTTCTATACTATTAATATTCTTATATGTTTTTTGTTTTATCTTGCTTGTCTTCAACTATCGGGAACATTTCATAGCTTTTTACCTAATCTACCTGCTAAAATTAATTGCACACAGCATCTTCTCCTCTTTTACGGGGATCTTCTCTCCTACCTCACCATCATGTCCAGTATCCTGACATCCTGTCACGTCAACACCCAATCCTTACCTGCCCATTATGACGAATTCCTTCAATATTTTACCCAAAACTTTTATCATACCATTGGAATTTCCGAAACATGGCTAAAACCCCACATCCCCTCCTCTGCAATATCCTTACCAGACTACTCATTCCTTCGCCACGACCGGGTAGACCGGACTGGTGGAGGAGTAGGTCTTTACGTACACAACTCCCTAAAATCACGTATCCTTGATTCCTCACCCGCAACTGGTTATCCTCACACAGAATTCCTTCTGGTTGAAATCTCTTTTAACCCAAACCCTCTCCTTTATGTCGTAGTATATCGCCCTCCTTTGGCCCCTCTTGATTCAATTTTTGAATCTACCCTTTACGACTACATTCCTCTCTACAACCATATCATTATCTCCGGTGATTTTAATGCCAATCTCCTTGTCCAATCCTACGATCAACTATACCTGGAAAATCTCTTTTACTCTCTACACCTTTCCATTGTCCCATTTTCTCCCACCCATCACACCTTTCAATCCGACACATGGTTAGACCTGTTTGTCATTGATTCACGGCAGAACCTCCTTTCTTCCTCTCAATCACCCGTTCCATTTCTGTCCTCTCATGATCTCATCCATATTTCATACAATATCCAAACTCCTGTTATACTACCTAAAACCGTAACCTTTCGCAACTTAGATGCTCTCACCCCAGAGAACATCTCACCCTCTCTTGAAGCCTTGGATTGGAGAGAGATTTATTCTTGTGCCTCTATTGATTCGATGGTTGACATACTTACTTCCAATCTCAAATATATCCTTGACACCCATGCCCCACTGAAAACCTCAACCTTCCGTCACCAGCCTGCTCCCTGGTTGTGTCAAAAAATTAAAGATCTTCAAAGGAAGCGTGATGCGGCCCGAAGACGCTTTAGACGGACAAGGTTAACTGACGACTATCAAGCGTTTAGGGCCCTCCGCAATCTGACACAGTCGGCAATCAGGCAGGCAAAAACCAAATACTTCCACGAAGCCCTTTCATCTGCTCCCGATTCTAAATCCAAATGGCATCTCCTTCGAAAGCTTTCTCTTCTTAATTCATCTTGTTCTAGGCCCTTTCCAGCCTCTCCCAATGAAATTAACTCATATTTTTTGTCCACCTCAGTTAATACTTCTAAATCATCCTCTCCCGTATTTTCCCTACCACCATCTTTCAACCCTGACAACTTTTACTTCGCTGACATTTCACCCAACGACATTATTTCCTCTGTTCTGAAATCCCACTCCATCTCCACAGGCTTCGATGGGATTCCTGTCAAACTGCTAAAATCCTGCCTTATCGATATTATACCTGTCCTACTCTTTATATACAATTTTTCACTGCAAAACGGAGTATTCCCAGCCTCCTGGAAAAAAGCCATAGTCCATCCTATTAATAAATCCTCTAACCCTGTCTCACTCAAAGACTACCGCCCAATCTCAATCCTCTCAAACCTTTCCAAGCCTCTAGAAAGAATAGTCCAGTCACAAATGTCAAATTTCCTCGAACAGTCCAACCTCCTTGACCCACTTCAATCTGGTTTCCGTCCCGGTTTCTCCACACAATCGGCACTTACCAAAATCACCAATGACATACATACCGCTATGGACGACAAAAAACTAACTGTGCTTATCCTTCTTGATTTTACTAAAGCTTTTGATTCCTTGGACCATTCTATCCTTTTTAGCAAACTCAAATCAATGTCCTTTTCTAACAGTTCCATCCGATGGTTCCAATCCTTCCTCTCTGATAGATCTCAAGCAGTTTCTATACCTAATCATCCCCTTTCCTCTTTCCTCACTCTTTCCTCAGGCGTGGCACAGGGCTCAAGTATCTCTCCTCTTCTTTTCAACTGCTATATCAATGATCTCCCTAAATCTGTTCACCACTGTTCCCATCATCTATATGCTGACGATTTCCAAATATATCTGTCCTTTCCCCCTTCCGAGCTATTTTTTGCGTTCGCTAGTATTCAGGAAGACCTGGATAGGATCTGTGCCTGGGCAAAGCTGAACAAACTGGAATTGAACGCATTGAAAACTCAGGCCATTGTTTTAGGTTCCAATTCCCTCCTTACATCCATCCACACCCTCCCAACATTACTCCTAAACGATAATCCTATCACGTTTACCTCCTCGGTGAAAAACCTAGGCATCACCATCGACCAAAACCTTTCCTGGAAATCCCACATCGCCCAAATATCCCGACGGACAATTAGTTCCCTGAAGTTGTTCCATCGTTCTCGTCATCTCCTTACACAATCTTCCCGTAAGCTTCTCGTATCTTCTCTCATCTTCCCCCACTTTGACTATTGTAGCGTGGTATATGGAGGCCTCTCTAAAATGCTTGAAGACAGATTAAAGAGAATAATGAATTGCTCTCTAAGATTTGTGCTTGGTACTCCGAAGCGATCGCGCGTCTCCCACCTCTATGATGGGTTAAAGTGGCTCTTCCCTCCCTTCCGAAGACAATATTTCCTCTGTTCATTCTTATACCAATCCATTCACTCTCAACACCCTTCATATATCTACAGTCTCCTCCAATTCAAATCATCAGTGCAACACCATAAAACAAGATCCCGCCTTTCTGATCTCTATATACGTTCGCACAGAACTAAAGCATTCGAACGTTCCTTTCTCGCCCGCTCCACCACAATGTGGAACTCAATCCCTCCTAATATCCGTCATACTCCCTCTCTATCATTATTCAAATCCTGGCTGTTTCAACATCTATTAGCTTCCCAGAAGGATAGTCTCTAGGTAGGTTAGTCATTTGCTTAGAATACAATGTATATAATAACAAACTGTGTTATCTAGTTCTTCTAATTCTGCTCTTTGAAAAGCTGTACATCATGTAAACAAATTATGGAATGCTAGCTCATGCATTCAATTTCAAAAGCTTTGGATTTATCTATTCTCTGTAATTGCTTAATATCCTGTCAAGATCTGTACTATTTATTTACTTACTATTATTTTTGTTTATATATTTCTTTTTAAATTGTTTTCTGTCATGTTTTCACGCTTTATGATTTGTAACATTTAGCCTTCTGGCCAGATAAATATTATGTTTTAATTCCTGTTCATATCTGTTATTCTAAAGGGACTTTGTCCCAGAATAAAGTTACTTTTCTATTCTATTTCTATTCTATTCTATTCTACAATCCTTAGTGCTCCTTACTTTGTTACGAATAAAGTCATCCATAATGTCCCATTAGTTGCAGATTTGCCCCGAACCCGATATCAGTCCTTTCATGACAAACTATATTCCCACTCATACCCACTAGTTCCAAACCTAGCTACCTTATAATAAATAAATAAAAAGTGATAGTAGAAAAATACGACTGTATTCGTTAAAATTACTTACCGTTAGTCGTAAGACTTCCAAATTCTAAAATTTCCCTTCTACTTTTACCGGCTCCCCAAAAATAACATTGTTTTTATTTTTTAGTTTAAAGTGGAAAAATGAAATAATATTTTTTAATTGCTATTCCTTAAAATGTAGATTATATTTTTGAGAAATTTTGGTAACAGCCACGGACGGATCCTGTGGGATTTGCAGACCCTACTTGGTTTCACCCAGCCTCTATAAAGTAAAGATAGAGGTGATCCCGGTTCTTCCTCACCAAACAATCACCTTCGAAAAACGTGGCGGTAGAACGTGACCTCGGACTCGGAATCAACTACCTGCATAACCGTTGTCCTAGAAAGAGTGCAGAATCTACCATGTACTGAACTCAAGACATGCTCAAGACATTCTTTTTTTTTTTTGTGGGTAAACGTTACAGAGTTGTTCTCAATCAGTGTAAATAATAAACTGCGTTATTGGCGAAACAAATTAATTTAAATATTTACATTATTTAAATTAAACATATGTAAGAATTAGAAAATATTTCTACAACAGTTACGCTTTAATATTTATTTATTATAACACTTCTTAACATTTCAAAATTTTGGATTTTGTCTTTGGACCTTACTGAAAAAATTGAAAATGTACTTTATCAAACAGCATTGTATCCATAAAATGGCAATTTCTTTTCTTAAAATGTATTGTATTGGCTAGAGATATAGAATTGGTAATTTTGTGTCGATAGGATTTAAACTTTAATACTTAAATCTTTGTGAGAAATTTTCTGCCAAAATTTTCGAAGGGCTTAAGTAACTTCTTAAATTTCTCAACTTTTTTGGTTCTTAAATTATTGCTGAGAAATGGAGCATATCCCACACTCCTCTCAAGGCCACATTCCTGTGGATTCTTGTATATGGAGAAAACATTTTTTGGGGGGGGGGTAATAAAGGTTAGATAATGTTTATAGTAAGCTTAAGAGAAAATGCGTGCGTAAAGAAATACGCATTTTCCATCGTATTATTTATTGAAGTGTCACTTAAAGTAAATCGAAAAACTTCAAAAATGTCATCGAAACTGAAAACCTATGCCGCCAGATGAAACCATTTTAATTCTTGGCTGGCACAATAAATGTTCTCTTTCTTAAAAACTTGTCTGATTAAACTTTTTTTTTTTAGTCGGGAAACTATCATAATTACTTAATATTTTTCCTAAAGTTTAACATATTTCCTTCAGTCTATTAATGGAGAAAGTACAGAGGCTATGAAAAATCAGAATTGTAATATATCATTTACTTTAAAATATATGAAGAATTAATACATAATTTGTATACCAGCTTTTACACCTAATTTAACATGGATTTTTCATTTTTATTTTCTTTATTTATTTATCATTACTGCAAGATTTTACTAATAAATGCTCGTCAGACTATCAAATTATCCCCCCCCTCCCCAAATAGTTTACTAAAAATTTCAAAATAAGAAATATAAATGTTTCTTAATAATACTAAATTCAGTATTGTGTTTATGCATTTAATAGTTTTCATTGTTTAATATCCTCTTTACTAATTCCTATCTAGTTTTACCGGATATAAATATTTCTTTTTCTACAGTCATATTTTAACGATCGTAAAGTGTGGCTGTGATTTGTATGTTTT
The DNA here is from genome assembly GCA_037127475.1 of Arma custos. NCBI lineage: Eukaryota > Metazoa > Arthropoda > Insecta > Hemiptera > Pentatomidae > Arma > Arma custos. The sequence goes on from CM073761.1 coordinate 37,316,731, forward strand.
TATAAATTTTGACCTGAACTATTTTAATGTGTATTAATATTTTAAAATGCACCTTATTGCGTTCATTGCATGTTCCGTTTTAAAGAGGTACATTATTCACAATATTACAAAACGTATTATGCCATTTTTCAGAAGGCCTCAATTAGCGATTTGCGAAATATTTGCAGGTAGTATTTCATTTTTTTTCATTATTAATTTGATACCAAGTCTAGCAAAATGGTCTGTATGCCTTTTAATGAAATTTACTGATTTTAAAACTTTAAAAAAATTAGATTTGTTTGATGAACATAAGACTAGATTTTGTAGATCTGTACTTGATATACGTATACTGTCTATAAATAAATTGAATACCAAGGGAATGACAAAACACACTGAGACAAGGGTGGATCCAGGATTTTTTTCTGGGAGGGGGACACAACGGGCAGACGGAAAAAAAAATCAACAATAACTTAGATATGCACATGTAGTATTTATAGAAAGATTTATTAAAATATCTAAACAATAGTTTCATTCATGTTATTTCTGTTATTTTAACAACTATCATCACACGATTTGCCTATAAGTATGTACTGTAATGGATTCTCCACAGTACACAAAAAACCGTCTGGGGCACGTGCCCCCGTGCCCCCCCCCTTCCCCCCCCCTGGATCCGCCTATGCACTGAGATATCCATAATTAAGGTTTATTTTTTAAAAGAAACATATATGTAAGTATTTGGAAATTTGTAGTTAAATGGGTAACAAAATTATTTACGAACCCCCTCATTTTAATTTTAGAATGTTTGCAAAATGAGAATGCAATTTTTCAAAGCGTCCCGCATTGGATTGCTTGAAGTTACTTAAACTTTTGTGTTTATGTGGTTTTGCCCAACATGAAAACGATACATAATTTTCTTCTTTATATCATTAATTTATTTTTGTTTATGGACCTTCTTCGTTGCAGTGAGGAGTTAACAATATCCTACTGTATTTTTTAAAATGCCCAAACCACGGGCCATAAACATTCCTACATCCCCGTATTCAGTTATACATATTACGTAATTTTACTTTTGATAAATGATTTATTTGAACTATAACTCGTTTTTTTTGTGTTTGTTTTTATCTAACACTCAAATTTCGCTTTTTTCTAGTCAACTATTCATAATATACCTATCAGGAAAAAAAATTGTCATTGTTATAATAGTGGAGTAATAGAAACGACACTTAAGATTTGACCCCTATTACGTATTCATTGAACAACTGACGTTCATTTAATTTTATTAATGCCAGTTGGTCACTATTATCTTGTACTTTGGTGGATAAAATATTTATAAAATAATGTTTCGCTTATCGATGTTTAATATCAAACCAATTAGAATATTATCTTGTACTTTGGTGGATAAAATATTTATAAAATAATGTTTCGCTTATCGATGTTTAATATCAAACCAATTAGAATGAAGTTAATCTTTGTTGTAAAATAAATAAATAGATTTTATATATATATATATATATATATATATATATATATATATATATATATATATATATATATGTATATAGGTGGTTTTGATTAAAATAAGTATGTTCAGAAAAAAAGTTGTTTGGTTTTATGAAACCACGATGCAAGTGAAACTTCTGTCGGTTTGTAGGCATTTAACTACTAAAAATTTGGAAAATTATTCGATTTAGGGTATTAAATTTGCTTTTATAATCGTAGACAAAATATTCAGTTATAAAATTTCATTTAAATTTGCGTATTAGAGTACGGAATACATAGTTAAAATAATCATTTAGATGATAAACGCATATTAATGGGTGTGTAAAAAAAAAACGACCGTTTTATCAAATTCCTGAGTTCAAAAGTCTGTAAATATTTTATTGCTATTTATTATTTACCAACACTTAATAACCCCTTTAGAGCATTCTCTAAGCTTGTTTAGTAACACTTGATTCTTTAAAAAAAGCCTCAGTTTAGTTATTTATTTCAAATAAGAAACATGACAGTGTCCAACGAAATTCTCGTAATTTTAAGACATTACTGGAAAAAAAAATCCACAGCTGCTGAAGAAACTCGTGAAATTATTAAATATGAAGGGGAAGGTGTCCTTGACCAGCGCACTGCGCGGCGTTGGTTTGAAAAATTTAGCAGTGGAGATACGACGTTGAAAAGGAAGAAGGGCTCCGGACGACCATTAATGGATATTGATGAGGTTCTGAAGGAAGCTGTTGAGTCAAATCCGTCCACAAGTACTCGCGAACTTGTCAGGGAGTGTGGTGTACCATCTTCTCTCCAACGGAAGGGTGAAAATGGCCAGTAGACGGTCATTTTTTTGATTTTATACACCCTATTAAAAAGTAAGAGCAATATTTATTTAAATACTCTTTTAGGTTTCCACGGCCACTATTATTGCAAAAGAATTTGTTGATTTCTTCTGGTTTAGATCGTGTTAATAAATTTTTCGCCAACGTTTCGCCAGCCATGCTGCTGGCTTCTTCAGGGCTGAGATGAGAATGAGCTTTATCTAGACTCTAATTTTTATAAGATAAAGAATTTCTGATTGAATTGGATGGAGAGTCATCATCCCTCCCGAATATGGTTTTAATAATAAAATTGCTTTACTACCTGTATTTATTAAACAAAATTGCTCAAATTCTCTACTTTTAATTGTCAATTCTAGAGCGCATCAGTTTCTTAAGTATCCATATTTAGCTCTTATCGTCTATCAGTTGTTTTTATGCTATTAGAAATTGGAGTACAACCACATTGGTCCATCTTGTGGATGACCAAAATGTGCTAGTTATAAATGAGAAATGGTATTGAACGAAACTCCAAACGCTGTCAGTCATATCTCATCTATTTTCAATTAATGCTCAAATCTTTTGGTGTAATTATTTGCTGGCATTCATAGGTCGTGTAGAGAGTAGGCCGCTGTTTTGAGGCATGGAAACTATACACAGTATCGATTCCTTGGCTTTACAATGCAGTTAAATTAAAAGTTATATTACAGAACTGAGTACCAATCTAAAAAAACAGAAAAATAGTGGTCAAGCTGAACTCACCAATGGAACTACTATCACTTTAGCAACGGATTCTGGAGACCTCACAAATTATTTTCATAGAACTCATGAATGATATACATGATTGATGTCCTTTCCACTGCTTTTGTTATCACTCACTTTTGGATAGCCAAAAGCAATCCTTTCATTACTGGAAATTATATTACCACTTTTTAACCATGTCTGAGTGCCTACATTTTTTTTAAAGTCAATATTTATTTGTTTCCTTTCCATATTTAATAAGTAGTATCTGTTTAGAGATTAGATGAAAGTTTGAGTTCTTTAAGTAGTATTTTCTGATACCAAGAAGAACTAAAACACTTCAGCCAGTAATTTTGAGTTTTATCTGATCCATACTAAGATTCCTTTCAGTTTTGATAGGCTTATAAAAACATTTCTTCTTTGTACTAAATATATTATATCGTCTTCAATTTTGAGTGTCAATATATTTTTTTATCCTATTTGCTAATTTCTGCTTTTGAGTTTCGACTCCTAGAGATTAACTTAACTCACTGATTTCTATCTATCAAATATTAAAAACTATAATTTTATCATTTTTTTCATAGTTTTAGAGAAACATTTTCTGGTTTAAAAGGTAACTAGTAACAATTCAGATTTAACTGCTAAGATTTTTGTCGATTTTCCTTTCCCATGGAGCACCTTTGTATTAATTTATTTTTTCATTATCTGTGAAACTGTTTGAGCCTTCTGAAAAAATAAAATATCTCTTCTGGGGCTATCCCCATATGTTCAGCAAATATTTCATTGGCAGCATAAAAAGAGGATTATATTATTTTGAGTATGGTACCTAGAGTATTTGAAGGTACTAAAGTCATATGAATACTTCGTTACTCATTGAAGTTTTATTCGCTGTAGCCTATAACAATGACTCTTGCTGGATGTAGCTCTTTGTCTGATGATCTTGGTAGTACTTTTCTCAAAATCTCCGCTAGAGCTTTCAGCTAATCCCCCCCTTCAAGGCTAAGAAGTGTCCCTCCTCCAGTATCTTGACTCCAAGGTACGATTCATGGATTGATATTGTTCTTTTAAGATTGAATCACAATGTTTCAAACTGTGTTATTCACTGATTAAAAATATTTTGAAAATGTTTAATAAAAAAAGAGATTAAATATTTCTATTGTTCTGTATAAATATTATCAGATTTTTTTTTTATGAAATATCAATTGCTTCAGCAGCTATATCGATGTTTCATACTTTTACATAACATGAAACAGTATTTAGATAATTTAATTGTTTACAAACTATAAGTTATCTTGACTAATTAGCAATATGTTCATAAATTATTAAAGAATTTATAGTTTCATACAAATATTTTTTCAGACTTCGAGACTGAAGATTCTATGGTCTATAGATTTTTTCCAGTGCAAACTCAAGCACTGAAATTTAAAGTAAAAGCTCCGCATGATGCACACATTGCATTAACCTCAGGGCCTGCTGAAGCAAATCCTATTTATGAGGTAAGTCAATGGATTTTATTTTTTATCATCCTCATAAAATAATTATTTTTCTCTTTTACTGGTGAATTATTTTTTCTTAACGTCATCAAAGAAAAAAGTGACTAGATTTTTTTTTTTTGACATTGTATCTTTACTTGCAGTAGTTTTGTCATATAAAGATGTATGAAATACTATACATAATTATATTCACGAGACTATATATTTTATTTAAGCATAGATAAAATCAAATTTACTGTACTAACATTAGTTATTATCAAATCTGTGTAGCACTATTAAAACTGTTTTAACAAGTATGGATAAATTGACACTTTATCTTTCCTTCCTGTACATCAATACACGAAAAAATATAATAAATTGGAGGCTAAAACATTAAAATTTACCATACAATGTATCATACAAAATAGGAATATATACAAAAGTTTAGTATGCCAACAAGTTGTTAAAAAGTATAATAATGATAAAATATTAAACATTGATGGGTAAAAAGAACAACAGATATTTTTTCCACCATAATTACTGGTTTATTTATTCTTTTGGAAATGACAGTTTTCATTGTTTCCATATTTATAATTGTTATATTATTTTAAAAGTTTTTAAAGCTTATAATTGTGACATACATTTTTTAAAAATGCAGTTTAATAATTTATAAAAGTTCTTTTTAGCAATTTTATAATATCAATGACTTTTATAGTTTCCAGTTCTGAGGATTACAATTATTGTTAGGATTGTTTATATATTTATTTAACACAAGCTCTGGAATCCTCTATCTAATTTTAATCACATGAAACTGATTTTAGATGTGACAAATGTTCTGAACAATTAATATTTAAAAAAATCTCGTATGCATTGTTATTAAAGACATGTAAATAAATGCTCATTAAACACATTTGCTGTATCATTACCCTTACCTAGGATTTTATGCTATAGGTATTCATCGGAGGATGGGAAAACTCAAAAATTGCCATTCGTAGAAACAGAGAAAAACCGGAAGTAGCAGAACTCTCTTTTCCAGACATATTAAATGGAGCTGAATTTAAAAGCTTTTGGTTAACATTCTATAACAAAGTTATAGCTTTGGGAATCAATGAAGAAAATACCCCAATTATAACATGGTCAGACCCGGACATGTTCCCTGTAACACATTTTGGAATACGTACAAGCTGGGGTGCTACAGGAGCATGGAGTATTGACGGTAAGCTCAAATTTACCTATTTTTTATCTATAAAATATTTTAGCAAATTTAACTTATCTTTAATTGGCCTTTAAATATTTATATAATTTTCATTAAATATGAAAAATCTGAAACATGAACTCCTCCATATAGTTATTCAAGGAAAAATAGAGGGAAAGCATGGTCCTTGTTGTTCGGAGCACTTTTATAAGTTTTAAGGCCGCTACACACGGTCAGCTTGGTGTGTTCATTTCTAACTGAACGCAACATTCGCATCCACACGCCCACTTCGGTGTGTCAGTTTAATGTGCTACCCCTTGGAAGCTCAAGTTCCTCTTATTGTGTTTTGTGTTATGCATTTAACATATTAAACACAATTTTGTGTTTATATCATGTTTTCGGACGATGAATTATTATTTCTATATAGTGCAGTGGCTTGTTTTATAGCGAAAAGGAGAAAGCGCAGAATAAAGCAACTTGTATGGGTTAAGCAATGGTTTTTAAAACGAGCTAAATACTCTCATATTAACATTTAGGAGGAGTTGTGATTTCATCCTAAAGACTGGCGTAATTACTTGAGGATGGACGAGAAAACGTCCATTTTCAACAAGAATTTTATATGATTCCTCTTGTTTTTGTTTGTTGTGATAGTTCAGTTGAGGATGGACGAGAAAACGTCATTCCTTCCCTCTGAACAGTTCTATAAATTCAAAAAAAAAATCTTTGCCCCAACTAATCATATTATCACTCAGTAATAACAAACACACAATGTAAACGAAGGAATACAGACGAGGTCTGGAAAAGCGATTGAAAGGGTGATGTCTATACAAACGACACCTGTACGCATGCTCACTTCGGTCTGTCGTCAGTTCGGTGTGCCACACCACTGATGAAGTTTCATCAGTCCATCAGACCACTTTTTCGATGTGAGCTCACATAAATTTAGCTTACACACGGTCAGTTCGATGTGAACACACCAAACTGAATGTGTGTAGCACCCTTTAGCCTACTGAAGATAGTGATGATAAAATAAAATGAGAAATTCATGATGAACTTGAGTGGGTTTATCATAAACTAATGTGTAAAGAATGGTATTAGAGGGTGCGAATGCTATGTTGAAGGAGAAGAAATATATTAAATACTCTTTTAGGTTTCCACTGCCACTATTATTACAAAAGACTTTGTTGGTTTCTTCTGGTTTAGACAGTGTTGATAAATTTTTCGCCAACGTTTTGCCATGCTGCTGACTTCTTCAGGGCTGAAATGAGAATCACATTGAAGTTTAAAATTCATTATTTAAAAAAAAACATGTAAGGCTAGGAATAACCGATCTAGAAATAAAGGGTGTAAAAAAAGAAACCGATCTTAGGTTTGACATTTTTTTTTTTTTTATGTATGCCACACAAGAGGTAACTTACATAAACAAAATATTAAGCCTTGGATTAAATTCCTTCTTGTTGTACTATGCCTTCAGAAATTGAAAATTCATCTATTTAGGTATTATGCTTTTAGATGAATCTTGACTATTTAGAATCAATATTTCATGAAAGATGTACCAAATATAATATTTAGTCTGATCTCTCCTGAGCAGCATATTTTTTTTTTTTTTTTTTTGTTGTTTCATTGATCCAGTTAAGTTACAAAATTTCTTAGTTATTGTAAATCGAATGCCTGAAACATGTTCTGTTAACACAAAACTGAGTACCACTGCAACTAGGAAGACATTAAAAAATTCTAATTATTATTTTTAAATATTGCAATAATCCAGGAAGTCTGAAAAAAAAAAACTGTTTCGTTATAAAATGAAATAGTAACAAATTCCTTTTTTTTTCTGGGTCACTTCACTTGAAATGGACTCTTAATCATGATTTATTGCTGTATTATCATTATGTTTTTTATCATGTTACTTACTGCATGATACATGTTATTTCTTTTAAGAGGCCTTATCTCCAACCCAAGGTTAGATAAACCTTCCAATATGAATATTGGAATTTCAAATTATTTACAACGTATGATTGGGAATTTCTCACTGTAATTCTCTCCCAGAATTTTTTGTTTAAAACGGTGTACCTTAGGTCAAGTTGATAAATGTGTTCCTTACATTAGAATCTTATTAAGGCAACCATAAATAATGACAAGAAGTGGGAAAATAAGGCAATTCCCAATAATTGTTTACAAAAAAAGATTGAAATGATACATATCCCATAATTTTACAAATTTATAAGCATTTCACTCACAAATCATGCCCAAGTTCTATGTTTCACTAAATTTCAAGGAGTAATTTTCAGATACCTGGAGTGGATGGCTTGCACCTCAAAATCCAGGAATTGGCTGGACTGTAGGTCCTCAACCAGGTGGAAATGGAGTATGGGTTCCAGCTGATAATGGCACAGTACCCCCAAATGCTCTTCAAGGAGGATTTGATAATGAGCAGCTATATATTGGTAGAGCAATGTTCAATGGTGGGCTTCTTCCTGGAAAGGTTGTACCTTCTCACAAAGTTTGCTATGTTCCTTGGGGAGGAAAAGAACATGGTGTTCCTGAGTATGAGGTTAGAAACTTTACCATTTATTCATATAATGTATTTAAGTTATTTATTACAAGGCAGAGCTAAATGAAGATAAAATATTTTATTTAATTAATACTGAATCAGGTGATAAATGATTATATAATCTTCCTGATCTTTTGAAGGGTGGATATCTGTCCAGAAACACCATGGAACTGTTTTACTTAATAAACTTGCCCCATTTGAAATGTTATGAATAACAATTCCGGAACATTCAGTCTATTCTGAACAGGGTTCTTATCTTTGATTCAGTGTCTCAAGGAGGTTGTTTACTATATTTATTAAATAGTAAGCCAGCTGCTTTCCTCATTTAAAAAATTCCCAGCTGCTTTCCTTATTTAAAAAATTCTCAGAAAGTTTGTTTATGCCTTGTAATTGACTTTTAAAAATATATTATCCATTTATACATAAATATAAATTACTCTACCCAAATACCTATTACATTTTAAAATATTTTAAACGCAACTTTATTTTAAAGTTTATTATTTTATGGCACAAAAAAGGTAGCCATTTATTGAATGAGAACGTAAATCTTTAAACCTGGGTAAGATTAAAATATATTTAAAGTATGAGGAACAAAAGTCTTCTGGTAAAAAACATTCTCTGTTAGTTTTGATTTATGAAATTATATATTTGTTCTCCTAGGTTCTGTGTGACTGTGGTGGAACATGGATAAAAACATCTGGTGGAGATATTCCTCCTACTGCCATTCCAGGAGGGAAAACCGAAGATGGAGAGACTTTGTACATTGGGAGGGCAGAGCATAATGAGATTATAGCAGCAGGAAAGGTAAGTTTAGATTTATGTAACCTATATTCAGACCTAATATATAATTAAAATGTATTTAAATACAAAAATATGTCATGAGGGCCTAATTACATAAAGCATTTGTTATACAGTAATACAAATTACAACTACAAAAAACTTTTAATTAATGCTATGGTATGGTAATGTTGGTGTGGAAAGAGTAGGTATCTTACGATACATTTTATGTGTTCTCCACCTTATTATTATTTGTACATAAATATCCACATAACATTAACAAGCTGTTTTTTTTTCATTCTTTGTGTTACTTAGCTCTATCCATATTAACTGTTATTGAACACTTCTTATATCTATGATACAATTTCAGTCCTAATAATGATGGCTCACAAGTTTGAGTCTGAACATTCACTTTCTGAATAAAACACATTAAACTGATGTATCAGTCGACCAATAACTATCAATCATTCAAAAATAATGATTTTTAGTTCTGTAAATTTGAACTTTTTAAATCTAGTGCACACTCTCTCAACATTACATCATTATATATTAAATCAAGAATATTTTTTAATATAATTTAATTATATTTTATAGGTTCAAAAAAGTCATGCGGTATGCTACATTCCATATGCAGGAACTGAGGTTGGGAAGACTGATTATGAAATTTTGGTTGAGTCTCAATGAAGATGAGATGAAATAAATTGTGAAGCTTGAGCTTTGATTTTGATTTCACTCTTAACATATTAAGTTTAACATAGGTATTTGTTAAGAATTTTAAGAAAAAAAAATTATTTGCAGAATTGTAACAATAGGCTTTAGGAAAACAGTCCAATTCGTGAGTTAAAATAGTGGCTTGAAAGATAATTATGATACTGCATGATTATTTAAAAATAATGTGCTGGATTATAATAAAACATATTGTATTATTATTGATAACATAACTTTATTATTTTGAAGAAAAAAAAGTATTTTTAGAGATAAATTATTTAATTTCTGATGCATTATAGTTAATAAGAATGAACATGGTTAATTTTAATAAATAAAATATAATATGCATTAGTAAAATATCATCCTACCCATCTTTATATTAGTAGTAGATACATCATAAATTTAATTTTTTAAAAACACTAGGCTTGAAATATTGAATTTGATCAAAAGATGTTTCTGATATTAATACACTTGTACATTTATCTACATAATCAAGAGAATTGGTCATAATCTACAAAAAAAGATTTCTAAATAAGAGCTAAGAGGGTTATGAAATCAGTATGGATTTTCACTATTTTACATTAACTTCAGCAGTGAAATACAATTAAATTTTAGTAAAGAGCCATTGATGAATCAATTCAATAATTACATCAACTATATCCAAAAGTGGATTAAGATCCACAAAATCAATGCAACAGCAAACTTTGAGTTAAAATATAAGATTTTGTATCAACTTAACATAAATATGAGATAGCCTTTGATTCAAAATATCAATGCCTGTAAAAATAGAATGAAATGCATAACTTAGTGTAACAGTCCTATCAAAGCATTGAGAAATAGAATCATTGTTTTAATCATAAATTATACTATACATAGAATTATAATACATTTTAAAGATAGGATTTTAGAAACAAAACAGAACCTACAAAAGTTCTTAATTAAATATTTTCTACGAAAGACACCAGGAAATCTTAGTAACATAGCCATGATGAAATCTGAGCAATACAGAACATACATTTTAAGAAAGTAAATTCAATGGTTTTGTTAAATTACAAGGAACGATGCATCAGATAAATGGTAGTAAAAATGTTTTATCCAATTTTAAAAATTAGGAAGAGAATACTAAGAATATGGATAGAAATAATAACAAAATAAACTTGATTCTTATTAAATCTTTTATTTATATACAGTTTATTACAAAATAAATACATTATCTGTAAATGAACATTAAAAGTTAGATGCATGTGAATTTATAATTCATAAAATTTTCTTTACTTCTTGAAGTAATTAGCATGATAAATTAATATTAAATAAATTAATACAATCATTAAACTATTGTTTAGATTTTCAAATTTACACAACCTAAATTCCTAACACAATTATACAATACATATGCATAAAATGATTTGCAAATAACCAGTAATACATCAAGAACAAATAAATATTTAAAAATAATTATTTAACAAAAATTTAAAAATTAAAGGTATAAAAATATTTCATCATTTATTTTTCTATCCAATTCTAAAATATATTAGTTATTCCAGATAACTAATTAAATTACAAAAACACACATTTACATATAAGGCTGTCCAGCATTAAGGCATGAAAAAATTAAAGTAGAATTCCTGGTCTTTAAAGAATAGAAAGATGCTGGACACCCTGATATAGTACACTCCAGGACAAATAAAAAAGTGTACAATTGATTTTTTCCCATTGATTAAACATTTTATTTTTTTTATTATAATTTTTAACAATGTTTTATAAAATTAAAAGAATATATGCTTTGTTTGATGTAAACACGAATGGGAGAAGAAACTGCTGTAGAAAGGATTGACCATCATGCAACCAAGACAAATAAAAGTTTTTACTTATTAATTGTTTTAAAAACAATGGGTAAATAATTTTACTAATCACATTATATACAACACACTATTATACTAGTCTATTGTATCACCTTTCATTTCTAGTACTTTGATTCATAGAAAAGCACAGGTTTTTCAAAAGATGTGGCTTTTTCTGAGTTACAACTCTCACTGCCTTTTAGACGCCATCTCTTAGATCCTTGATGATATAAGGTTGCTTTTGAGTAAAAATCATCTGGGAGACATTTCCAAATTTTCTCGATGGGATTCAGGTCTAGAAGCCTTCTTCAATGTAATTGTAATTGTTATTCAATGGGTCTGATCAACGTCAAGGAGGAGGAAATTAAGCCGTTCGAATGGCCTTCTCTTTCTCCAAACCTGAACTCCACCGAGAACTTTTGGAAATGTGTCTCGGATTATGTTTACTTAAAAGAAATCTATAATTCCAATGCAGATCCGAGGGATGGGGTCCAAAAGGCAGCGAGAATTGTAACTCAGAAAAAGTTACATCTTTTGAAAAATCTATGCCTTTCTATGAATCATACATAGTACTAGAAATAAAAGGGGATAAAATACACAATTAAATTTGATTAGTAAAATTATTTATCCATTGTTATTAAAAAACAAAAATAAGTGTACACTTTTATTTCTCTCGGTTGCATGATGGTCAATCCTTTTAGCAGTAGTTTCTTCTTCCACTTGTGTTTATTTACATCAAACAATTTTATATTTTATATACATTGTTAAAAATTATAATAAAAAAATAAAATGTTTAATCAATGAGAAAAAATCAACTGTTCACTTTTATTTGCCCTGGAGTGTATATTTTATATACTTTCTTTTAATACAGACAAATTAATTAGAAATTGCAGTTGTACCTAATGATTTCATCAATTTATAACAGTTCATTAAACGTTTTTTATCTCCAATCTTTTCGAGACTTTTAGCAGCTTCCACGAGCATACCAGCTCTTTCACCAGGTGAAGAAAGCATTGAAGGAGGAATATGTCTGCATGCTAAATAAAGAGCAGCTGCATGTTCTTTTTCTTTGCTCCAGCATGGCAAGGATTTTTCTGGAAAACCAGCAACATATTAGGATCATAATCAATCAGATAAATTAAACTTTATATTGTTTTAGCTCATAAATATAAAAAAGCAATTAAACAAAATACATTAACTCCAATATTAATATATAATAATTGAGTTCCAGAACAAGGGATTATCCTCCCAGGGTAAGAAGGCAAATTTACGAGACTTTAGAAGCTCGGTGTTTTAGCATTGGTCTCCATTCTCACAAATTAATTGTTGACCAGTGTGAGATAACATATTTTAGTTCAGATTGGTTTCAGAGTATTCAGCAAAGCCAACCAATTTTAGGGTGTAAGCTGCGGTATAGCTATACTTTACACACAACAGTACTTTCCTCCTGATACCCGTACAGAGGACATTATTACTATATATATATATATATATATATATATATATATATATATATATATATATATATATATATATATATATATACACACACACATACATACATACATACATATATATATATATATATATATATGTGTATACATACACATATATATATATATATACATACATACATATATATACATATATATATATATATATATATATACACTGCCTTATCACTCAGCATTCCGACTCAGACTTGGTGTACATAAGTATTACATATGGTCAATTAACTTTCATCGTAGTTAGTGCTTATTTCGATATAAATAGAGACATTGAACATGATTTGAAAAAGATGGAGACAATTTTGCGGGATTTTAAACATTTCAGTATTTTAATTGCTATTGATTCCAATTCCCGTTCGAAATTTTGGTTCGATAAACGAACAAATGAAAGGGGGAGAGAAATGGAATCATTTATTATGACCCAAGACCTAGTGCTAGTTAATCCACAGTTGATTCGATGTAGCTCAATAAAAAATTGGTCGATAATAAATGAAACAAATTTTTCGGACCACAATTCTCTATCATACGAACTACATTTAATCGACGCTGCAATTCTCAAGGAAAATATTCTTAACTATGTATACCTGACAGATAATGCGAACTGGGATAATTTTAAAAATAACTTAAAATACCAGTTACAGAAACATTTCTTGCAACGTGATTATGACGATACTCTTGATTCACTAACAACAGAAGATAGAATCCTAACTAAATTAACTCATATAAGGACGGATGTGATCTCTAGCAAACTTACACTGGCTATTAAAAAAGCTTGTAATATGAGCTTTCCGAGGTCAGGTAATAGAAAACCTATTAATGGAAATCATCGAACTGTCCCGTGGTGGAACTCTGATCTAACAAAAATTCGTAAAAAAACTAACGCTTTGCGTAGAATTTATCAGCGTACTAAAGATGTAACGTTGCGTGAAATACGCAGAGAAGAGTTTATTAAGAATAAATCGGTCTACCAAAAACTGATAAGAAAGTAAAAACCCGAAACATGGAAAAATTATGTGGAAAATATTTCCCCTTGGACTTGGCCTTATAAGTGGGCTGCAAACAAACTGAAAACTGAGCCTATCTTACAAACCATTCTAAATGAAAAAGGAGAGTATACGACGAACACAACTGATACTCTGACAGAGATAATCAATAAGATAATTAAGGATGACTTGACCGATTCTGACACAGTAGAACACAAGGAAGCGAGAATTGATTCCCTTAATCCACCTTTTAATGACAAAGACTTTAACCTGACTGACGAAGAAATATTGAATGCGATCAATAAAACAAAAACTAAAAAAGCGCCTGGAATTGATAGAATAAACGCAAACATTTTAAAAAAGGTTGCTGAATTCTTCCCACGTTTAATGTGCGGAATTTACAAAACATTTTTTGATAGGTGCGAATTCCCCGCTAATTGGAAAGTCGGTAGGCTAGTACTGATTCCGAAGGCGGACCGGCAGACACTTAGACCTCTCAGTATGCTTCCATTAATGGCTAAAGTTTTAAAAACTGTAGTAAAAGATTGGTTGATGTTTCATCTTAACTCAAACCATGTTCTCAACAGGCATCAATATGCTTTTCGACCCCAGTCTGGTACTGATGATGCTCTACAAATACTAACTCAACACATTACTGATACGCTCCGACAGAATAGTAATCTACTTGTAGTCAGTTTGGATATTAAATCTGCTTTTGACAGTGCCTGGTGGCCTGCTATACTGTGCAATTTGAAGAAATATAACTGTCCAGTAAATTTGTATCGAATTATACAAAATTATTTTCAAAGCCGACATTTAACAATACAGACTAACTACTGTTGCGTTGACAAAAAAATAACAATAGGGACACCTCAAGGATCGTGCTTGTCTCCTATCTTGTGGAACGTGTTGATGAACACTATTTTTGATACTGACTTACCAAACTCAGCGACAATTTTAGCATATGCTGACGATGTTCTACTACTTGTCAAACGACGCCAGTTTGATGAATTACAGACTATAACAAATTTAGCACTTATACGACTTGCACAGTGGGCTGGACGGAACAAATTGCAATTCAACCCTGATAAAACTAAATTTATAATATTTACTCGAATTCACCTCAATTAAACATAAAACTCAACAGGACCCTACTGACTAAACAGGATACACTTCAATACCTTGGTGTACTTTTTGATCGAAAACTAAATTGGAATCGACATATAGACAACATATATAACAAAACACTGCAGACTATAAATCGTATGTCAATTTCTGCAAGAGTTACTTGGGGTTTGAAGTCAAATGTTCTAAAAATTATATATGAAGCAGCTTTAATTCCCAAAATAATTTATGCAGTTCATGTATGGCATACAGGCATAGATCGTAAAATAAATGTGACCAAACTCCAAAGGCTTCAGAGATTGATCGCAATTAAAATTTGCAAAGGGTATAGAACACTTTCGTTTGAAGCAGCAACTATTCTTGCTGGTATAGTTCCACTCACGTTGAAAATAGAAGAAGCTGTTTCATTATTTAATTTTAAAAAATGCCGGAAAAATATTTTAAATCTGACCAACAATGAAGCAGAAAATAGAAGAAGCTGTTTCATTATTTAATTTTAAAAAATGCCGGAAAAATATTTTAAATCTGACCAACAATGAAGCAGAAAATAAAACCGACTGTTGTAGTTGGTTACATCCAGCTCACTATTCACTCATAAGCTCACAGACTAATACTTCAATTACTAACTGTAGTCACATATACACAGACAGAAGCAAAGATGACGACAACGTGGGATGTGCATGGTTTGGAGAAAATAAATCTGTACAAATTTAGCTCCTGGTGCTCAAACAACCAAGCCGAGAAATACGCTGTTCTAAAGGCTATAGAATTTCTATACGAACATCCGTCAGAGACTTACACGCACATTAAAATACACACTGACAACAAGAACATCATTCATTCCATTAAAAACGCTGACATACACGACCCTTTAACAGAAAACATTAGGTTAATTTTGATAAAATTGACGGAGATAGGAAAGAGGGTAATGATAGAATTGGTTAAAGCACATGCAGGGGATGAGGGCAACGAAAGAGCAGACCGTTTAGCCAAAAAGGCAGCCAACAGCGAGCTCTTGACCTCTTACAGTAAGTTCCCAATATCATACCTCAAGAAACAGCTGACAGAAAAAACAATTAAAAAATGGAACACTACATGGACTTCATCGACAAAATCACCCAGCCTACACAGATACATTCCTCGCATAACACTCGAAAATTACCAACAATTACACAGTTCAGACTTCAAATTAACACAATTTTTAACAGAACATGGAAACACAAAACAGTATTTGAAAAGATTTAACATTATAAGAACAGACGCATGTGATGAAGATGGACAGACCCACACTTTCAGACACATACTATATGACTGTTCACGATACGACCGACAAAGAATTAAATTGATAAAAAACATAATACTCAAACGAGGGACTTGGCCTGAGACAGAACATTTAATTTTTTCTAAATTTAAAACTGACTTATTATCATTTATAAAAGACATAAATTTTGATCAGCTCTAGGACATAAGAGGGCAATTCACCAGATACCTGGTTTTTCATTTTTAATTGTAACTGTTATGAGTATAAATATATGTGTATGCATTATTATTAATTACTGTCGCTAATCGTAATGTATAACTCATGAATTGATTTTTTTTTTTTTTAGTTACATCATTTATATCATAAAACCTTTCATTTTTGTTTATTTGTATATTTGTTAAATTTATTTATTTTTTCATTACATAATTTAGGATTACAAGTTTAATTTTAATTTCATTCTCAGAAATTATCAATTTAGTCAAACTATGAATTTTTAATTTCTTGTATTGTTAAATTATACTAAAATGTATTCTGTAATTATGATACCAAATTGATCTGTAATTATTAACATCACATGTAATGACATGTAATATGCTTACTTAAGTATGGAGCATGTCCTAATATTAATAAACGGTCCCTCCATGGGGTTACCATGGGGGGAACAAATTAAAAAAAAAAATATATATATAAACATACATATATAATATTACCATCTTTATGTATATGAAAGACATTTTAATATATATAGTAAGAGGCCTTTCATTCCAAAGATCAAGTTAACCCTTTAGCGACCGTGAACTACTATAATAGGCCGAGCGCGCTGTGCCGTGGGGACCGTGGACTATTATAATAGTTCGGTGTCAGGTAGGCTCCACAGACCATGGACTATTATAATAGTTTTGCTTCTCCGGCGTTTCTAGACCGTGAGCTACAATAGTAGTTCAGTTCCTAGAGCCATCTAGGTGTCCGCATGACAAGCTGAAATACTTTTTCTTGACAACAGATGTCGTACAAATTCACTTTTGGCTATATTATTTTTCGTAAAGTGTGTCTGTCGTGTTTCGGCATTTATCACACTCAAAAGAATTTTTAATTGTATAAATTTGTATATAGACATTTTAAAAAAATAAAGTATATGTATATATTTGTATATAGACATTCCAAAAAAATAAGGTATATAATTGTATAATTTTTTAAATAATTAAAATTAATTTACAGTATTTAAAATTTTTTTTTTTTAAAATCTGTTTTTAAATTCACCAGTGCCAGTCCATTCACCATTCAATGTCCGGATCAAAAAGGATGATAGGAAACTATAAGGAATTAAATAAAAAAACATGATTTCAGAGTCAAAAAGTAATCGGTTCAGCGGGCACGGTTGACTTTTCTACCACTCAGTCCAGGCAGCCCGCGGGGTATTCGGTCGCTAAAGGGTTAAGATAGGTTCAGCTAATGGAGACAAGATGCCATTCATTCCCATTGTAAATTATGAAAAAAGAAGATATTTTTTCATGACCCCCTATAACAAATTACCAATTATACAGTATCCATTTTGATAAGGTTATGAAAATTGCTTAAGGTTCAATTTAAAATTGCTTATAATCCGAAATTAAACAATACTGTTCCTATTAAATGTGTAATTAATTTAAGAAGACATTCACTTCATCATCACGAAATTCTCTTTTTTTCATTGCTACATTTTTTGTTTTCTTACAAAGAAAAAAAGTGTAATCTCGAGAAGGGGTGGCCAACCCAAATAATCATTTAGGAAGTTCACCATAACTCCGCGTGCCGCATATAAAATTATACAGGGTGTCCCGAATTTAAATGGCAAAACTTCAGGAACTTATAGGGGACCGAAAAACTAAGACAAAAAGTCCTTTAGAGATTTGCTCGTTTTTGCTTAGTTTTAGAGAAAATCGCAAAAAAAAAAGAAGAAACAAAACAAGTTTTCATTTTTATACTTATTTATTTACATTTATATTTATGTTATGTTCTTTTTAATGTAAATATTGCTCAAAATGTTGTTCTCTTGCACCAATGCAAGCATTACATCTAGCACTCACTTGATAAATTGCAGCTAAACATTGTTCTGATGATATTTGGGGCACTGCATCTATGATTCGGTCTCTTAATTGCTCTCTTGAGTTGATTGACACCGAATAAACTTTCTGCTTCAAGGTTCCCCATACGAAGAAATCCATGGGTGTCATATCAGGTGAACTGGGTGGCCAAGGTACTACTCCTCCATGTCCAATCCATCGTTGTGGATAATTTATATCCAGCCAAGCTCGCGCAACTCTGCTATAATGAGCTGGACATCCATCGAGTTGGAACCACATTTCAATCCGCTGTTGTAAGGGAATGTCATCTAAATAATTAGAAAAGTCGTTCTCCAAAAAATGTGTAAATGTGATACCATTCAATCTTCCAGGTAAAAAATATGGTCCCACCAGTAATCCGTTCCAAATTCCAAGCCAAACGTTAATAGCAAATTCATGCTGAAACCTATTCTCTCTAATAGCTCTGGGATTTTCAAGAGCCCATATATGATAATCTCTTTGATTAACAATCCCTCCTCTTGTAAAGGTAGCTTCATCGGTCCATATAATTTTTAATGGAAATAAATGATCATCGCGAATTTTTTCAAGAAACCATTTACTAAAATTCAATCTCTTGACATAATAAATTCTGAACTTTTTGAAGATGGTATGGGTAGCGATTATCACCTTTCAAAGTTTGCCATATTGCTTGCCGCAATAATGCTAATGCAGCAGATGCTCTTCGGATGCTAGTCTCAGGATTGTTATCGAAGTGGCGTTGGACACAATTTCTTCTCCGATAATCTGCTCTTACTGCTGCCTGGAATTGGTCACCTTCATTGCGTATTAAGAATGACCCAGTCTCTCATAGTCTATTAAAAGATAACGAACAGACTCGTCGATTAGGCACTCTTCTAAGAAATCGCATACTCCCGCACCGCTTCTAACGCATTACCGTTACAAAAACCATACACAAAAATAATATCAGCGTATTCAACAATATGTATGCGGCATTGTGGCTAATGCTATTCACACAAAAATATCTGAGTAACTGACTGAAGACTGATTTATGAATTATAATCCTAGAAGGAAGCCAAAATGTAAACAAATAAAAGAATGTAAAGGATAACATTAAGTGTTTACATATCTCACTGCCTAGCCTGACGAACTTTGAAAGGTGATAATCGCTACCTCTAACATTTTTGTTTTGTTTCTTTTTTTGCGATTTTCTCTAAAACTAAGCAAAAACGAGCAAATCTCTAAAGGACTTTTTGTCTTAGTTTTTCGGTCCCCTATAAGTTCCTGAAGTTTTGCCATTTAAATTCGGGACACCCTGTATATTTGATTTAGACCAACTATTGACATGTTTTTGGAAGAAATATAATGAGTTATTGCTATTTCTTACAATTATTATTACATTTAAACATAGATGATACAATAATAATGACACTAAATGCATACTGTAATAATTGTAATGATTCAATGATGTTTTATCTAATAATTTCGACAGTTAATTTTTGAATGACTAATAATTTTATTAGTATATTGGTTTTCACTATTTTGGCCATTATAAAATAAATATATTATCTAAAAATGTTATGAATATCGAGGGCCGCAAAAATTCAAAGTTGGGCTACAAGTGGCCCGCAGGTTGGCCATCCCTGATCTAGGGGTCTCCTGATTGTTTGACTACTAAAAAAAATCCTCATTACTGATTATGATGAAGGTTTATAAAGGTTTCTTAAAACGAATTTACTATTATTTTATTTTTGCAGCATAAATAACTTCTAAATTGAAATAAAGATGGCGTGGCCAACCTTTCTTTACTAAAAAAAATTACATTAACTGATTATATATGGATACCACATTGATTAAAATTTATAGTATCAAGAAATAATACAAGAAATGATAATTGAAAAACCTTTTCCACAAATAATTGATGATTTCATCGGTCTATGCCTCAATGTTCTGTCTAAAAGATGCAAAGTCTTAGATGGCAAAGCTCCTGTCATCAATCTTCCAACTGCTTCATAGATAAATACTCTGTCAATACCATTCTGTAAAGAGAGATTTTTAAAATGTACAGAAAAGAACATTAAAAATAAGCAATTACAATAGTAAATTAAAAGAGAAGATACCGGCAAAAAATGAGTTATTCTCCTTAATGAATCCAGATCCCTATTAAAATCAGTCATAAATGAAGAACTAACAGCAACGTTTCCAGTTTCCCAAATAGAAGTTCTGGTTTCAAGTAGCCAATCACACACAAGAAGTTGTACATACTATAAAACAAAATATAAATTGATAAAAGATTGATCAAGGTTTAGAGTCTTAAAATCAATTAATTATGATTTATTATAGTATAATAAACTTATGTAATGATATAAAGATAGTGTGAAGGCCAGATAGTTTATTTGTTTTATCAAAAGAGTATTTAATTTAATCATAAATAAAACAATAAATATATTCGACCACATCGAATCGCCCCGAAATTTTGTCTGTATCCTCGCTCACCCTGTTTTAATGAGGATCTTTCCTGTACATTTTCACTTGCCCTGCCGAGGAAAATTCATGGACATTTTCGATCGCCCCACCAATGAAAATTCTCGTCTCAACCATCCAGCTCGCCCAGCCGAGAATCTACTATCTACGGGAATCTACTGCGACAGACAGATAAGAGTTTTTTTTTTGTTTATATAGTTTCAGCTACAAAACCAGATGAACATTTATTATTTTGTAATCAATTTTTTAAACATTTTATTTATTTGTAATTTAATGGAGTTAAATTTATTATCGTAAGATTTAATAATAATTGTTTTCTTTTTGATATTAATTAGTTGTTTATAATTTAGTTAGTATTAGTAACTCCATTTTTCTCACTATAAAAAATATAAATTGTTTTCTTGTTTTAATCATTCACTGGTTTATTTACAATTATCAAAAATATTAATAGTTTAATTTATAAAAGTGATTTATGTTGTTGGTTTTAATAAATCGTTACATTCAAACGACATGCAATCTGGTGTAATTGAAGAGTATGTATTTTCTCATTATTCATTTCGGAGCTATCATCGAAAGGTCCAATAACTATTTCGAGGTTGCTCAAACAGATAGTGTGGTCAACCTTTTGCATAGCAAATGCAAATTTTTAACTGACAATTTCAGTGGCTCAAAAGCTCCTTGTACCTTACATGTTAAGGTTAGGAAAATAAATATAAAGACAAGATATGTTTCACTTAAGATGAAAGAATGAAAAATTAATAACTTAAATCAGTTTTTTAATGCAACAATTTATAATAGAAGTAATCTCTATTTGTATTGCTACAGCATCCAGGTTGTCTTATTAAGTGAAAATAGCTCTGTACCAAAGTTGTTGGCCCAGCATAGGACTTGAATTTTCTCTGTTAGAAGTTTTGGCACTGGTAAGATTAAATAGTCTTTTCAACAGAAGTATATTTATGGGCACAATGAACTCATTAAATCAATTTAATCATAGTTAACTTTATTTGTTAATACTTTTTCAGTTGTCATTCAGTTGTGCCACAAAACCGTGAGTATAAATCAAGAGTGGATTTGATTCTACGGTCAAAACCTGAGGTATAAAAATAAATATAATACAAATATGGAATGTGCCAAAAATCAGCCACCTCTGAAATAATGAATTCACAGCAACAAACAATGAAATTCATAATTTATGGTTTAAAAAATAATAAGGAACATTAAGAAATACTATACGAGTAAAACCTACCCTTCTTTTGCACTAAAATAACAAAGATCAAATATCTTGCCTTGATTACACAGTTTCTGTTAATTTCAAAATACGAATGATATATTACTAAAGATCCATGCATAATTGTAATTTAAAATAGTAAAGCTACTTAATAACAGTTTTTACATAAAAAAAATAAAGACTATACCAGCCTTTAGAAAAAATATTAATTTATATTGTTATATCATAAACTTTTTTTTATAATGCTTATTATATAAATAACCATACTTAGGTATCAAGTACATAACTTGACCTTTTCTTTATAGATTCATACCAAAATTAATTATTTTCTAAGAATTTGGTATCTTTCCTCTTACATCGTGATCCCATCAAGATTTCCAATAACATTACAATACCTGAGCTTACCTCTAAACAATTAACCTTAGAAATTTCAATCTTATAATTTTTTTTAATTCAACAACCAATGAGGTTTTGAATTTTATCTTAAATATGCACATAGCTTATTGTAAAAAAAAAAGTTTTCAGTAGTTACTTACCAAATTTTTTTTATCAGATTCATGATAAGTAGCTATACTTTCTAGCAGATGATGTGAGGCAGCAGAAGCATATTTAATAACCAATCTAGAACTTTTACCAGTAGAAAATGAACAACGCATCTGAAATGCTGATAGAACAGCTCTTGCTATAGGATAATTAAGTAGTTCAGGAGGTATATATTCAACATGCTGGTACATAGACTCTGCTTGTGTATCTTCACCCAAGTTCCAAAAAACAGCAACACCCAAGACATGAGCCCACCATTTTGCATGACTGTCCACCCGGTCTATTTAAAAAAATAAAGATATAAGTACATTAGTTAACCAATCAATGGATTCGCTCAAAGATACCATTTCTAGTTTTTTATTAGTACCCATGTTGAGTAACTTAATAATATTACTCAATCATAATATTAAAATGTTAATGAATTTAACACTAAAATAGAGCCAAAAACTCAAAAAGAAACACTATTATTTATTATAATGCAATTGGGAAAAACCACAATGCAAAGCCTTATGTTTCAAAAAATACACCTACTTACCAGTCGACGTTTCGCCTATTCAGGCATTATCAAGACACCAAAATCAAAAAGGGGTTATGTGAATCGCATCTCGAAGAAAAAGGTGCAAAACATCCCAACGATCAACAGCTCAAACAGGCTCCAAACATGAGACAGCACCCCGCCACCAAGACGTTCAACATACAACTGCTTTTGTATGTTGCTGGCAGTTGTATGTTGAACGTCTTGGTGGCGGGGTGCTGTCTCATGTTTGGACTGTTGATCGTTGGGATGTTTTACACCTTTTTCTTCGAGATGCGATTCACATAACCCCTTTTTGATTTTGGTGTCTTGATAATGCCTGAATAGGCGAAACGTCGACTGGTAAGTAGGTGTATTTTTTGAAACATAAGGCTTTGCATTGTGGTTTTTCCCAATTGCATTATAATAATGAATTTAACCTTTAGCAACTAAATAATTAGATCATCTAAGGCTACTAAATAGTCGGAGTGCAGGCTGGTGTGTCCACTATACTGCATTATTTTATTTCCCTTAAAAATAGTTTTATTTTAAAGTTTCCAATCATTATTTTTTATCAGGATTTCTAACAAACATAGGTGGATTTAAAAACTTTTTTGGATGAAATGTTTTTTTTTTTAAATATTTTAATTAAAATTTAAATTATTAATAAGAAGATCTAGGGATGACAGCACTCCAACTGATATATCTATTTAGAGCCGCTAAAGGATTAATGAATTCTTATAAATATAGTTTCTTAATATAAAAAATAAATAGGATATACATAAATACAACCACTAATACATAAAAACAGTATCAAATGAAAAACATAAGCAAAAATGGGAATTGTATTAACATACTTTTGTAACTAATGTTATCCATTAAAATATTCAAAATTGATAAAGGGGTTCCAACTGATTCAACACCAGTAACAAGTATTTGTGATCCAGGAGCAACTAGTGATTGTAGTAAACCTTCAATTAAGTTATCTCGAAATACCTGAAATTAGGGATGTACAATTAGAGACTAGACAAATACAAAAAAATAACATAAAATCACATTTGGACCTATAAAACAACTATTTTAAATTGTTGTTGCTTATCAAATATACAAAAATCTTTTGTGAAACAATTAAAAAAATAAGATGAACTTCAGAAGACGTACCATTTTCAGAATTAACATGCCTCTAACAGTACAATAAAGCAACTGATAGATCAATCAAGATCTTTGAGAAACGAAAAACAACTAAGTTGCAACAAAAAAAAAAAATAAAATCATTAAATAATAATGATAAAAAAAAATTAAATAATGAATAAATAAACATTCATTTAAAACTAAATAACATATAGAATAGACAAATGATGGTATTCCAGGATTAAATATCTTTAGAATACATGTACATAAACTACATCTGACCAAGAAGCTACAAAATAAAAATAAATTGGTATTTACATAGAGTCAAAAAAGCAAGTTCTCAACAAGAAATAAAATTGAGAAAAAAAATAACATGGATCATAGTTAATAGAAAAGCCACTAAATGATCTGATCAATCTAAGCTAATAACTTTAATCGATTAACAAGCATCTGTTTGAGATTTAAGTAAACACTGGAAAAACTTGGATTTGAATGAGGATAAGGAAGAAGGATGACAAATAATACATGGGAATGAGTTTCAAAAGATGGGTGGAGTGGTTGAAAAAGGAAGGGCAGTGGGAACAGGAGTGGAAGTCAAAAAAGAGAGAACTTGCTTCCTGGGATTGAACTGAGGATTTGAATTGCAGAAGAGGGTAGATAAATGAAGAGACTTGATGGACTGGTATATGTATGAACCGAGAAAATATTGTCTGCCGATCAAAGTGAAGAGGCTCTTTAACTCGCCATAAAAGTAGGACACATGTATATATTGAATATTAACTTTTTAAAAAACATAAATAAAGGGAATAAAGTGTCATCAAAACTACTTCTCTATAAGTCTTCAAAAATAATTGGTAAGTACTGTGTTATTTGTTATAGGTAACATCATTAACTATTGCAGACTAGGGACAATGCATTTGTTTAACAGTACAAAAGAGGTCAAAACATACTGAAAAATAAGGTAGCATTTAAATGAATAAAATAGAGATTGGGAAAAACCACAATGCAAAGCCTTTTGTCTCAAATCTAGTAATACACGCACTTACCAGTCGACGTTTCACCTATTCAGGCATTATCAAGACACAAAAAAAAAGGGGTTATGTGAATCACATTTCGAAGAAAAAGGCGCAATACATCTCAACGATCAACAGAGACGACGACTTTCAGAGATTGTCTCATGTTTGGAGCCTGTTTGGATTTTTGATCGTTGAGATGTATTGCACCTTTTTCTTTGAGATGTGATTCACTTAACCCCTTTCTTTTTTGTTTTTGTGTCTTGATAATGCCTGAATAGGCGAAACGTCGACTGGTAAGTGGCTGTATTACTAGATTTGAAACACAAGGCTTTGCATTTTGGTTTTTCCCAATTGCATTATGGTAGCATTTAAATTTCTTAATTAAAGTTTTATTTCTAAATATGAATAATATATAAACAAACAAAAATTTACCATGCATGTGAATGCAAGAGGACACGTTGGATCAGTTTGTTCTGTAAATATATTTTTATTTACTGAATAAGACCAGTTATGATTAAGAGTAAAATTTTGTCCAGCAGTTGACAGTATCCAGAGTGCATTAGAATTTAAATCCTTGTTAATATTAGCCCTTCCCAATAAGAAGTAATATCTAAAACAATGTCCAATTGTGATATTTTTGTATTAATATAAAAGAGAAAGATAAAAATTAATTGCTAGGATACAAATGCAAGATACCAAACACAAATCCCAGAACCTCGGGATATAGAATACGTGAATGGATGTCTAATTTCCAGTTAATTACCGTTATTTTACGAGTCTTAAGGCTTTGAATTTGTATAGTATTTCAGTATTATAATACATATTCTATATTTATCTTGAATTAAAAAATATAAAGATAAATAAATATTAAATACCTTCATTTATCAATACAATGATTTTTAGTTACAATAGCTATATTAAAGAGTAAGATACTTCAACTTAATATCGAATACATAGGAAAACATCTTAAGTAGGGAAGGTGCTTATTATAACACTGTAGTATACCAAACTTAATTTCTTCATAGCAAATCTAGGTTTCTGAAGGCAAATTAACTTTTTCTTTCAATTCCTCTCTTCCCCCAAAAGAACTAAATATATCTAATCCATTATTAAAAAGAAATATAGGTATACAAAATTTAAGCAGGATAAGACAAACTGGCAGCACTGTAATTTTAAGTATAAAGGATCAGTTAGTGACTTTTTATAAGTAGACTGTCTTGCCCACTTATTGCAATCCCTGATTATAAAGTGAGAAAAAGATAATAGAGGTTAATAAAGATATACAGGTCTCTGGTAAATCAACAAAATCTATAAGCTTCATCAAAAGTCTATTGAATCATATCATCAAGTGATCATATTTTTAATGCTAGAAAAAAAAATACCCTGAGCTAAAAAATGGTTCATGGGATTATGTTCAGTAGGTAACCTTACTTACAGATATATACTTCTAAGTAATGTTAGAAATATAAAAGCATTCACTTTCTTACACAAAACAAACAAAATATTGATTTTGGTAGTACTGAAGTGTCTTTTGAGTTACGGAGCCAACTTTTTTTTCTTTTTGGATATGATGTAAGTTTCATGTATTGTATTCTGCGATGTAAATCCATGGTAGTAATGAGACAAATTGCTGTCTCTACTCTATATTAATAAAACCAAAACCATTAAAATATTGTTAAAAAAAAAAAGGTTTACCTGCTAAGAAGTTTCATTGTACTACTTGAAAACTCTTTTAATTGTAATGCCAAACCAATATAAATATCGGATAGCACATCTTTTGGCATGAATTCATTAGCTGTTTCAGCTCTATTAACAGCAGATACTGCAGTGAATAAGCCCAGCATAAAGTCGCCATTTTCAACCAAATTTAACCTGTGTAAATGGTGGTATACCAGAGCTGCTTCTCTAGCTGATATAAAAACCTCAGTTTTATTTTTTCTAAAAATAAAAATAATTAAATAGGAAAATGTAGGGTATTTAAAAAAAATAAATTAAAATTAGTAAATGAAGGAGAAACAAAATTAAATCATCTTGGATGTAAAATTATATTCTTTACCAATCTTATGAGGTTTGCCTTGATTAAAAATAAACTAATAAGGAATGTTAAGGCTAACAAGAGAAAATTGTATTTCACACACTATAGCACAAACAAAAAGTATTCGTGTAGTAAAAAAAAAATAGGTTAATCAAATAAATATAAAACAATGTGACATTAATAAACTTTTAAATTAAATGGTTGGAATCTTCTGGGAGTTATAATAGTATTTTGTGCAATACAGTGTCTACAGGAGAAACAGAGTTTCTTAAATAATAACATTATTAATAGGTCCCAGGAATCAATCTAGGAGGAACCCTTGTGGCTCTGGTCAAATAGGAGTGTGATGCGTTGTTGCTTGTCATCTGCAACCATAACATATTGGATTCAGCAAGAGAATCCAATGCTAGCCTTTTTCACTCCAACTGCACCTACAACCTACTAGAGGTGTACCTGTTAAGCTGAGCAATCCAGTGGAAGGTTGGGTAACCAATCCCAGCGGGAAACTGGGTGGGCAAGCCAATCAGTGCTGGAACATCACTGACCCTATTCAACAGTTAAAAGAATGGAGGAAAGTTTAGCGAATGCTACTACCCCAGGTGGTAACCAATCCACCGTTGCTTTGAGTGAGGCATGAAGGCTTTTGGATTCTGCGGAGCCTGCACCGACATGCTTAGATGTATCGGAGACGATCGTAAATACAATCTACGAGAAGTGGGGATCACACAGGAGGATATAGGGAAACGTGTTCCGCTTAAGAAGAAACTCCAAGAACATCAGGGTTTCCAACAAAAGCCAAAGCTAAAATCTGGCAAGGTATGAACAGAAGCGAGAAAGGAACAACATAGGAAACAAATGTGGGAATGCTGGGCAAAAGTTAAAGCCCAGGCAATAGGAAGGGAAAGTGGGAGGAAGAGGCAGTTAAAATAGTCTGATTTGTAGATGGCCGAAAAAAAAAAAGATAAATACAAAATCATAAGCTCCTCATATTTATGGAGTATGAATGAAGGAAACGATATACAGAGAATATGTAGTCCATGTGAGTGTTATAGAAATACACAAAATTTTAAGTATGAGTGCTAATATTAAAATACGAATAAGAATTTAAGCAAATAGGAATATACGTCACACTAAAACTAAAGAGAAATGTTTTATTTGAACTTTAACATAATTGGGATATACATAAATGTAAAGAAAACTAAAAGGACTACAAATATTAGCAACGGAGAATTAAAAAGTTGACTAAGGATTAGGGATGCCTTAAACGATATTATCCACAGTAATTAAAACACTATTCCTTAATATTTCTTTATTACTCTTTCATTTTCCAATTTACTGATCTAATCTAATTTTGAAAAATGGGTACCCAAATAAACATAAATTTTGTTTCATATCTAGAAAATTGAACAGTTCCAGGAATTAATTACGAGTCAAAAAAGGATTCCATGAAGAAAAAAATATAAACATATATAAAATAAATACCTGTGAATAAGAAATCCTTGTTCATATTGAGAAAGCCATTTTCCAATCCATAACCGGTGAAGAACTTGCCTAGAACTTTGCCACAAGCAAGCCAATATCAGACTAACTCTGGATGATGGCAATGTGTACCCGAGAATAGTAAGACATAATTTAAGTTCATGTTTTGCATCCTTAACATTGCCCTAAATACAAGAGAAAAAAAATAAGTAGAAACATATTATTTAATTGGCTGTATAATCTAACCACAGCGAATCTATTCATTATGATTTCTATAAAGTTACTTATGTTCTAGTGTAGTTCTATAACTGTAGTCCAGGAGCTGGTGTTTAAAAAATTAGAAAAAATATTGTAGAGAATTATAATTCCTATAAGAATACCTAAGCCTGAAGTATTTCTTGATTCAAAATATTATTGGTATCAATCTGTGGAGATGGATCCCTCCAGGGAGCAGATATTAGAAACAGTAGAGGATTACACTCATTAAGGAAGAGTGTCCAGCAGATATGGAAAAATTGATCAAGATCTTTCTAATATGATTAAAAAGTCAAATAATATATTTTAACATATTTAAGTAAGAAAACCTGTACCACTACAACCCATGAACGGGTCTGGGGTTCAGTAAATAGTAGAGACTGTCCTGTTTCATGGACAACAGTTGTGCAGGGAGTGATTTGTCCTCGATCACACTCAACTGTTAGATTTTCCCACTTATATAGGGTAACCACTTTATAGAGGCTGGGTGAACCCCAGAAGGGTCCCATCTCTGGCTGCTAACAAACTAAATAAAAGTCTTGCCAGCAGTGGGATTTGAACCAGGATTTTCGACAAGCCAACTCAGTGCTCTACCACTCAGCCACTCCATTACCCTCGAAAAGTAAGAAGTTTCTTCGTTTTTTTGAAAATCTATTGGAAATAAATACAACCACAAACTGGTAATTTTCCAATAAAATCATTTGGAGGAGAGAGCTCAATGAATTATAATCGTATTGTATTAACATAAATGGTACAATGACTAAGGTATTATTTTATTAGAAGAAAACGAACGATGATGAAAAAGACGATGATCGCGTAGTCGCTAATATCAAGCTGGCATTGTAAACAGCTGTTAGATTCTATAAATAGAGGTTCAAGATGGCAATAAAGTCAGTGTTAACCCAGTTATCGTGCGAGTCATTTCATCTTAACTTTTCCTTTTTTTATGTGTTGTTACTGGAAATATATAAGTTACACACACACAAGCACGCACGCACACACAGTTATATATAATATATAATAAGCAATATGATTATAATTATTTTTGTTTTAGTTAAAATTCTTATATAACAAAGCAGAACACTATTTTGTTAATAAACACATGAATTTGGAAAAAAACAAATTATCATCAAGTATTTATTTTATTAAAATGAATTAATTCAATATATTAAAAACTATAAAATTTACCTGGATCATATACAAATCTGCCCGCTTACGATGACGCCAATAGTCAACAGATGATTTGGACTTTTTTAACAAAACAGAATCATTGTAAAGCAAGAGTTTTATGAAACAACATAAAAGAACAAGAACGTTCACACAGTTTAAAAGAAGTGATGAATTATAATCCCATTCACTGTAACCTAAACATATAGAAAATATACACATACATATATATATATAAAGATGTTATTCATAAAATAATTATTAAATAACATGTATTTCAACTTTCATTCAACTATTCATATCATAAATTAATTAATTAATAATAGTTTTTACTTAAAAAGATATTTTAAATTCATTAAAGTAATAACTTTGTAAATCTTAAACCAATACTCCATTATCCTATATTTAAGATAATAGTGACATTAAATATAGAAAAAAAAAGTGGTTGAGTGAAGAGCAGAAAGCATGATAATTAATGTTTTATATATTTTTTTATAATAAAAGAATACCACACCACTATCAATTTCAATAATACAGTCAAACAAAAATATAGTTAATATATTTCAAATAAATAAATGAGTTACCTTCACTAGATGTCAACAGACTTCTGCGTTCCCTAACAGTTGCAGGAAATACAGTAGATAGAGAACTGAACTTGTTCATTAGCAGCTTAAAAGGATTGAAAACTATTATAGAAAGCATAAATGCACATAAAACAACTCTAGTTTGATCAAACTTTCCTTGAACCCTCGCAGTATCATAATCATCTTTCATCTAAAATTAAAACATTGATGAAAACCTCAGAATAAAATTAGAAGGCAATGTTGCAGTTAGACTAGATTAGTGACTGAGTTTCAATTCCTTAAGCAAAGATCCCTAATTAAAATTAAAGACGGGATAACTAATTGTTTACCACATCATCCAACATCACATCAAAAAGAAAGCATATGTGAATAATGTGATTTTATTTAAACATGTTCATGAATGAAATTGTTCTTATAATACACCAATGAAAAATCTAAGATTAATTAAATTATATAATGTACTTACATTGATGCTTTGCCTGTACATGGAGTCCATGGGAGTAGGAGGATCAGAATGAGAAGGAGATGAAATATCGGATCTGGGAGGCGTGATTCCTCCAATTTCCTCCTCTTTACAGTTATTTGTCACCAAGCGATCTATTTTACTATTCAAGTTGTAGTTTTCTAGTTTCAATTTGTTGTTTGCATCTTGTAAATACTTTATATATTCAATAGCCTTACGTAATATGAGCGACTTGTTCATCTAAAAAAATATTGACTATAAACCTGGTATTGATTGTCATCATATGACATAAATGAAGTGAAAATAAGAAATGAACAATTTTTGATAATATACTTTATAACTACACAGATCTGCGATGAAAAAATTGTAGCATATTTAACTAGTGGGTTTAACAGTATTTTTTGTGCTGATTACGGAAAAAATAGTGAACAAATTCCATCATCCCTAGATAAGTCACAAATTTCACCTGAAAATTTCTTATTTGATTCATCAAAAAGGAGTTTGAAAGCTATACTTCTTCACAATGGTAACCGATATGCTTCTGTGCCTGTTGAGACAGTCCATTTGAAAGAATGCTACGAAAATCTTGAGTTTGTTCTTAATAAGCTCAGCTACTCTGACCATAATTGGACCATTTGTGTTTTCCATGTTTCCTCTATGAATGGGATAGCCGTGATAGGAAACAATAATATGTCAAGCAGACGTGGCCCATAAGAAAGGCTCTTATTCCTGGAGTTAAAAATGTTGAAAGACAAAGTTTGGTGGATCCTAAAAAGATCTTACTTCCACCACTTCATATCAAATTAGGGCTAATGAAACAGTTTGTGAAAGCATTACTCAAAGAAGGAGAGTGTTTCAAGTATCTTTGTGAACAGTTTCCTGGTATATCCGATGCTATGCTGAAAGAGGGAGTCTTTATTTGCCCTGACATCAGAAAACTTTTAAAATATGAAAGTTTTATCACTAAAATGACCTACCCGTTAAGTTCTTTACTCCAAAAATCGTATCATATCGAAATTTGGACCTCCTCTCCTGTGAATCGCTTCAACCTGACCTAGATCCTGTCCATTGGAACATTATTTACTCCTACAACTCCATAGACCCTATGATCTCTACCCTCCCCTCAAACCTACAAACCTTATTAGACAATCACGCTCCTCTGCAAACCCGAACACTACGCCGTCCTACTTTCCTACCTCCTACGTAGCTTTTATGCTCATCTTAGCTAGGTATCATTGTTTGTTTTGTTTTTTGCTTTTACTTTAATGTTAAAATAATAATAACAAATCCAAAATTTTGTGTACTTTTTCCAAAAACTTTATTTTGTAGGCAAGCCTTACGTGATAGAAAAAACCCAATGTAATTTTTGAAATCAGCGCAAAAAATACATAAAAATGAGTTAACTAAATAAAAAAAAAATTTTTTTGCAGACCTGTGCTATCTTACAATATTTCAAAAATATTATTTGAATATTTTAATACATTAATATATCCTCGCACAGATATCAATAGGAGAGCACTCCCATGGGTGATAGATGTGGGAATGGTCATTAAAAATACAATGGAAGCTCCTCCTGGCTGTCTGATGGACTCGCTGATCAACAATGACAGCGAGTGGCCCCCAGGTTTAATGGAGGGTAAGGTTTATAATATAAATAAAATAATATTAGAGAAGAGTTGGTCGACTGTATCTTCTAATTTAAGGAAGAAATAGTTGGGGGTGCAGTCAATCAAAACACCAAAATAAGCATAACTTATTTATTATGTGCCGACGTTTCGGCCTACAATGTAGGCCATCTTCAGGGCTAAGAGAGAGAAACAAACAGAAATATATAAAAACGTAGCAGTAACAAGAATATATAAAGTGGTACAGGAGTGGAAATAAAAATAGTGACTAGATATGATGAAATAGTGAATAGATATATGATAAATAAGAATGAATATAAGACTGGTTACAGAATAAAATAAACTTAAAATAGTGATAGATAAAAATAAAATTGTAGATAATGAACAGAAACCACTTCTTTCTAACTGTATACAGTTACATATTCACTTCCCTTACTTATATATTCTTTTTCTTTTCATTCTTCATAGTTCATAGATATAATACCACTATTTTCAATGTTTAATTTTTGAAATTTATCAAGCTTTTCTTTCTATTTATGCTTGTATTATTACACTTTACCTATGTAACCCCTCATGTCTGGTATCTTATCCATATCTATAATTAAACTAGTTTTTTCTAAATCCTTCATACTCAACCCCCCTTTTTCTATATTTTAATCTTCTCTTTTTGTATCTTTCCGTTTACCTCCTCATTTTTCTTTCCCTTTATATTATTGTTTACATTTTATCCTTTCTTGACATGTATTTTTTCTATTTTATATTCTTATTCTTGTATTACTTTATCTGTCACTATCAGAATTTCTGTTCATCATCTACAATTTTATTTTTATCTATCACTATTTTAAGTTTATTATATTCTGTAACCAGTCTTATATTCTTTCTTATTTATCATATATCTATTCACTATTTCATATATCTAGTCACTATTTTTATTTCCACTCCTGTACCACTTTATATATTCTTGTTACTGCTACGTTTTTATATATTTCTGTTTGTTTCTCTCTCTTAGCCCTGAAGATGGCCAACATTGTAGGCCGAAACGTCGGCACATAATAAATAAGTTATGCTTATTTTGGTGTTTTGATTGACTGCACCCCCAACTATTTCTTCCTTAAATAAAATAATAGGTGTATAATAAACTAGAGTGGGTTTTACGATAAACTATTGCAAAGCTATAGAAATGTAATTATTGGATGATCAGTTTCGATTATATTCTTCCACTTCTTTTTATGTCTTCAAGGCTCTAGTCTCCCTTTCGAAATCTCTGGAAGTACTGTTAAACAGTGCACTCATTTATACTGCCTTCGCCCCTTGTTGATATTTCTTGCCGTTTCCACCTACAACCACCCCTTTCCGGCCATGTTTGAACTCGTTAAACAGAATTATAACAAATATGCGCTTTGGCATCTTAGTGAAGACATTAAACAACTGCCAAAAAGATCAGCAGCATGAAATTTGTACTACACTTCATTGCCGAAACATCAGCGATCCTTGCCTTCGCCCCAGACTTATTGATATTTCTGGCTGTTTGTGCTCCGTTCCAGCCAAGTTTAAACTCGTCAAACAAAATTATGCGAAAATCACACTTTGACATCTTAGTAAAGACTGAATTATTTCCAAGTAGCAAAATGTTACAGCCATAAACAAACGATATTGTTTGAATGAGAATTAATAAGTATTTACATTTATAAAAGCCAAAAGTCCGACAAACATAAATAGTTTACTATTTGGAGGGGTATTTTAAAGAAAACATAAAATCCTGCATTATTTTCCAGGATATGTACCAATCATTCTATTTACTTGTTGTATTAATATAATACAGTTTTAAATTTCATTGAGTAAATTATTTAAAAAAAATAATTTCCAGGATACCCAATATTTAAATTCCTCAAAATACAATAAGAGAGGATATTATATATTATTATTAATAATAAATAATAATAATGGAGATAGAAAAGAAACTAATAATATAAAAAACAACATAAGGGACATGTACAAGGGCAGTGTATAAACGGTATAAGTCTGTAATGAAAGCAATTAGAGATTGAAATAACAATACTTTGGAGGATTCCATAGACACTTTGAATAATTCAAAAAATAAAATTTGAAAGTATTTTGAAACAATATACTTATATATACAATAAAGTGAACTCTCTTTTATTGTATACCAGACTGCTGAATTGTTTATAGAATGACCGAGAAAGGAGGAATAGACTTTCAAAATAGACTTTGGAAAATTTAAATTGCATAAAGCAGTGGGAATCAATAACATTCCTAGTAAACAAATAAAATCTTGTGGGAAGAAAAGGGACCAACGAAGGATTGTAACAACCGCGAAGGAATTTTGTGGGCATGAGAACTCCTATTGATGAGTTATAAAATATTCTTGTAAAATCCTAATAAAACCGACAAAGAAATTCAAAAGATTAAATATACACGCTCACACATAGAAAATTAAAGTACCTTGGCAGAAGGACCAGCAATAATATCTTTTAACTCGATTATTCTGTCATTGATGCTAGTTCGGTATCGCCTTTCAATAGCATTATGCATATTTCGTTTCACTTCTTTCACTTTAGGTGGTTTATCTTTTGGAGATAATTTTGACCTATTAGTGGAAGTTACCTTATCAGGTTCTATTTCAACTGGAACAGCTGCAAAAAAGAAAAAAATCAATAATAATTAGAGATATGACAGAGGGGAAAATAAATGGATAATTGTGGTAAGAAAAAAAAACTGACATAAGTTAAAATGATTCATTTAAAGATTGTAATAGACAATTTTTCTTGCTCAGAAAACTAAACTGTTATATTGAAATTATTTATCAGTGATTTGTTCCAAGATCATCTATAATTAATGCTAAATAAATTTCTGATTCTTTATACTGTTCTTTTTTTTTTTTAGATTAATAGATCCTTATATAGATAGATGAACTTCGAATCTCGGCTCAACTCACTTTCACTAGCTTTCCCATAGTTTATAGAAGTAGTTAATTAGAACTTTGACCCTTTACTTTTAGAATGTCTCCAATAATGGAATATTTGAACTATATAGTTTCTATTGCTGTTGATACCCCTATTTCGTTTTTTTGATCTGTTATTCATACTGTGTCTGTTGCAGCAAACATACATATAAGTATGCACTCAAATACAGATATAGTATCAACCAACTACCTAGATAGGCTACAAGGTATGAAACAGAAGGTAAAAAGGACATATTGTATGAGATTGACAAATCAGATTAAAATGATATCAAATTAGTAAAATAATTGACCCTACTAAATAAAACTTATTAAAAATAGAGCCAAAAACTCAAAAAGAAACACTATTATTTATTATAATGCAATTGGGAAAAACCACAATGCAAAGCCTTATGTTTCAAAAATACACCTACTTACCAGTCGACGTTTCGCCTATTCAGGCATCATCAAGACACCAAAATCAAAATATATTTTTTGATTTTGGTGTCTTGATGATGCCTGAATAGGCGAAACGTCGACTGGTAAGTAGGTGTATTTTTGAAACATAAGGCTTTGCATTGTGGTTTTTCCCAATTGCATTATAATAAAACTTATTATATTATAAATTAATAAAAAGTTTATGAACATGATAAAACATAAAATTACTTGTGAATATGGTAGCATTCGCTGAAGGTATGTTAGGAGATATAGCATTAACTACAGCCTTTCCCAATGGAATTTTATCTTGAATCTTTTCAGTGTACATGACAGTTTGATGAGGACTGGTAACTAAATGTGTTTGCAAAAGCATCTGTAATTTAATAAAAATATTTAAAATACATTTTATGAGTTTTAAATGAATTAATTAATGATTAAACATAAAACAAAACATTAAAAATATCAATTATGTCTAACAATATTGAATATCATCTAAAATAAATTAAATTTCCCTAAGAGGTAATGCAACATTTTACTTATAATGTGATAGGTTTAAGCGTCAGAAGACTGAAATTGCTATGATACCTTAATTATAATAAATATAAACATGAAGAAAAATAGCTAATAGTAACTATCATAATCAACAATAATAATAATAAGCTTTATTTTTTTCTTCTTTCTTCTATGTACATTTACAAAATAATAAGTTCCAAACTACAAATACTAGTACAGAATACAATAAATAAATTCAAAAAGTTCTTTAATGAAAAGAAAAAAGGCTCTTCTTTGGGCATAAACCTCTCCCGATTTGTCTTAGTTACGTCTGTTCCATAATGAAAAAATAAATATTCACTTTCCATTAACTGAATGTTTTCTCCCTTTCTTCTTACTTCAGATAATCCCAGAATTTTTATATTTGAATTTAACATAGCGTTTTCTAGTTCTTCTATTCTCCAGTCGGCTAATAAACTTCTAACGTTAAGTGTGGCTATTTTGAATTTTTGAAAATGTTGTTTTGGGAGGTTTAGGTCATATTCCTCCTTGCTGACCAAACATTCTGGGGTAAGTGAGTTTGGCTTATTGTCCTTGATGATGTTTTTGAAACATCCAAGTCTTTATTAACACTCTCCTCCAATATTCTTTCTTCATGAGATTTCAAAAATGTATCTAGGCTGTTTGTCCTTTGATAATGAAGTTTTGCTTCATTTGGCTTTCTGTCCTTTGGTTTTTGCTCTTTTTCTTAACCGACAGTTCCTTTTTTTTCTTCACTTCCTTCTTTCCTTTTTCTTAAGGCTTCTTGGGCCTGCAGCTCTTCTAGGGTGAACAAATTATCAATTATTAATTTTTGTCGTATCTCAGGGTAGCCTTGTTTCCTTTCTCCCAGTTGGATTTCATAAATGTAAATAATTCATTTCTAATTTCTCTGACAGCCGTTGGCATATCATCTTTGGTTTTAATCATTTTAAATTCACCAAGTTTCATCAATTTAGATTTGTTTTTCATAATATCTGTTTTAAAAATTATCGAATTCAATTACACTAATACCGGGCCATTTTTATTTTTAGGGTTTATTTTCCTTATTTCCATTATATCATAAGGTCTGAAATCTGGTATAATGTAATACAATAATCTAAATATTGTAGTCTTCATTTCCATTGGTTTTTCTCTATCCAGTTCGAATAATACTATATTTTTCCTTCAAATGTTATATTCCTCTCTTTCCCTATAACTCTGGATAGATCCTTTATTTCAAATTTTATCTTATTTAATTCCTCCTCTTGATATCTTTTATTTTCATCCAACTTAGTCTCTAGGCCTATAATTTTTTCTATTAGTATATTAAATTTTCCTTCTATTGTTGCCATATTGGTACAAATTGAATAGATCAAAGATTATTGAATTTAATAATATTGAAAAATCAGAGAGGTTGCAATGTGGTTAATGAAGCTACCATATTCGCGGACGATATAAAGCTGTCAATGAAGTGGCAGCAGAGACCAGGTGGGGCACTATCTCTATATACTAGCATAATCAACAATAAGGTACAGATATACATAAATTCTTGAATTTATTATTTGCATAATATTCTAGAATAATTATATGTTGATCGTATAAATATGGAGAATAAATGGTTTCCATGAACAAAATAATTTATGAAAGCAATCAAACTATAAACATTATACAGCAATAATAATTTTATAAATTATAAATGCCATAAAGTATAAATCTTATTATAATCAAATTATACAGTGTAATAATTAAAAACTATTATTTACCTGTTTGATTTGTTCAGTAGGAACTTTTATCTGACCAGCATTCTGCAATGAAACATATCTACTTCCATTTTTTTCAACTACATTTTTATTCCGTTTAATAATCAAAGGTTCATGTCTATAAGAGATATTTGAGTTAATTTGAGAACCAACTTGTTTAGTAGGTTGGGGTTGTGGTGGTTGAGTCCATAATGTTTTAATATTTCCATAAATTATATTATTTTGAGATTGAACAACACCGTTGCTTGGTTGTAACAAAATTGGAGTCGTTTTTACACTATTCAAAGAGGGAGATGTTTTATTCAATTTTTCAACAGTTGCGTTAAGGCGCTGTTTACTTTCTGTGATATTTTGAGCTTTATTAACAATACTTGTATTATGTATTGTATCATGTAAAATTAAATTTTCAGGCACAGTGGTTGATGCATCCACCTCCATTGGCAGTGAGGGAGGTGGCAAGGAAGGAGACAATGAAGTTTCTTTCTTAACATTTTCATCTTCAGCTGGTAAGTCATCAAAATGAGAAAGGATATCTTCTTCAAAGAACAATCCATCTTCTCTAGAAAACAACTCGTGTTCATAGTTGTTGATAAAATCTACAACATTATTACAAAAATACATATTAAAAAAAATAAAGAATGGAAAATTCTACTTAAACATATTTTTAGAATTATTAACACTTAGATCGGAACATCCGTCTAATAGACGGATACTCTTTATCTTATAAGTATAACAAAATACCTTGGTTTGAGTGAGAAAAATTGATAACTGATGTACTGACCTAAGTTTCAAATTCCTATCCGTCCACCAGAAAGATGTTCCTCTAAAGGCCATAAAAACTAATATTCCTACATAAGTGTTAACAGTTTACAAGAAATAGGAATACTGTTTTGCTAAGAACCTTGTTATTTAATAGTAACATTCGACCACTGTATACTACACCACATATTGTGAATAAAAGTTAAATTTGTCAGCAGTTAACCATTTTAATCTTCTATTATCCACTCACTATCCTCAAACATTTATTTCTTAAGATAACAAACCGTCTTAAAGAAAGTCAGGAAGGTCAATCACCTATATTGCCTGAAGTAGACCTGAATATCATTCCAATCAATCACATTTTATTATTGTCCAATAATTTAACAGAAGATTCTTAATTTTGCTACCTCAGGTTACTATTTGTTATTCATTCATTTTTTTAAACTAGTCTAAGTGTCAATCAATCGTAACTTCACTATAAGGCTTTCATAATAGTATTTCTTTATTACTTAGTTATATAATATATATTAACATATCTTATATTTAAGAAACTAATTTATGACATTAATTTTTTTGGTACCAGTTAATAATGCAGGTACCTCAAGCACTAGTGCTCTCTAGCACAATTGTGATACCTACTTTGTATTCAATTTTAAAACTTTTATTAATTGAAATTATTAAAACCATCACTACTTGAACCCTTAAGAGATAGTTGGCGTTTCGTTCAGACCCAATCGCCACAATTTTTGTTTACATCCTTTCAATCCACTAAAAAGAAAGCCTTAAGGACAAGGAACCATATTAATCATTTGAAGCCATGCACATAACTTTAGAGAACTTAAAATTAGGTCTGCATTGTGAGTGACACTTAACCATTTTGTCTATACACTAGTAAAAGCTGTTAATAAAAAGTATTTAAAAATAGAAATAAAATATGTTGAAATGGTCAAATTTCTGATTTATTACAAAAAAAAAAAAAAAGCCCACAAAGAAACCCCTCTCATCTGTCGTGCTAGGACTCTTAATTTTTTCAACCAAATGTCCTAATGCAATAGCTTATTTTTTATAGTTCCTTTCCTTGTCATTGAAAGTTAACACCCACATTTCACCATCTATTAACTCCAATATTCATTTCATAAATATCAAATTAAAGCAGTAACAACTTTAATAATTTCAATGAATACAGATATTGTAGGCTTTAAACCCAATATATATACATATATCCAAAAACTACACTAATCAGCAATCAGATACGATCAACCCCTATATAGAGTGGGATTATCAAGATTGTACAGTAAATATAATTGATTAAAGAACTTATCTCTTAAAATTTAAACAGAAATAATAAATTTCAAGTCAGGAGAATATTTAATTAAAATATACATAACCCAAAGAATTACTGTTATTGTTCTATCTAGAACAAACATTGTTTTATCATTCATTTATTTCATCATTCTCTTAATGTTATAAAATGTTTATTAATTTTTTTTTGCTATTTAAGTGGTTCGTAAAGAGTAATAAAGGGAATTATATTAAAATATAATAAAAAATTAAGAGACTTGAACATAGACCGGATATAATGCTCGAGGTAAACACAGCGACTATATTAATAGATTTTATTTAAATATACTGCAATAGTTGGATGTAATATAAAAGCTATGAGGTGTAAAGTATAATAACAATCAAGAGAAATTCTATTTAAAAAAAATACATGTTTTAAGGTCAGAACTAGCCGATCATTCACATTATATTCCGACAAAACTATGATTCAAAGAAATTAATGTTCCTTTTTCGAAACTAAATCTTAATAAATCCTGATATTGATTTAAACAATAGTTAGTTACTTTTTGATAACAATTCACTTAAATTTCAATGTGTCAAAAGTGATGAAATTTTGAATGATGTTGAATTCGCTGGATAAAATGAAAGGACATAATTATAATCTATTCAAACACTATAGAATAATACTAATTATGTATTGACTAACAACAATTTAGTGTAATAGGTAAACAAACATCAAATGACTCAGAAACAGATATTGATTCATAATTCAAAACAAAACAATAAAACAAGATAACATACCATCTAGTTCACAAAATTCATTTATATTAGAGTATCAGGTATGTCTATGTTACTGTCGTTTTCCATAACTAATGAAAGTCATAATTTATCATCAAACACAGCAACAAAAACACCGACCACCTTAACACATTTCAAAATTGACACTGCCTACAACAACCAATCAAAACACCGCAAGAAGTGGCCTGATATTGAAACAAAGAGAACGTAGACAAAGAGATAATTTTTGAAAAATATTTAAGTTGAATTTAAAATTAAACTTACTGGTATAAAGCTATTATAGTCTACTGAAAATTGCTTTAAAATGAAATACTATTTTTTTTGTATAAAGTTATTTATAAAAAACCTGAATATTTAATTTAAAATAGAGTTTCAAGTTTAGTGTATCTGTAGTGATGTGATTATTGATGTGGACACAATTGACCGAGTATGTAATAAATATGCAGAAAATGTCCGGGGTGCGACCTCTGGTATTAAACACAATAATAATTATTTATTGTGTGCCAAATTTGCGTCCTAGTTTGCCGAGAAAATTATTAAATAACATTAACATTAAATAAAAAAGTACCAAAGTTTTGGTACCTCTAATAACGCGCTTCAACTAACTTGTAGTTAAAATATATTGTAGACAATATGATAGAAGGTCCTACTAAAATCGTTAGAGAGAGAGAGTGAGAGAGAGAGCAGAGAGAGAGAGAGAGAGAGAGAGAGAGAGAGAGAGAGAGAGAGAGAGAGAGAGAGAGAGAGAGAGAGAGAGAGAGAGAGAGAGGAGAGAGAGGAGAGAGAGAGAGAGAGAGAGAGAGAGAGAGAGAGAGAGAGAGAGGAGAGAGAGAGAGAGAGAGAGAGAGAGAGAGAGAGAGAGAGAGAGAGAGTAATTTGATAGGCCATGGAAACCAGATTACTTTTTTTTTTTAGAATAGTTTATATTCACAATATTAACCTACAGGTAATGTTTTTGAATTATTTAATTTATTATTCTTTATTGTCTGTTGTTTTATTCAATTGCATAGAGGGAGAGGGAGGGAGAGGGAGAGGGAGAGGGAGAGGGAGAGGGAGAGAGAGAGAGAGAGAGAGAGAGAGGAGAAGAGAGAGAGAGAGAGAGAGAGAGAGAGAGAGAGAGAGAGAGAGAGAGAGAGAGAGAGAGAGAGAGAGAGGAGAGAGAGAGAGAGAGAGAGAGAGAGAGAGAGAGAGAGAGAGAGAGAGAGAGAGAGAGAGAGAGAGAGAGAGAGAGAGAGAGAGAGAGAGAGAGAGAGAGAGAGAGAGAGAGAGAGAGAGAGATGATTGGGAGTCTGAAGTCTGTTTTGTGGAGTTATTAAGGAAAACAAAATAAAAAGGAAATATATAGAAAGTGTCTGCCCTGTACAGATGGAAATCATCGACATTAACGAAAAAGGAGAAAAAAAAGATGTTTGAAAATAGAGATGGATTGGGTTAAATGTTGACCAGTACCTTATTAATATTGCTTTTGGGTAGAATATCATA
Source organism: Arma custos (assembly GCA_037127475.1). Lineage (NCBI taxonomy): Eukaryota > Metazoa > Arthropoda > Insecta > Hemiptera > Pentatomidae > Arma > Arma custos. The sequence goes on from CM073761.1 coordinate 37,359,746, forward strand.
TTCAACTTTTGGATACTTAAAGATCAAGATCCAACCCGCATGAGTACCCAAGGCTAATGTTACTCCTTGAAATTATTTTAAAGGAAACTAAGGGCCCATCAGCAGCAATATAAAAGGAATCACACTATCATTTTGCAATTAGGTTAATCTCTTGAACTCATTTTTTCAACTCCTATTATTCTATATAGAAGGTATAATTTGCTTTAAAAATGGAATCTCACAAACTAAAACAGAAATTTAGCAAGCGATATGACTTGTTGGTTAGTGATGTGCTCGTAAATGGACTCTCTATTAGTAAAAAAGTGATTTTTAGCTCGTCCCCTTCCGCCTTCACAATAATAGAACCAGTTCGAAATGTAACACGTTATTCTTAAGGATGTTTTTTGATATCGGTAATAGTACTGATGGGGAAAAATAGTCTTTCCTGGGTTTTGATGCCCTATTTGCCAACACCTGACGGCCACTTTAAGGTCATTGGACCTTACTAACCAGAGAGGCATTGCCAAGATTTATTTGTCGTGATCAAAGTGAAATAAATATTTACTAACCAAGGTAAGAGTCGAAGCTACGTTCCAAAACGGTGGACAATGGGATTCATTGTGTAAGGCGCCTTGAATTGGCAATAACTGAATTCGATTCGGGCCTGTATTGGGGGAAGGTGATTCACTTGCCTAAGGCGACAGGATTTAAAGGGTGAAGGCTCATTTTTATATTAAGTAAAAATATTTGCTTTCAAATTTTCATTCTCTTATACAATACTTCTTATTATGTCTGCTTTTAACATTAATTCATGTTATGACTCGATGAACATTAATTCCTGAAATAAATGTTACAAAGACGCTTCGGATTTTATGGTAGGAGGATGTAAGAAGTGGTCCCAAAATAATGTTTTTCCCTTACTGAAGAAAATCATAGTTCCAGCCTAGGATACCATTAGTATACTAAGTCAATCTTTGGATGAATTAGATGAAGTACGAGGCTGTTTTTGATAATTCGAAATTTCTTAGTTGTTTGTTACACGCCTTTCGTGTTTCTTCTGTGTTATATCTTGAAATAAAGTAAAATTTTCGGGGCGACTTGTGGTCTAGTGGTTAGCATAACAAACTACTAAGCCCAACATCGTGGGTTCGTAGCGCGACAAGTGGCACTACTTTCAAAGGGAGTAAAAAATCGTTGGTTATGCCGTCCTTCGGAAGGGACTTTAACTTGGGTCCCGAGCCTGTACGATGTCTGGTACTCATTAAAAATCCTTATCTTAAATAAACCTGGTTAGGATAAATTTAGTGCTCCTACTGTAGCATCGTTCCGATTAGCCATAGCAGTATAAAAGTGTTGTTAAACAAACAAACCAAATTTTCTTGTGCCTCAGATAGACCAGCGGCCAGGTACCAAAAAAGGGCTTTAGGTCGTAATAAATTAAAGAGAGCTGCATTTTTGATATGTTGTAAGGGCATATTTGACCAGTGGAAATCCAAGTTTGCTACCGAAAAAACGGATGGGAAAACTTTTGGTGACCGAAAAACCTCGAAAGTTTCGAAGTTATTTCGGTTTTTAGTGACCATTTTTAATTTAGATTAAATTTGCTATAATTTGTGTCCAACTGCAGCTCTGTAGCTCTAATAGATTCTGAGTTACATCCCTTTGAAAATTGGTAATTTTTTCCCAAAAGTCCAAATTTTATGGTTTGGCTCACTTTCGTGAGGAACACCGGCTTGAAAGTCATGGGAAATGAAGCTGCAGTAAATTTAATTATCTTTAATTTAAGCACAGACTGAGGCCTGTTGGTCTAATAGATTCTGAGTTACGCCCCTTTTGAAAATCGGTCATTTTTTCCTTCTTCTTCTTCTTCTTTCCCTTCCTCCGTTTACCTTTCAGTGTGGAGGAGGCTCTACCCAACTGTGCCAGTCCTGTCGGTCCCGTGCCAACATCATCACCTGCTCCAGGGTTTCACCTTTTTCCTCTCCCAACTTGCGAACATATTCTTTATATAAAATTCGTGGTCTTCCTCGCGGTATAGTGCCTGTAGGTCTGGCTTTGAACACCTTCCTTGGGTCTTGATTGTGACTCATTCGGCAAATGTCGCCAAACCACCTCAGCTGCCGTTTCTGCAAGGAATCTTTTAATGCAGGGATTCCCAATTCTTCCCTTATTCTTAGATTTCTCACCCGGTCTCTTCTTGTTTTGCCAGCGACTCTGCGGATGTATTTCATTTTCACTGCGGTAATTCGGCTTATATGCTTCTCGGTTGTGACCCTACTCTCACATCCGTACATCAAGGTAGGGAGAAATACCGCTTTATAAATATGGAATTTTACTTTTATACTTACCTCTCGTTTGCCCACATTTGTGTTGCAAATCTGATAATAGACCTGGTTAGCTTTTATTAGTCTGTTGGAAATTTCTTGGTCTATCCTTCCCGACTTGCAAATAATTGTTCCCAGGTAAGTAAAGTCATTAGTGCTTTCTAACTTCTCTTCAGTGCAATAGAAATGCATGTCTCTTTCCTCCTCTCTACAGACTACGAGTACTTTACTCTTGGTAGAGCTAATTTTCAGTCCATTGCGAAGGCAGGAGGCATTCAAATATTGCTTGTTGCAACTTTTCTTTAGTATGGGCAAGAAGGACAATGTCATCAGCGAACAGATAACATTTTGTGAGGATTGTCCTGAGATTCCACTTTCCCAACGATGTCCATGTTGTCCTCCTTTTCCAAATTTTATAGACTTCATCTATTAGTGTAGTGAAGAGCAGTGGGCTAAGGCTATCTCCTTGCTTCATTCCCTGTTCCATAAGGAATGGCTTAGATGCTTGCCCATTTATACTTACTATCCCTTTTGGGTCTTGGTATATCGGTTTTATAGCATTTATAAGGTTTTTGGGACTTGTTTTGCTTGGAGGGCTTCCACATCTCCCTCCCGGATAGCTTCCTCATTGTCCTGACTATCTTCTATTGTTGTCTCGTTGAGTTCCAGCACATCTGTTTCAGAAAAACATTTTCATAATGCCTTTTCCAACTATCTAGAATTTCTTCTGGTTTAGCAAGGATTTTATCATCTTCACTCATTACATTTCTTATCCTTTTAATACTTTTGCTTCTCAGGGCTTTTGTCTTCTTCCAGAATATTTTTATATTTTCATAATAACCCTTGTCTAGTGATTTTCCGAATTCCTCCCTTGCTTCTTAATGATTGCTTCTTAGCTTCACGGACAGCTATCTTTGCCTCATTCCGTCTGAGCCTATATTCTTGAAGGTTCTGATCTGTATGCAGTGGCTGATATGCTTTCCAGGCGTCATTTTTTCCAAAAAGCCCAAATTTTAAGTTTTGGCCAAATTTCGTGAGAAACGCCGGCCGAAGGAGTGATCCTACGATGAAAGTCATTGGCAATGAAGTGGTAGTAAATTTAATTAGCTTTAATTTAAAAACAGATCGAGGCCCGTAGGTGTAATAGATTCTGGGTTCTTTGAAAATTAGTAATTTTTTCCAAAAAGTCCAAATTTTAAGTTTTGGCCGACTTTGAAAGTCAAGTCAAATGGAGTTGTAGTAAATTTAATTAGCTTTAATTTAAGCACTTAAAGGGACCTGTAGTTGGTATACTTCTCTTGTTAATTTAAAAAAAGTAAAATCGGAGAAAGTGGGTGTTTTAAGAAAATGACCTTGTACACCGGAATCGATCTGAAACAGCTTGTTTATTGTAAACTATAAATATTACTATTTATAATCAATATTACTATTACTATATTATATATATTACTATAAATATTATACATAAAACTATAAATATTTACTTGTAAATTACCTATACAAAAAATAATGGTAGCACTAGTAGGCACTACTTTGCAGGGGGGGAGCCACCCAGTCTCACCGAGATTTTTCAGGCACCAAACGTTTTCTCATCCGTTTTTTAACTTGCAAACTTGGATTTACTCTACTCAGATATGCCCTTACAACATAGCAAAAAATGCAACTCTTTTCGATTTTTTGCGACCCACAAACACCTGGCCGCTGGCCTATATTTGGACTATTTGGAAAAAATGACCAAGGGGCGTAACTCAGAATCTATTATACCTACAGGCCTCGGTCTGTGGTTAAATTAAAGTTAATTAAATTTGCTACAGTTTCATTTCCCATGACTTTCATCGTAGGATCACTCCTTCGGCCGATGTTCCTCACGAAAGTGGGCCAGAACCTAACATTTGGACTTTTTAGGAAAAAATACCATTTTTCAAAGGGACTTAACTCAGAATCTATTAGAGCTACAGAGCTGCGATTGGATTCAAATTACAGCAAATTTAATATAAATTGAAAATGGTTACTAATGTTGTTTTTTTTTATCAAAAAGCACCGATTAGGAGATATAGGCAAAAAACTGAAATAACTCCGAAAATGTCGAGGTTTTTCATCAACCAAAAGTTTTCCCATCCGTTTTTTTGGTAGAAAACTTGGATTTACACTACTCCGACATACCCTTACAACATATTACAAATGCAGCTCTCTTCAATTTATTGCGACCTTCAAACACCTCGCCGCTGGCCTAAGATCCGCGATTCGCGCTAAACCTCTTTGTTAACGTATCGTCGATCCTTGTGATTAAATAAATACTATGAAAATGTTGGCAAAAGTCTGTGATATACCTTAAATCTAAAGATACTCTAAATTCCTTTAAAATCAAGCGTTACTACGTTTTACTTTTGTTTTTAAGAATTAAGCAATGTAATTGCCAGACAATAATTTGAATTTTTTTAAAAGATAGGTTTCTATCTTATTGGGCACACTTGTTTCTATAAATAAATATTGCCTAAATTGCACCAATTCTATACTGAGAATAAGGTGGTGACTAAAGTATGGAATAAATAAAGACAAACTGCAAGACTAATCTAAGGTCACAAAGTGTTTATAAATAACTTATTAACACTTACCTTACCTTATTGTAAATTACTTTTTACAATACCTACATACAATAGTAAAAACCAACATTATATATGCAATACATGCAAGACGATCGACTTTTATCTACGAATAAAAGTCCATTATCATTCAGTAATTTTATCCGCTGTTTGTTTAGGCAAATCCATGACTTTTCTTCCCTGGTTTGATTATTTTGGTAGTCTTTAGGAATAATCCTTCCTGTGTGCTTTATGGTAATCTGTAACAGCATCAAACAACGTAAAATGTATTGATTAATCAATTATTCACTTCATAATTAATCCAGTAAGGACGAATGTCGAGTTCACATCACATTCAGGTTGAATCACAAGCTTTTTGTTGAGTAATTTGTCATGCTTTAATTCCTTACCTTAAAAGACTTTTTTTTTAAATAGTAGCCTATATTCTTGAAATTTTCTCTTTTCCAGGACTGTTATCGTTATAATAGACAAAAGCTATTCACTAAATAAACGAATAGTTATATCCGATATTCAGTATACATTCTCAAAGACATGCATTAATTAACTAGATAATTAATTGATTATTTTATCGATATATGATCAGAAGGAATAGACAGTGATGTATCATTGATTCACTTACTGCACATTAGACCTTCACCTCTCAAATCATCAATATGTTCCCAACATGCAAAAAAAATATATGTATGTCTATCAGATCAAACGGGTATATATATATATATATATATATATATATATATATATATATATATGTGTGTGTGTGTGTGTGTGTGTGTTTATTTGTAGTTAGCAAGTGTATTTTTTTTTTTTTTATGTTTTGTTCTTTTCCGATCTGAGATTTCTCTCTAGTGGCCGTTCGTTCTAAATAAATTAATTACTTTTTTGAGGTATGAATGTAGGACGGTTATTTGCGAATGATAAAAACTGTAATTATTATTAGTTATTATTATAATTATTATTTATATATCTAATATATTTATATGTTATTTATTTATATATCAATGACCAAATACACAACTATACATTTTTTTTTTGCTTTTTAATTCTTGTGAATCTGAATGCCGGAACGTCATGTTAAACGAATAAAATTTTTTTTTGCTTGATGGTTCTGTTACACTAATTTAATTACATTCAATAAGATATTTTATCATTAAAAGTCTCACAAATCATACGCAAATTTAATTATGAATTACAAATGTAGACCATTGGTCGAGTGATGCTTGTGAAGCGTTGAAAGTCGATATGGTTAAAGATAATATTATTTACGCCATTTAATAAAAAATGTAAATTTATGAATATTATATAAAGATATCAGAGCTTTATAACTAACTACATTACTACATTTTCTTATTTATTATACATATCCTTTTTATCTATATAAAACAAGTAAATTTATAAATTAATATTAAAATAAAATAATGTAAATTTTGTAATATTCCTTGTATATGCTTTCCAATTATGCTTCTGTGTATTACGGGTTTGGCATTCTTAGTAATTAAATGAAGTTATGAAACTACTGATTTGGGATCCCATTAAGAAAAACATAATTTATTTTACACAAATATCAATCTATTTCATGTATGAGATGAAAATAGTTGACTGGAAGATCTAATGTAAAGGAGATAGTAAAGATAATAAGATAGTAAAGAATTACTTCGTCATTGATGTTTCTTTTGTTATCACTCTATTAACATATACAAGTTTTTATGGTCTTCCCAAAATCCACAAACCCAACAACCCCCTCCGTCCGATTACAGCCAACGTCAATTCACCATCTACAAAACTTAGCAAATTCTTACTTTCATCCTTACAAGTCCTCAGCCGTAACAACCCATATGACATCCATAACTCCTTTCACCTACGTGATCTTTTAACATCCCTCACCATTCCTGATCATTACATCCTCACTTCCTTTGATGTCGAAAGTCTTTTCACCAACATTCCCTTAAATAAAGCCCTTGACATAATAGATAACCACTGGTCACTAATAGAACCCCATACATCTCTTAACCGGTCCTCATTTCTTCAATCTTTAAAACTTTGCTGTGAATCCGGAATTACCTTCCATGGACAGTTCTATTCCCAAATTTCTGGACTTGCCATGGGAAATCCCCTAGCTCCTGACCTCTCTAATATTGTTCTAAATGACCTTCTAGACTCCATTCTACCACAGTTCCGTAATGATATTTGTTTCATCAAAAAATATGTAGACGACCTCCTCCTTATCATCAATCCCAACATCATTACTGATTTATTATCGTCCTTCAATTCATACCATCCCCGCCTCCATTTCACCGTTGAAGTCGAATCCAATCAGTCACTTCCTTTTCTTGACCTCCTTATCATTAAAAATTCTGACCACACCTTATCCACTGATTGGTATACTAAACCCACTTACTCTGGCCGACTTCTTAATTATTACTCCCAACATCCACACCACCTTAAAATTAACGTCGCTAAAAATATCATTCATCGTGGCCTATCCCTCTCTGACGCCTGCTTCCATACAACCAACACCCACCGTATCAAAGAAATCCTTTTTAAAAACAATTTCCCTCCCTATATTGTTAATAAACTCATCCATGACTACTATAACCCCCCACCCCCACCCGATCGCCACATCCACCATCTATCCCTATATACAGATCCTTGCCATATATACCCACCCTCTCTAATAACATTCAAAAATACTTACGTTCCGTTATCCCCAATTTACGTATTGCCTTCAAATCCCATAACAAACTTTCCCATATTTATACCCGTATCAAAGATCCTATTCCCTTCAAACTTCGTTCCCATGTCGTTTATAGGGTCCCTTGTTCCACTACTAATTGTAACTCTTCCTATATAGGTGAAACCAAAAACTTCCTTAAAGACCGTATTACTCAACATAAATATGCCATTTCCTCCCATAATCATACCTCCTCTAAACTTTCCGAACATGCCCTTTCTTTAAACCACACCTTTGATTTTGAAAAAACGTCTATCCTAGCTACAGCTCCTAACCATGACAAACGCATCCTCTCTGAAACTATCCACATAAATTTAGATTCCTCCTCTATCAATCTTAAGTCTGACTCACATCACCTTTCCTCTACCTACTCCCAAGTCTTTAATTTACTCAAAAGACCTTAAATTCCGTTACTTCGTCATTGATGTTTCTTTTGTTATCACTCTATTGACATTCCTTTCATTGTTTCATTTTATTTATATTAATTTTATCCATTTATTCACTTCCCCATTTTTTCCTATACTCCAGTATGGTTACCTTGTATAGTTAACTTTTTGGCCACTAGAGATCGCTCCTATCCCTTCCCCCTTTCTTAACGGTCGTGTATTCAGTACCTGCTAGCCGTTAAATCCAACGGCCACGCTATCCATAATCGGTATGTCTCTTCTTTTATTTTATTTATTTTAAACTTTTCTCCTTATCCTTTCTCCAATTTTCATTTTTCCTATTATTTCCCCCGTATCATTTTGGCATCCATCATTTGTTGGTAATCAAGAGTTCATATTTTTAAGCACCAATTTTAATCTTTCAAATTCATTTATCCTATCTACTTTTTTTCAAACAGACATTGTACACTATTGTTATTGTACAAGAGTTTTCACTTATTTTAACATTTCAAATTCATTAATCCTATCCACTTTTTTTCAAAACTGTCATTGTACACTGTAGTTACTGTACAATAGTATTTCTATTATTCACATCTGTTATTGTACATATAGTTCCATACTTTTCTGTCACATGTAACATCATCAAGTCCGTTTTTCATACATTTTATACCTTTATTTTACTAGTTTTTCTTTATTCTTCATATTCCAACCTTTATGTATATGTAAATATCCTCATTTTGGTTTCTTTTGTTTAACTCCTCCTTTTGATTTTCCTTTATATTAGTATTTTGTACTGTACTATCCTTTCTGTACATTTATTTTCTATTTTTTATTTTATATGCGTTATTTATAATTTATCATCTCTGCTCATTTTCTTTATTTTATTAAATCTGTCTTACTTTATTATATCTGTCATTATTTTCATTTGTTTCTCATTATCAATAATTTGTCATATCTGTCTTTATCTTAATTTCATTATATCTGTCACTATTTCTATAATTATATCTGTCACTATTTCAATAATTTTGTTATATTCGGCTTTATCTTAATTTTATTATATCTGTCACTATTTTAATTCATTATTTTCACTATTTATTACACACACACATTATCACATTATCTGTCACTATTTCAATAATTACATCTGTCACTATTTCGATAATTTTGTTATATTTGGCTTTATCTTAATTTTATTATATCTGTCACTTTTTTAATTCATTAATTTCACTATTTTAATTTTTTCATTATCATTAATTTTTTAAATCTGTCTATATCTTTATTTTTTTATAATCTGGCTCTTTTTTCTATCTTCATATCTGCCACTATTTTATTTTTCTACATTACTTGTCACCATATTATTGTTACTGTAAATTTTATATTTTTTTGTTCTGTTTGTTTCTCTGTTAGCCCTGAAGATGACCTACACTGTAGGTCGAAACGTCGGCACATAATATAAGTTCATCACTTATTCTGTGTACTTATTGACTGCACCTCCCAACTATCTCCTTTACACACATCAATCTATTTCATTTAACTATGTCCAAGAAGAAAACCTTAAGAATATCCGCTCCTTTATTAGAAAATGCAGTAATTTGCAGACTTTCCACAATTATTGATTAACTTCTTAGCGAAAACATTTCTAGTTCAAGATATATTAGGCATTCAATTTTACGTCGAGTAAGCATCTGACATAAATTTGGTCCTAGGATATGGTTAAATATGGTCTTAAATAAACAATTTCTTTACCAGATTTGCCGAGAATTTCAAAATATTTACTTGGACCATAGAATCGGCTATTGTATAAATATTACAATTTTTTCTACATAAATAAAAAATAATATAATCTGTTTTCTCTTTCGAATAAAATGTCGAGTTAAAAATTTTATGTTAAAGAAGTAACATTGCATGTTTCAAATTTCAATATTATACAGTTAAAAATAATTAGTGAATTGACTTTTTGAAATATGACATTTTTCGCTATGAAGCGCCGCTTCGGAATTGTTAATAAAATTCTGCAAAAAGTTCGTAAAATTTTCACTTGAAAATTGAATGATAAAAAAAAGTATTTACTCAGTAGAAACACATAGATAACATCAGCAGAGTTTGAAAATATGCAATAGTTTTGCACAAATATGTAATTTGTTGATGATATGTCATGATTATAATAGGCTGACAGTAATAAAAAGATAAATATGTTTTCAAGTTATATGGCATTATAGTACATATATTGCTTAGAAAAGGAAGGGTAAGAGGTAAAAAAAAAATACTTGCATGTAAAATGAGTTTAATTATAAATTACAATAAAAAAATAAGAATTATTAACATTCTTTAACCAGACAATTTTACAATAACAAAAATAAAGGAAGAATAATTTTGTATTTTTTTTATAATTAATAGGAACATTACAAAAAAAATTTCTTCGTTTTCGAAAATCAATAGGAACAAAAATATACTTAAGTGTACAAAACAATATATAATACAGAAACATTGTAAAATGTAGTGATAACGTACACAGAATCTATTTTAACTACGTTGTTCTACTTTAAAATTTAAAGCAATCACGATTCCAATTACGATTTAATAAAGTTCAAACCTCAGTCAATTGAAGTAGTTTAATAAATTAAAAAAAATAATCACTGGTTTAACTGAAGTGAGCGGGGCAGCTTTAGGGCTCAAATCAGTTAGGTCTTTGATGAGTTTTTTTTTTTTATTAAATAATTTTTTATAGGTTTGTTTTTTCTCCAAAACATATTTTTTCCTTTTACGATTCAGTCTTAAATTCAAATTTACTTCAGTTCGCTCAAGAGAAAAACAAACCTGTTATACTAAACTTACTAAAGTAGACCTTTGTGATGAGGGCTTAGTAATTACTTGATAAGAACCTTTCTGAACTTTAATGAAGACTTAAAATTCTTAAAAGAAATTTAGAATAATTATTCAAATTCCATAGATATCACGAGTGAATATTTGCTGTTGGACACTTGTTTCCAAAACCCCTTAGGCACGTCTTTTATGACAAATCATCCTTTCATACTTAAAAGTGGTGAGTTATACTATTACTAATGGCAATTTACTGTTTTAATTTAACAACCAATTCACTGTTAACTTCATGATTGGATATTACAATTTTGTGCCTGTGCCATTAAAAATTAAATTATTATAGACGTAACAGTCCAAAATTTCATACTTCTCCTGAAATTATTTGGAAGCACCAACTTCATGGTTTAGGAAGTAAGTTGTTTTTTTTTGGATAGTTAATATAATTACACATTGCACAAGAATCGCAACAAGCATGAGATAAAGTGCTGATATAATATAAAATGGAAATATTCTGTACCCCAATTTTTTTAGAAGTACCAAATTTTAATTGAGATTGGAAAACTTTGTTTGTGATGGATATTGTGTGGAGCACATTGGACGACATTACACAGTTGTTTTTTTTTATTTTTTCTAATGTATGTTTATAATAAATAATTTTATTAGATATCGAATAATTATAGTAAAAAAATACGCTATAACAATTTTAAAAAAATAAAGTAATAATAAATAAATACTTTTTGCTTTTGATAAACGATTTTGCAGTATAAATAAATATGATAGCATGTGCAAATTGTACTAAATACATATAAAAATGAATAATAAATAAAACTTACTAGACCGCATCGTGTGTCTTCAATATAAAATTAACATTTTTTTTTTTTTAAATTTGAATATACCAACTATTACGAAATTGTGTATTATTATGTTATATTCAAATACCTTTGTGTGACATGAGTATATGATATTATGTAAAAAATAATTGGTTTCGATTTATTATTTGTTTCACAAACTTGTTTTTTTTTTGGAATTTTTATAACCACTCCCATAATATTTCAATTCTTGTCAAATTCAAGTTGCCCATTGCAGAGGTAACCACATTCTACGAGTGCTCTTAAATATACTTATTGAAATATACTTATGATTCACAAGATTATGTTCCAATTTGGTAGTTTTAATGGCATAAGTGTCATTTAACTTTTGTTTTTTTCATTCTGGATAACGAATAATTCTGATTAAAGAATTATTTAAATCAGTTTGAAACAAATTAAACATATTCCATATTCACGTGATCGTTTAATCACTCTAAGGAATCATGTTAAGCTATAGATAGTTCGAAAGGTGGCTCCTGTTGCGGAACCAAATCGTGTGTTGGTTCGAATCGGTGCCTTATTGATCTCTTTAATACGGACAAAAGCCAAACAAATATAAATATGATAATGAGAAGTAATAATCCTCCATGTACAAAAGCAATTGCATGTACTGGTCTCCTCCAATCCAGTACCTTGTAAACATATGGATTTCCTTTCCTGAAAAGAAAAAAAATATGTATTTTTCTAGACTATATATAAAAAAAATTATTTATTCAAATTGACGACTTTATTATAGTAATGCAACAAGTAAATAGAATGAATGATACGCAATGGCATGGATAAAGGCAAGTAGAGGAACCAGTAGTAGTGCTCAAATGACAAATCCAACATATAAGGTCATGAGACCATCAGACGCCTCGGAGGATTACAGGGAATTGAAGAGGTAGATAGTTTTGATACTGGTTGCTTTGGGTGGGAATAAAGTTTGTCATGAAAAGATTGATATCGGGTTCTATCAAATCAGCAATAACCGGGACATTCATTACGAGTGACTTTATTTGGAACAATGTAAGGAGCATTGAGAATTTTTGAAGTATTTTGGGTATGAGTCTTTTGTAATCAATTGGAAGCTTAAAGCGTTTGTCAAGTATGTGTTGAAATAGCCTGAAATGGCGAGCAGTTTCTTTTCGTCTCAGTCTAGTATGAGGACTCCACTGGATAAGTGTTGACTGATAATGCACATATGTATCAACCTATTAGGGTAGGTTGGGATGTCAGCTGTATAAACTGAGTTGAGGATTGGGCTAAGGATACTGCCTTGAGGAACAACAGCAGATTAATAAAAAAGATAAATAGACGCTATTATGGTTTACTTTAAATGATCCGTTAGTGAGATAGGATTGGATAATGGGGAAGAATGTAGGAGGTATAAAATCATTGAGTTTTTAAAGCAATTCCGATTTATAACAATTTTTCAGGTTCTAGAGATTCAGTCAATTATTATAAATTATTAAACTACCTTTTGGCAACAGTCATTCATTGACTGAATCTCATGAACCTAAAAAACTTAAAATATACAGCAATTAATACCAGATTTAATTAAATTCACAAACCTGTCCGTTCCACCGCACAAGAAATATATAATGTTGAATCCAGTGTACAGTAATGAATAAAACAATGGAAAAATGATATCAACCAGTTTTACAGGATGGGCAACCATGAACAAATCTATCAGCATGATTACAGAATTGCAGATATGGGATGATATATTGACTGTATTCATTTTATGAATTTCTAAAATAAAATATAAATATGTATTAGTTACTGTTAATCATTTAAGGGCAAAAATAATTGAAGATTGATCTTTATAAAATAAACTGTTGGATATCTTAAATGTCTTAAAGTATCAATATTTTATATCCGAAATATATTCGAAAAATTCACAAGTAGAGCTTAGATTTTGTTTTAAAAAAAAAAGTTTTTTTTCCTCTTTCTGCTAATACAGTGTGAAAATCGATATGTGCATGCGCAATCAAGAATCCAACTCAAATAACAAAGTAACATTTGAAAACGTAGTAAAGTACTTTTTCTATTCTATTCTAAAGGATCCTGTGGAATACACACATTTTTGTTTTAGTGTTGATTTTGATTAGAAGAAGGTGAATATTTATGGAAGAAACCGCTATTTTGAATTATATGCATAAAAAATTAACATTTTAAAAGAATCTACAAGGTCTATAAATTTTATAGGTTTCTGTCATTATTGATTCAATTGCTTTCCTCCCTCTCTATTTAAAAAAAAAGTTATTCCCTTTCTATTTGATAAATTTTGTTAATTTTATCTAGCTATTAAAATATTTTTAATTTGGTTTTTAGTAATTCGTTTAATGTAGATTTTCTCCAGATCCTTTTATAAATTTTTAAAAATTAGAAATTTAAAGCCATTTCTCATGATTGTACTATGTGATTTTTTTTATGGAAACATTTTGACGAATTATTATTATTTTATATCCTATTTTAATGAGAAATTAATTTTTGCGTACAAGTTATCATAAATCCACGATCTCTTATGTTATTTTAATATTTCCTTGAATACATTGTAAAAACTCAGTATTCCTTATTTCTAAAACATTATTAACGATTCCAACATCAAAGGAAACTTTGTTTGTAAAATAAACTCAGACTGAGAAAGCACGATCGGAAATCAATGAAAACATTTAGCTCAGCGGCAACTGGGGCTACACGTGTTGAGAACCACTGGTTTAAAGTTTTTACTTTTAAAAAATAATTTAACTAAATATTGTATTTAAATAAATTAATATTCACCAGGATTGTGAACGAAGCACCAATAAACGAACGTTACTCCAAACGCAGTTACAATTGCAGTAGACTGTAATGCACCATAAATTTGCATACACCTCCCTGAGTTTTCAAGTGATTTACCTGTAAAAATGACGACAAAACATAAGTTTAGCATAACATTTATTTTAAATACGAGTGCTATAAAAAAAAAAATATGCATGATAAAAATATAATATCTTATTACATTTCATCAAACCTTTAAGTATCCTGGATATCTTTAAAAAAATCTTATGCAATCTTATTTCATAAAAAAATCACAATAATTAGTCTTTTTGTACTGGTATTACAAACAATTTAAAGACTTTTCTCTTAAAATAGTAAAATTTACGTCTGCTCCTGCTTTGTTGATTGTCCATGTCTTACTTGGACATGTCCACATAAGTTGCGGAAGGTCACTATGAAATATGCCAACCTAGTTAGTCTGGTGAGCTTAGCTGGTATCCATAATTACAGTTGATAGCGTCATATGCTGCCTCGAAATCCACGAGGCCTTCCGTAAGAATTATCAAGTAGTATAGCAAAGAATCAACCTTAAGAACTCTTTAAATCTTCAAATATCTGCCTAATAGAAAATATTCAGTCTATCTTGGATCTG
Source organism: Arma custos (assembly GCA_037127475.1). Classification (NCBI taxonomy): domain Eukaryota; kingdom Metazoa; phylum Arthropoda; class Insecta; order Hemiptera; family Pentatomidae; genus Arma; species Arma custos. The sequence continues at coordinate 37,374,852 of CM073761.1, forward strand.
TGGTGTCGCAATCCACATCCATATCATAGTATTAAATATCTATATTGTGTATGACTCCTGTGCAAAGTCTGCAACCTTATGATGTTCTGGTTTTTGCAAACTATAATCTCTAATAGTGGGCTTAAATTCTTCCCTTCCGATTTTTGCGTGAACACATTAACGCATTATTTTCATGTCATATAAAGAAATGGAATCATATACTAACTCCAGGTCTTGTTATTAGGCGTCTTTTAACTTAGGTTCTTTTTCCTCTGTCTGTGGTTGTGCGTATAGATTACAGCACTACACAGTGCGTGCAGATTTGATCACTAATTCTTTACAGACTTACTCAGGGTCTGACAGAACTAAATCTAAGCACTAAGTTTCTATGTTCAACTTGATATTGTAAATGATGTTTCAGACTCGCGCTTCTGTACGTACACACTAAATATATAGTCACACTTTTTAAATCTTCCTGTGACTAACCAACACATCTCTTGCACAACCACTGTATTTGCCATCCTTCTTAGTCTCTGCTCTCAATTTATTTAGTGTTTCAGGTCTGTTGAATCTTCTAAGATTGTAAGTTCCGGTTTTGTAGGATTTGTAAGTCGTAGGAATCTGTGAGTTTTATAATCTTAAATAGAGGAAATTTAGTAATGAAATGCAATAAAAATATAATCTGTTCTATAAATTCCACTGATAGACATTATAGACGTGAGTGACCTATATAAGTGTATATAAAGGCTATATCTATTAGTGATTTTTCATATTAAAAAACATATATCATACCTTTCTTAATACAGTAGTAAGCATTTGTTACAATAAATGTGCCAAGAATTGCTTGAACAAAATAAAGAATTAACGCCCAATTTGTGAGATAAATTGGCCATCTTGCAGGATGCCCTTCTTCATTGTTGAGCAATGATAATAGGATAGCAGATGCTAAAAGAATGAAGTGAAGCCACTTGTAAGTCAAGTAGCCGATACTAACATCATCTGTCTTTTTCTCCCACTGAAAATTATAACATTAGAAATTCACAATTAGTTGAGTTGTATATCATTTATGATTATTGTTTATAAATAGTAATGTGAGTGCTAGTTTTAGAAACCATAATTATAACTAAACGCTTAGAATAACAGATTTTGCCTACAACTGTATACTCCAATATAGTGATTTTTGTTTCTGCAAACAAAAATTTTACTAATTGAATATAACTACAGGTGACAATGTTGTAACTATAACCAAAATATACTTTTGTATTACTTTAAAAGCAATTTAAAGTATATGTATGACAACAGAAAGAATAAAAAAAAAATTATTAACATGTGATTAGTGGTACAAGATCAGAATGTACCGTTGATCACGTCCTAGTGTACACATTGGATCATCAAACATTTTCAGTGGGTAGAGTGCTTATTGTACTTAGGTCCCAGGTTCAAATCCAGCTGTGGCAGATAATTTTTTTAATCTAATACAGCCATAGGTGAATCCATTCCCTATGAAGTGGATACCCTCAATTGGGGGAAAACCTGGTGCTTAATAATTATGAAATATGATTTGCACAAAAAAGAAATAAATAATTCTGCAACCATTGTTATTGTTTATTAATTTATAAAAAATACTAAATTATGTCTAAGTACTGAAGATAAATTGATTTTAAAAATAAAACTCACCTGGCATTTGTAGTAAAGCAGTGGTTCACCGTTTTCGAGCGAACTTATTTTGCTTCTTAGTTTTGTAAAGAGAATAGCAACTACCATATTTTTATTGTACAATTTATCTTCCTGAAATTCAAATAAATTATAAATATATAATAAGAGAGTGCAATGGGTAACCAAGGCGATATCTACCAACTTAATCTACCAACCTTAAATAATGGGCTACCGCTAGTTTTAATGGAAAAATATTTTTTTAAACGCGAAATTTTGGACTTCGAAAATTTTCTGTTTGAATTTCGCGCCAAAACGGTTAGTTTCGATAATGATATAGTGTGACGTCATCAGGCTTGTTATCAGTTCATCTTGCTACTTCTCCTTGTAACAAAATTATTTTTGAATCATTTTTAGCTTGTCTATTAAATAAATAAATCACTTATCATGTCTTACGAACACTGTTGTGTGCCGATGTGTGAAAGCACCACAAAATCAACCCATGATAAACTGTTCTTTAAAGTTCCCATGGATCCAATAAAAAGAAAAAAGTGGTTTTCTCTGATGAGAAGGAAAGACAACCTGGCTCCTTCTAAAACTGTTATGCCTGTGAAGATCATTTTAATGTAAGTTTAAGCTTTGTACTCATCACTTCTCCTGCACTCTAAAAGTGTCTTTTCCTATGTTTAAATAAGATGATTGTCATGATAATGTTATCATTCAAATTAAATGTAAAAACATCCTTAAAAGATTGTTATGGCTTCTTCTTCTTCTTATATTATATTATAGATGTCATTCTAATAAAACAGATAGCTGCTCTGAGGATACACGTAGAGAGGGTGATTGGACGGACTTTTCTCTCTTAGGACCTCATGCATGTGTAGATAACAAAGTAGTTGCATATATTGATGATGATATCATTATAGCTTGTGCCTTGATCTATTTACAATCGAAATTGATTCAATAGTAAGACTAGACTAATTCTTTTAGAATCCAGTTGGTTTGGATTTATGTTTGTTGTTTCCTTAGAAAGTATTATACAAAAATACAATACATCCTTCAAATGAAGTTTTCAAAGACTTGAATGCTCCAGAATAAATCTCCTATATGATAAAACATGTTATTTAAATAATTTTATGTTTCTTGTATTAAAGTAATATACAAATTTAAAAATAATAAATAACTAAGTATTCAATAATAATTTTATGAATGTGATGCATTTGGACTTTCTCATTTTTCACTAATTTTGATACCTTCTAAAAAAAAACAACCAGTTCAATGTATTAAAATGAAATTTATTTGCTACTAACAATAAATAAAGAGCAGATGAACTCTAAAACTAAAGTATGTGATGAAAATCAAAACAGACTAAAATAAAAAAAACAAATGAATTGAGTTTAATAAGTACATATACAATAAAAAAAAAAGTAAACCGACAAATTTATGTACAAAAATATGCAGTTTGGTTAGAGAAGACTAGAATAAATAAACAAATAAATTGATTGAGTTTAATAAGTATACAATACAAGTTCATCAATATCAATGTTCCAGACTCTAATATACATGCAAGTACATGTTCACTGGTGGCAGAACATTTTGTCATGGGAACAACATTTTGAGTAACATGACCAATGAGATAGTTTTCTTTTTATCTAATAGAAATGACTGTCTGTGACAAAACTGATCACCAAGCCAAAATGAAGTGTTTAAAAGTTTTCATTTTTCGTATGAACTTTTTATAATCTGAACGCGATTTTTTCGGTTAAAAATGATCTTTTAAAAATAAAATAAATATTTCTGTAAAAGTTACATTATGGTGAATCTAAAAATTCATTTATTTTTAATTTAAAAAAAAAATCTTGGTTATCCATTATAAACAAATAGTGAAAATCTTATGATAATGATTTACACTGATAGTTTAAGAAGAATTTCATTTCATATGATTAAGTAAGAAAGTATCAAGGATATTAATTAAAATTGTATTAAAAACAAATTGCATAGATTTACTTACTTATAAACCATACACAAACTGGCTTCAGATTTTTTTCTATGATTTATATGCCAAAATGTTTGTTTAGGTGAACCTGAAACATTTAATACAAAGTCATGAAATATTTTATCAACATATTTAATTAACTTATGGTTATTTCTTAAGCAATTTTTCAAAACATTCATCACAGATTATTTAATAAGACAGTGCATATGTTTTTTAAGTTTTGGAGAAAGAACATAAAAGTTAAATAATTTACTATTTTAGGCATCGACTGTAATCAACTAAATTATTTTAAAAAAATACATGCACTTGTACAACCCTTAAAACATTTTGGGTTCAGTACATGGTAGAGATTGTACTGTTTATAGTATAACAGATGTGCAGGGAGGTGATTTGTCCGAGCTCACGCTCAAACACCAGGTTTTTCCACTAAATAAGGGTTCCACTTTATTAAGGCTGGGCGAGCCCCATGAGGGCCAGCAGATTCTACATGGTCCATCTGTGTCGTTTTACAGATTAAAAATAATTTATCTGCCACAGCTGGATCTATAAATTATGCAGCACGGTTTTTGTTCCAATTATATATTTTTTAATAATTAATGACGGTTTGAAGTAATTCATATTCTTCATATTTCTTTTATAGCTTATTTAATTGTTTTTAACATAAATTTATCAACTTATGGACAAAATTCTGAACTATTTGAACTGGGCTAAGCTTTTAATTAAGCAAAAATTGCGAGAACACGGATCGGTGAAGAGAACGGATTTGCCTGACTGAGGATACGACCCCGGGTAGCTCAGTGATTTAGAGCACTGCGACGGAGACGCAGACGACCCGGGTTCGAATCCCGGCCAGGGCAAATCTTTTATCTTCAAAACAAAAATATTTAAAAATAATCACCATCAAAATAATAATTAATGAAAATAAATTATAAATAAATAAATTGTATATTTCTAATAGACTTTGTATAAAAAAAATATCCATAAAAACATTTTATATCGGTTTTTAAATTTTTTATAAAGTGTGAAAATTGAATTATGAACGTTCCTGCTGTGAAAACATTAAACAAAAAATGGTATTAAAATATTTCGTGAACCGAACAATTTCGTCAACATCTTTGGATTATGTGATGTACTTTACAACTCATTTTGACATGCAGGCCCTACCACAAAAGTCTCTATATACGAGTTTTTAGCGAAGCAATTGTTGAGTAATTTGATTTAATTCCAGAAATATTGGATTGTCTCATATAAAATGTCCATTTATTTTATTTCTAAAATTTAAAGTGAAAGTATTAGACTCCTGTTTTCACTTTGTTTATATTTACAGCTTGTAATATTTTATTTATCCTCAATTTTTTATAATATACATTACTACAAACTTTAATTTAATTGTAACAAAATTTAATTTAATTTATAATTTAATTTTTAACAAACAAAATTTAATTCTATGAAATTATTGTTAAGTATTGTGTAAACTTTTGTATATGTTTATTTTATTGCACAATTTATGTACATATTAATGCACGCAAGAAAAAAAAAACTACACAAACATGACCATGGAAACGCGATTTTCGAATTGGACATTCGGCAGCCCAAACTGCAAGAAACATTTACACCGCGTTCATGGAAGGTTGTAACGAACGGACTATTCGCCTTAACACATCCACATCGTATTGCAGGGATGAAGACATAAAGCTACAAAAACTTGTAAAAAAAAAAACCTACATTGGTTAATCGGAAAGGATGTATACCCTTACACAACGCCAGACCTCATGTTTGACGATAGACAGTGAAGAAACTAAATTAAGAGGGTAAACGGAAGTTCTCACAAACCCATCTTATTCGCCTAACAGATTTCTGTTCAAAATTTACCCCTTAAGAGAAAAATTTTCAAAAATGATTTTCAAGTCAAAAACGCATTTTCAGGCTTTAATACATCACAAAACCCTGAATTTGTCAGTTCTTGGATTGAAAGTTCGGTAACGAGTTGGGAAAAACGTGCAGAAAATGAGCGTAAATATTTTGAATAAAACATGTCTTGATTTCATAAAGTTGTCTAACTAAATAACCTTTCCTTTGAAACGTTTAACATGAAACGACCAAGTATTCAATTAAATTCTAACTTGGGTTCATATTTCACATGATTCATCCAGGAGATTTTCTTACCAGGTACAGATTCAATCGCCAGATACATGAGCTTCGATAATATGTATGTAAGGCAGCTAATTCTAAACTGAAGAAAATATTACGGAGAATACTCCATAAAATAGTTATACAGACTATACAATTCATCCCACGAAATCCCATTGTTCCTTCTAAGCCTGGATTACAGTTACTCCAACCAGATAGCGCGACGGCACCGTAACATCGATTCAACTAACCGGGCCGTGGAAGAAAGGCTCGGAAGGCACGGATAATGGTCCGTACGTTATCGCTAAGTCACACGAAGTTGGCTGCCAAGTCTGTAAGCACCATCGTTATTATCTTCAAACCTCTCTGCCAAAACATCGCGACATTTTCAGGGAAAGATTTAGGGGACCAAAGGGACATATGCCCTGAACGGCAAAATTCATGGGAAAATTTTGAATTTTGAGCTTAAGCAAACAAGTATTAGTTTCTTCTTTTTGTATTGTATGGATCATAATTATAGTATATGAAGATATTTGTTTAGAAATATATTACCTAAAATAGTGAAATAGATTTTAGTGAAGGAAGGAGCAGGAGAAATATTGAAAAATTATAGATAGAAAAATTAAAATACAAGCTTTAATAGGAAAAAATATCTAAAAAATGGATAATTTTCAATAAGTTTAAAATAAGAATAGAGCAATGAACAAAACTCACATTTTTTCGTAAAAAGCTATATTGGTAAAATTAGAGTCACTATAAAAAATCTTAACAAGCACCCAACTAGATTTGGCCGAAAATCTAGATCAAAGATTCAGTGCATAGATACAGCTAATAAAAATAGATCCGTAGAAGCTAATAAATCTTGTTAAAAAATAAAATGATTTATCTACTGGTATGCGAAATCCAAACCTTAATATTGAAATTTATGATAAACAGATAAGTAGGATGCACGTAAATACAATATAGATGAAAATTGGAGGATATTAAACTGAGAGAAGTTTCTTACTAAAAAAAATAAAAATAAAAAATCAAAATGTTGCTTTGGGAGAGGAATCGGTCCCATCAAGTGATACTAAACAGTTAAAAATTGGTTACAACTGTGTCATAAAAATAATAAATCCATCCATAATAAGTTATGATTTTTAACTAGTTACTAACGTATTTATTTCCATTTGTTCAACTAACGCCCACAACAGGCAGATTGTAATACTTCAATAAGTGTTGTTTTTTTGTTCAACTAACAATTAAAAAAAAAAAACTATTAACTGATGCTGAATCATCACCACTCCAACTAAATTCTCGATGCTGATGTACAGAATAAATAAATATTTCAATACAAACAAGTTAAAAAAAAAAAAAAGCTTTGATTCCACCTGTTGCTTCCTCTAAGGAATGTCCCAACCTTAATATTTTATGATAATTAATATTGTATGGGATTAGAAATGACTTGGTTATGGATTTCTCTTTCGGATTGTTTATGTGAAATAATTAATATAGCAAGCTCAATTCAAATATTTATATGGGAATAACATATGTATATTAGTATAATTTTAACTATTTATGGAGAATATTTAGACTTGAAACGGTTCAATGATATTTTTACTATAAAAATAAAATAAACGTGTATTGGGCTCAGTAAATGGTAGGCGTGGTAATATCTTTATGCCTACGGTTGTACGAAGTGATTTGACCGAGAACAACGCTCAAACGCCAGGTTTTTCCCCAATTAAGGATATATTTATACTTTATACATGCTGGGTGAGCCCAATGATGGCATGCAGATCCCACGAGGTCCATCTACGGCTGTTAATAGAATAAATAATTTATCTAATACAGTCGGTCTCGAACTTGTATTTTAAAGGTCAGTTACCCAGTAACCCGTTCATTTTTATTTTAAAAAACTTACCCAAATATTAGTCATTCTAGTTAAAACTGAATAGCAATAATAATATTAATTAATATTTCGTAAATATATAAAACAAATCTAGTTTGATCATTCAAATCAACCTTAGTTGTGAAAAAAAAAGTATTGTAGTTAACCGATAAGTACAATATGTAACCATTAATCAATAATTTGTTTGTTGATTTTCACACAGTTACTATAGCATTATATTATATTACAATGCCTATAACCTTATTTATACAGTTATTTATACTATTCCATTGGCGTTTAATGCCAGTGACGCGGCCGGGAAAGGGGGCTGGGGCCTCCCGGACTTCTGCTTTGCCTTCATTGCTGGGGAAGAATCTCAGTTCGGGGACCCCAGGCAAATTGTAAATAGTGTATGAATGTGTGCATTATATTTTTTATTTATTATTATTATATATTTTATTCTATGTTTTTAGTTTTACTTTATTTTATTGTAATTTTTGCATAAACTTCTTTTTATTATCGCATGTATATATTTATTTATACATTTATTTATTTTATTTTGTTTACATCATTGTTTTGTTATGGAATGATTGAAAGCTACATAGCACCATTACTTATTGCCCAAAAGTGGCAGATTGTAATGTTTCAATAAAAAAAATAAAAAATATGCTATATTGGTTGGCTTGGAAGCACTTGAAGTCTCATTAATATATATATATATATTAATTATGGCTAAGGTATGAAATAAAATATGATGTCATAATATGACTATTATTAAGAAACCGAAATATATGCTTTTCGACGACACAATCGTTTGAATTTTTAATTGCTTGTTAGAAATAATATTCACGAAATAAAAAAAAATTTGAAAACCAATTATCTGTTTTCGCCGTGATAAATTCTTAAAATAAGGAGAAAATATTTATTATTCCGTTGGTCTATATATTTGAATAGTTACAAACAAAAATTGTTGATATTTTGGGTCACTCAGTCTCCTACGAATAATAAATAAAGCACTATTAGTGCATGCCAATATTTATAATTAATAGTGTTTATAATAAAAACCAATTAATAACAATTAACTCATTTATGATTTTATTTAAAACAATACTTATTAATTTATAATTATACCTAGAACCTTTAATATCAGAAATTTACATATGCCTAGAAATTATACTAAATATACAGTAATAACCTTGCTTACAGCTCATTAACACGAGAAAATAATTATGAATATTTTATTATAAATATTTATAATAAGATAAATAATATTTATACAAGAAACCATCCTAAATATTACCATGTATTAAATTGTTCATTTGATTTGTATCTTAATCATTTTTCATCATACTTTGTTATTTCTGTTCTAATTAAGTCATTGTATTTATTTTATCCTATTTACTTATTTTATTTTATTTTTTTTTTAAAGTTTTTCATTTAGCTTTATTTTTTTCCATGTTCTCCTGTACGAATGAAAACACAGATTTCTAACAGTTATTGTCCTTAAATTAATGTAAAAAGTTATAAAATTAATTTTTATCGAAGAAAAGTTCAGAACTGTACTTAAAAGTATATCTACATAGATTTTGTAAAATATTTTAATGCAAAACTGAACAATGACTAGCTCAAATGTTTCTATTTCGGTTATTATTTATATAAAAAACTGAAAAAAATATTATGCTATTTTTTTCTTTACGAAAAACTATCATTCGTTTAAATGAGAGTTTGTTTTTGACTCTTACTGCCGACAGTAGGGTAATGAATAGTAAACATTTTTACATGATTCTTTGATTTATTTGTATTTAAAACTTATTATTTATTTTATTATTATAAATTAGGTAAAAAATATTGTTTATATTTACGTTAGAAATAACTAAAATATTCAGGTTAATTTCATTATATATTTTACTTATAAATCCATTGGATGAATATAAACAAGTTTTCATTGTAAAATATCGATAAGTTAACGTTTAGCTGCACGCAGACATACACAATAAAGTCACATGATTAAAAACAGCGAATCTAACAAAAATGACTGGAATATGTCCCATCACATACTTATTTTTTTGGTTTGGTGGCAAACTTATCCATCACCCCTTCCGTAAGTTCATGTACTTGACCCACTAAGTATTTGTACTTGAGACAACCACAAAATAAAATGAAGTAATAATTAAACTCACCTTTAATGTTAATATTAAGGCTAAACTAATGTTTATCCATGAAAAAATGTCTTGGAGAACAGATGTTTTCTTGTATTCAGTACAATTTCACTTTAATTTAACCATTATAATAATAATTATAGTTTACATTTTTTTTATCTTTTGTACTGGGAGAGAAACACAAAAACAAGAATATGTCTTTACCACTATCGCTATAACTGAGGAGTATCGGCACAATATAAACCAATCATTGCAGTTCTGAAAATACTCCGGATGAGCAAAAAAAAAAAGATAAAAAACCCATAACGGAAGTCTTTAGAAGAGATATTTCTGAAGAGAGGAACGGACAGGCAGAAAACGCCTTGAAAGGGCGTTGAATCCATTCAACAACAGCTGGGGTTGTGAGCAGATGCCAATTCAATACGCCAACAATGAAACGCCTCAGTGTTAGCTAAAACGAGAAACGGAAGTCACAATAAAATGCGATGGGTTGCATTTTACCATATTTTTTTTTTATAAAAAAATGGTTTTTTTTTAAAATTATAGAGAATATCCAACTGGAGAGATAAGTACTACTCAGAAAAATCAAGATCGCACCCGGCAGGGGGCTAGGATTTTTTAAAAGCGAGTAAAATCAGATCCTGAATGAATAAGATCCCCCACGCTTAAAGACCCGATAGGAGGGAGAGAAAGAAGAAAAAAAAACGTGGTTATGGCATCCTTCATAAAGGAAATAAAATGTGGATCCCGATCCTGTACGATTTTAGGTACTCGTTTTAGACTCCTATACAATTATACTTGGATAGACAAAATTTGACGTCAAATGAATTATTATTTCATGTGTACACTGAAAAATCCCTTCATGGGTTGTAATCGTATTTTTTTAAAAATATATATATGATAAATGTGATTATTAAACCTTTCAAAGTTTAAATATTCTCTATAATTCTTTTCACTCTTCCCATGAACTCACTACTATGGATATTTCATTTTCATTTTTCGGTTTCATTTTCTTATCTCGATACAGTTTTTTATTTTTATTTTTTTCATCAGATATAGCAACAAATGGAAATCTTAAAATATTTATTATTGAAATAAACCCGAAAAAAAACTGTACCACCTCAACCCATGGAGAGTCGTGGGTTCAGTACATGGTAGAGACTGTACTGATTCTTGGACAACTTTTGTGCAGAGAGGTGATTCTCAATCGATAGATTTCCCCCCTTACTTTGAGTACCCACTTTTTAGATGTTGGGTGAGACCCCGGAGGGCTCTAGATTCCATAGGATCCATCTCGGGCTGCTAACATATTAAACAAAAGTCTGCCAGCTAGCGGGATTTGAACCCGGGACCTTCGGCATGGCAATTCATCTCTCTTCCACTGAGCCACTCCGCTTCCAATTATTAAAATAAATAATAAACATAAAATATAAAGGAAGTTAATTGATTAAGTATTCAATATCAATATCCAAAATAAGTTCCCAAATAATATGATAGTTCCTGAGTTTTCTAGATACGGTAGCCACGTCTAAAGAATTTTGGTAAGGTTTAATGAACAAAAGAACCGTGAAAAAACAAAACAAGAAAACAACATTCGACCGTTGTGGACGGTTTCATACAATAGCGATCCAAAGTTTGTTTTTGCTTCGTTTAAAGGTCATTTGAACAAATCTTTAACCTTAGGAAAGAACTTGGACTATAAAGTATCGTGTTAATATTGTTTGAATAAGCGTTATCTGATTATGTAAGGGGGATTGTATTTGATTTCTAAAACGTTGCGAAGCAGACTGGATTAGGTTTGGATTGAACAACCAGTCCAGGATTCGGGAAGGTCGGATCTTAAACTTTGAAGGAGGGGGGGGGGTTGAAATAGGGGGAACTTCAGCCCCTCTTTCACTACGGCAGGATATGACCTTCCCCAATCCAAGTCTGGTTAGCGATGCATACATTTAGGGGGCGTTCTGCTGAATGAACGGATAGGAAGAGAAGACTAATTCAGTTCCTGCTATGGCCAAAGGTCTTTCACACTTTGCCGGGTGGTGGGAGTTATGTTCTTGAATTTCTTCTCTTGATATGTGACTACAAAGGAACTAGGCAAAGTGAAATAATATTTTACATGCCTTGTCAGTAGTGCTTTGTTTACGGGATACAAGGACATAACGCAGAAACATTCATTCATCAACCTTAATTACAATAATGATCCTTGAGGTTTTTAATCTTTCTTTTCAATTCTAAATATGTTTGATAAACCTTTTCATCTAATCAATAAATAAAATCTTAAACCTGTACAATCACAACCCATGAATGCTCTTGAGTGCGGTAGATGGTAGAGAATGTACTGTTTTAAGCCAGCAATGCAGGGAGGTGATTTGGCCTAGATCACGCTTTACCGCCAGGGTTTTCCCAATTAAGGCGTATCTCCTTTGAGAAATCCACTTAATAGAGGCTGCGTTACCTAAGTGGTTCTGCAGATTTCACAGGCTCTATTTATGGCTGTTAACAAATAAAATAATTTATCTGTCACAGCCGGATTCGAAGAAGGGATCTTTAGCACCTCTACACTCATATCTATCTCGCTTATTTCATATATATTTTTATATAATATAAACTGTATTTTCTAAAGCTTATTAAATATGTAATTCTTGAAGGATTTAAATGGTCTCTTTGTTACTCCTCTCCTTTGAAGAACAAAGAGCGTTTATAAATAAATCTTTCATAGTCGGATTTTAAGCAGAGGAACTTAGCACTCTCCACTCGGAACTATCCCGCTCCCAAGCAATAAGTTAAATGGAAATAATTTCAACCTATGCTATAATTGGGGGATTATGTTATAACCTTTAATTGGGGGGAGAACCTGGCGGTTGAGCATAGTCTCGTATACATCACCTCCTTTTCTAATTGTTTGGCTTAAAAACAGAAGTCTCTACCATGGGATTCGGTATATGGTAGGGACCATAATACTTCTATGCCAATGGTTGTGCAAGGAAGTGATTGAATGTTTCCCCTTTCTTAAGGGTGTCTACTTTATTGAGACTGGGTGGGCACCAGTAGGATCCCACCTGGTCTATGAACAAACAATTCGTCTGTCACAACTGGTTTCGAATACGGGAGCACATTAACTCAATGTATAATTTATATTATAAATTTCACTCTCTAAGGCTCGTATTGTATAATAATTAATATTGTTAAAACCCATATTGCCAAGAGGCAAGGAAGGGTGTTTAAATTAAATTTAAAAAAAAATCTCTAAGGCTTGACAAATGAGTAATACAAAGAGGTAAATAATCGGTTTGTTACTCTATTTTTATTGCATTACATTAATTTATATAATAAATATTGCATTTTCTAAGGATTATTAAATATGTAATACTCAGAGGATTTAAATGGTCGCTTCGTTACCCTGTTCCTTAGACGATCTTTGTGCGTTTATAAATAATCAAGACTTGCAACTAATTAGTTACGTAATAATACTTATCACCATACTGCATACACTGATTATAATTATTTATACTACTAATTATTTATATTACGCTGATTATACGTTATTTATTTATTTATTCAAAGACATCGTACGATAAAAGTAATTAAAAAACCATTCATAATTTGGCAATGACCGTATAATTGATAAATCCGAAAACTTTTCTCACATGAGAAATTAATTATAAATTAATAATTCATAGATTATTGAAAACTATTTTTTGTTTAATGTTTTTATTCAGAGATCGGATGATTGTGGGACACATGTGTTCGTTTATTTGCATGTGAAATATAATTCTTTATCATCATACAAAGTTGTTAAACAAAAGATATTTAAATAGAAAATGATATTAGATAAATATATATAAATATATTATTTTATATTTTATACTAATATTTAACTTGATCAAGTTGAATATTTATATAACATGATAATGATTTTTTTTATTTAATAATAGTTTTAGTGATTATTTCATGATTTTTTTAAATTAATGCACTGTATAGTTATCGAATTAACCATGATCAAAATATAATAGAATAAAATAGGAAATTTCAACACAGGATTCTATATTTTTTTTTTTTTTGCGGAACTATAAATGTTTGTATTTAAATGTCTTCATATTTAAAAACTCGTTGATATTAAAAACAAAATACAATACATTTAATATCATTAACATATTATACAAGAACAACAGTCATTATTTTTAACTGTATAAAAAGGAGATAAATGAACATATCCTTAATTAAATTATATATTTACTGTCGGAATTCATTTATTTAAAATAAATACATTTTCTATAAAGATATGTTTAATTAATACAATTATTATTATTCTACATGATTATGAATGATCGAAATAAATAAAATAACACGTTTACTATAAGGGCAAACCAGTTATTTAACGTTATAGTAGAGCTACTAACATCAGTTATTATAGAAGTTGAAGGTAAGTTGAGGACATATTTTGTACCATTCCAGTGAGGCTATTAAATAATATATAACTCACATTAAAATATGATGTACCCAATTAGTATTCTTTTGAGATAATGGGTATTTTGCATTAAATATATTACTGATTTTTTAAATTTATCTCTGGTTTCTTTAACAGATAAAAGTAAATAATTTATGGTTTATGAGAAAATGCCTTAGTCTTATTTCACTACATTCTCTGTATTGAAATAACACTCCTAAAATCTAAATCTAGGAACAAAATGTAGCTTGTTTAAATTTTTTAATTCGATGCATTCCATTTAAATTTAAAAAAAAAGTGCTATAATTTATGCAACGGCTTAAAGAAGTCAAGAACAGTGACTTTGCGATTTGCCAATGTTTAAAAATATTTATACTTTAACTTATTGAGCACGACAAAAGACTAAACAAGAAGTTGTTCCTCTATCCGTTGCTAGATAACATCGATAAAATAAATAAACTCGCTAAAAACTATAAATAATAAAATAATAAACTATAAAACAAATAAATAATTATAAACTATAATAAGTAAAATAATAAAATCACTAAAATATTTGTTATTTAGCAGAGAGAAACAATAATTAGCCAACTTAAATAAGGATGGTGGGTGAAGTTATTTTGGAATTGGATGTGAAACAGTATTTATTTTACACTTTTAGGGGTCGATTTTCAAGAAATAAAAAAACACGTATTTCCTTATTTTTAATGTAGAAGCTAAATCTTAAATTTCTTAAATCTTAAATAGTACTCGCTTTAAAAATGATTTTTTTTTATTACAAACATTTGTCACTCTTAGGGGACGAATTTTCAAAAATCCTTTCTCAGTGCTCGTTGGCTTTATAGAATGTACCTAGGTACTGTCCAAATTTCATGTCTGTAGCTTATGCCGTTTTGTCTCTGCGATGGTCTTTTTAGTTAGGACGAACTCATTTATATAAATATATATATATATATATATATATATATATATATATATATATATATATATATATATATTAGGTTTATTTAGCCCTACTGAAAGCTAATAAAGGCATGTGGGGGTTCGCTTGTTCTAAAGTACTAGATTCTCTCTCCCCCCCCCCCCCAAAAAATGTACATTAGAGACCAACAAATCCTTATCTATTATGGTCTGTTCACCCTAAAATTTCTGTTTACAAGTGTAGGTAGGGATAAAATTCCCATCTATGTAAAAACATAGGGAGCGGAGTGGCTCAGTGGTAGAGCACTAAGTTGCCATGCCGGAAATTCTGGTTCAAATCCCTCTGCGGGCAAGACTCATAGTCTGTTTGCAACCGGAGATGGATCATATAGGATCTAACCCTGCTGGGGCTTACCCAGCCTCTATAAAATATTATAAAAATAGGGTACCTTAAATAAGGGGGGAAAATCTGGCGGTTGAGCGTGACCTAGGACAAGTCACTTCCTTGCAGAACCGTTGTCCATGAAACAGTACTGTCTCTACCATGTACTTAACCCCAGACCAGTTTAGGGGTTGTAGTGGTACAGGTTTTTTTTTTTTAAATGTAAAAACATACATAATTTCATAGCATCTATGTTATGAAAGTTCATCAGGATATCCCCAGATTGACTAAACCGTACTTTGGATTACGAGATACGCATATTCAGCGAAGTAAGAGCTTTAAAATGAAGCTGCATATAAAGATACATCTCTGTGTTTAAATTCAAATTACTTAAGGAATATTTTGACTGATCATCGTTTCTTATTCGACCGATCTGGGTTACCATTCCGACAGATTCAACTCAGCAACTTAGGCTCCACCAAATTAAATTGAACTGTTGTGCTAAAAGTATTATGGGTTTCTAGGAGTTATATCGAGAATGTTTTTATTTTATTTAACACTACTATTATTTTGAGGAGTTTATTATTAAATTATTAAAATTATCATATAAATTAAAAGATCCACAAAAGGGTGGCCATCGTGTTTCAAAGTATATCCGCAGATTACATAGCCTGTAAAACGTCTTAAAGCTTTTAAATGAATAAATAAGGTCACTTGTAGGGTAGTAGTTAGCATAACATTCTTACATGCCCTAGGCCCCGGGTCCAAAGCCTGGCAGGAGTCCTTAGGATTTTTAAAGGGGGTAAAAAATCCTTGATATACCGTCCTTCGTAGGGGAAATAAAATGACGGTTTCGAGCCTGTGCGGTGTCAGTTACTCACTCGTATATACTAATTATATCTGGCAATACTTAGGACTCCCACTGTGCATCATAGAATAGAAGTTAAATAAAGAAACAAACAAAATAAGCTATGATTTATGGTTGAATGCTATGCCATCACTTCTCCCCTGATTGTAGAAGCTAGGCCAAGTCGCTATCAAAATTCTGTTTTAGGCATCGTAAATTGATTAAAAGAATCATTACTTTCAGCTCAGTCCCGGTAATTTGAAGGTATAATGAACGAAACGTCCTCGAGATGTGAAGAATTCGATTTACACGGAACGTCTTGAAGGAGGGGGTGGTTTAATAAAATTACATGAAAATTTAAGATTTTATAAAATCCATTAACTACAGAAGGGAGAAGAGCGGCTGAATGTTTTGCAACGTTCAAGCACTGAGTTCAAATCCCGCTCGCAAACAAACTTTTATTTAGTCTGTTATAGGTCGGAGATGGATCCTATGGGATCTAGGACCCTCTTGTGGCTCACCCAGCCTCTATATAGTGGATATCCAAAATAAGGAGGCAAAATCTGGCGTTTGTGCGGGATCTAGGGCAAACCACCTCCCTGCGCAACGGTTGTCCAAGAAACACCATACTCTCTACTAGGTAATGAACCCCAAACTCTTCACGGGTTGCAGAGGTACAGGGTTTTTTTAATTACAGAAACCGGGCTTGCTAAAAAAAAACTATCAGCTCTAAATTTACCAAACATCCTTTCGCCTTCCTCTATTCTATGGGACCAGATGTATAAATTTCTGCCAATAAGAATAAGGCTTAGCGAACAAGAAAGCTCGATGCCGATACCGCCTTATCTCTGCCCAACCTCCTTCCACAGATCACTACTCAAACCCAAATTCGCTGGATCACTCTCAACGCAATATTTCTACCGTCGCCTCAGCTGTTCACCAGGCAGCTCTGCGTTTATTAACAGTTTAGAAATTCGTTTGTTACCAATTTCAACTTTATAAGCCCATCTCAACCTTTGCAACGCTATCACTTAAATAAACTTAAAGCTCTACGATTCCGCGTTGTTTAATCTCTTAAAATTTCCTGTAGTCTCACTCTTTTTCGGACCGAATATTCCAAGAAATACCTTAATTTTGAACACCATATATACCTTATTTGTTTTACTGTTGAACAAAAAACAAAAGTTAATCAAGTGTTTTATGTTATTTTTTCAGGGTGTTTATTTCTTTTTTATTTAGCTTCAGTAATCTACACATATTAGACGACTAGACTACTGGGTGATTATTACAAGATAATACATTTATAATTATTATAATCAGCATCGGTTGCTTGGTTGAATTTTTGTTGTTCGTTTTTTGTACATATCTCGCTTGTCAGCGCTTATTTTTTTCAAGAAAGGTTATACACAATTTAGAAGCAACATTGGAAAATTATTTGTTGATTCTATTTTCACATTACTTATATACTTCATTAAATTAAATAAATAAAAATCACAAATAAAACTTTTCTTTTCACCTAAAGTAGTTTTGCTATCTCGTGAAACAAGTGCCCTCGAAAATCTATCCGATTGACATTTTTGTCAATATATTCAAATTAGCACACTGTTATTTCGAAAATACCTTATTTAAGTGTTTTCACACTCGCCTTTTCAGGCTATCTCAAAACTAACTGGACAAATACTCCAAGCTGCCATTAAATTGCAAAAGAATACTCATATACTAACTATTATAACAACTTTATAATTTTTTATAATTATTGGTCAATTTTTTTGATTTTTAAAAATAAAAATATGTATTTAAAAATCAAACCGGCCGAGGGCCTATCTTTTCTCTTTAAAAATAAAAATATTATAACAACTATTTGGACTTACGGAATATAGCTTTAGGGCTCCACTAAACCATCGAATTCCTCTCTTATCCAATCCTTACAATTGAAAATCCTTCGCAAAATTCTCAATAATCCTTACTTTGTTACGAATAAAATCATCAGTAATGACGTTAATTAATGGTTGCTGATTTGGCCCGAACCTGATATCGAACTTTATTCCTACTCCAACCCACTAGATTTTGACCTAATTTTAATTCAAATTCTTCAATTCCCGATAATTCACCGAGGCATCTGAAAAGAAGATGGCCTCATGACCTATTAACTTAGATCTGTTATTCGAGTACTACCAGTGGGTACTTATCCTAAACTAAACATATTGATCAAGTTTGTTCTATTATGTTGCTCTGATCCCAGGCCTGACTGACAAGGGATATAGATGCAACTTGTACTGTAAAATAATTCTTTAACCGCAATTTACAATCACAGTTTTTTTTCCTTTCGGTAAAGTTCAGCAGATAACGTTAGAATAAAACGAGGAATGTTCGATAGAGTTTCACTCTTTCGTGCGAAAGCTGAATTTTATCTCACGTATTTTCAGACTAATTCGTGTCTAAAAATAAGTTATCCTACTTCCATATGGGATTGCTTACTTCATTCCTTTAGATTTGATTTACGTGTTATAGGAACCTGAGAAAAGGTTACTTTCTCCATAGGAATATATAGGATTTTATTTAGATTTTTGGTTTATGGAAATAAAAATTGGTTTAAAAAAAACACTGATTACAAATTACCTCGGATATTTGGGAGACAAGTCAGAAAAAAATATTCGCAATAATAATAACTATTTAAGAAATCTAAAAGCAAGTAAGGAAGATCATCAGGAAAATCCTAGGAGCAAGATAAACCCAAGATAGTTTATATGCTGCAATCAATCAAAGCAACAGAAAAAGTTTCAAACACTGAAATTGACATTAGGAAAAGACGAATGATATTCTTTGGACACCTCACGAGATTACCAGAAAATCGACTGTCAAAAAGAATATTAAATTATGTTACCTCACTTTATAATTCAACACCTTGGCTGGACGAATTTCGAAACGACCTCAAAAACGCAACCATATTTGCAACAGACATTTTAGAAAGAGACACCTTCAGACACAAAGTCAACACAATCTAACCTAACCCAAACAACAAAACCTAAGCAAAAGCAGTGCAGATCGAAGTGGTCGGAAGAACGTAGAAAATCCTTCTCAGAGAGAATGAAAGCCTATTGGAAGAACAAGAAGAACCCAAAGAACGATTGATTGAGTTGTTTGCTTAACGTCTTCCATAATTGGGAGAATACGCTAATAATAATAATAGCTACTTAAGTTAAGTGTCTATAAAAGCAACAGAAGAGCATGATTTTTTAATTTACAACAACGATAATAGTTACAATTAATTATTCAATTAGTTATGACTAATTATTCACATTTAAACACATCTTTAATCCAAGCACTCACTGGGCCCCGGGCCAAAGCCCATATCTCTTTTGAATATTTAACTGTTAATTATAAAGTCATTTAATAATGATTATTAATGTTTAAGGAATAAATAGCAAAATAATTTTTGTGGTTTATTCCTGATCATAGGACCCAACCTTAAAATAACATGGGATTCAAAACTGTTCATCTGAAATCAATACCGAATTTGCCTTAATTTCAGTTTAATTTTTAATAATCGTTTTTTTATTTTTTTTATTTTTTTATTTTTTTTTTTATTGATATTTACAACTGTAATAACATTACATCAAGTAAATTGGCTGTATGAACAAAGGACATGAACAAAAAAATCACTTGTGGAGAAACTATCCATTGATAGCACTCCAATGAAGTTTTATAGTAGAAGGTCTCGAGGCCATCTTCTTTTCAGACGCCTCGGAGGGTTATCAGGAATAGTATGGGAAGCAAGTCGAGAGACTAGCGGATTCAAGTATGCATGGAGCTTTTCATGGAAGGATAGGTATCTAGTTTGGGCCAAATCAGCAACATATGGGATATTAAGATCATGATGGATGAGTTTGTTTGTGACATAATAAGGAGCATTGAGGATTTTACGAAGGATTTTGGATTGTAAGGATTGGATGCGAGATGAATTGGATGGTTTAGTAGAGCCCCAAAGCTCAACTCCGTATGTCCAAATAGGTCTGATAACTGTCATGTAAATGAGTCTTTTGTAATTAATTGGTAGCTTTGAACGTTTGTCCAGTAAATGTTGAAGTAGGCGAAATCGTCGAGCAGTTTCTTGTCTTTTCAGTCTTGTATGAGGATTCCAAGTGAGACGTTTGTCCAGATGGAGTCCTAGGTAACGTATCTGTTCGACAGGGATCAGTGGAGTGTTATTAAAGGATACAGTAGGGCAGGAATTCGTAGGTTTACGACGAAGAGTGAAGGTAATTTGGTGGGATTTGTTAGGATTTATTTTAATTCTCCAATTTTGACACCATTCTTGAAGGTTTGAGATATGGGATTGAAGATATTGGGATGCAACAAATGGATCGTTATTTACTGATAACACACATGTGTCATCAGCGTACGTAGTGAGGACAGTGCTTGGATGGGTTGGGATGTCAGCTGTATATATTGTGTATAGGATGGGACCCAGGGTACTACCTTGAGGAACACCAGCTAACTGGGTAAAGAGGCAAGAGTAGGAAAAATTATGGTTTACTTTAAAGGTTCTATTACTGAGGTAGGAACTAATAATAAGGAAGTAAGTAGAAGGTAAGAATTTACGGAGTTTGTACAACAGTCCCGGATACCAGACTCGATCAAAAGCCTGCTCTACATCGAAAAAAGCTCCCGTGCAGTACATTCCGCGCTCTAATGCGGATGAGACAACGTCCACCACTCGATGGCATTGCTGGATTGTGGAGTGCGATGTTCTGAAACCAAATTGGTGATCTGGGATTATTTGGTTGGATTCTATTATAGGATGTAGACGTTTCAGAATGAGTTTTTCAAGCATTTTACCCATTATGGGCAGGAGAGATATAGGACGGTAAGAAGATGGGAGTTCTGGTGGTTTTTTAGGTTTTGGTATCATCTTAACTATGGATAATTTCCAGGAATCAGGAAAGTATGTGGTACGCAATACGGCATTGTATATATATGTAAGGAGTAGGATCGCTTTCCGAGGAAGGCGTTTTAGAATATAGGATGTGATTAGGTCGTACCCAGGGGCTTTGTTGGCGGGTAATCTGTGAATAATGTTTGATATTTCTGAAGGATGGAATGCTTTAGGAGGAGGAGACAACTGAAGAGGAATACTTAACTCTGCTTCAATGCATTCAGACTGGGTAGGATTAAGGATATCTGGGTGAGGGTTAAATGTGTTGAATAGGTGCTGGCCGAAAATTTGTGATTTTTCTTCATCAGATCTTGACCAGGTTTGGGATTCGGTTAAAAGTGGATGGTTGAAATTTTTATATTTTAGGAGTTTTCTAGTGGTATTCCATAAGGATTTGTCAGTAGTACTGAGATTTTCTGTACGGTAACACAAATTTTGAATGTTCTGATCTCTGATTTTAGTTTGTTTGTCAGTTTGGTATAATGACTCTTGTCCGATGGATATCTGGTGCGGTGCCACTTCGCTCTTGCCCGTCGTTTTTCTTTTAATAACGCGAGAATATGAAGTGGCCAGTTATTCTGTTGATAATGTTTTTTCCTTGGTAAGGAGCTATCAATTATATTGGTTTGTATTGATTCTGTAAGTTTGTCTATTGCAGAATTGATGTCTCCTTTTGTTTTAAGCGGAATTTTGAGGTTTAAATTATTTTCCAGATTAGATCGAAATTTATCCCAGTCTACTCGTCCTTTAATAATCGTAAATTTATTACTACCAATGAGTAGTTTCTCTACTTGCCTTTGTCTATGTCATTATGTATCATCCCTGCCATTATACTTTCTTTGTTTATTGTTATAATACAGTTGTAAATTTTAATAAATCAAATTTTTAAAAAAGTAATCGTAAAAAATCCTGTGATCTTGGCAAACTATACTCAATAGCCTACACGTGCTGTTCTATTTAAACAGCAATAAACATAAATATCTATGAAATGAGCTATATTGTGAGTGAGACATTCTGTGAACCATTAGAGGCCATGAAACTTTAAGATAATAATATACTACCTAATGTTTTTTTTTTTTTTTTTTTTTTCCTGTACCACTGTAACCCATGAAGAGTATTGAGATCAGGACATGGTAGAGACTGTACTGTACGGTTTAAAGACAAAGGTTTTTCACGGAGGTGAGTTGTCTGAGATCACTCTCACACCTAGGATTTCCCACTGTTAAGGGATTCACTTTATAGGGTGAGCCCTCAGAAGGGTCGTCAAATCACACAGAATCCAACCACGGCTATTAAAGGATTAAATAGTAATTATTCCGCAGGTTACCACTTCATGTTGAGTCACAAGTTTTTGCTTCTTTCACTTTTAATATTTTCCAAAAATACAAGTTAAAAGAGAATGTAATTATGGGAAATGTGTAGACTTCCGCAATCTTTTCATTAAGAAATGGGTGTTTCAACAAACATATAACAAAGTTGGTAGAAACCTTCCCTAGAGTGTACTGAACAACTTCCCAAAGTTTCATGACAATCGGATAATTGGTATAGTAATGCATAAAGGACAAACACCCATACATTCATTTTTATATATATAGATTACCTTAACCTGGGAAAATCCTAGAACGTTATCTCGAACAACTTCATACCATCCTCCTTAATAGTTTCCATCAAACTGCACAGTCTCTATAATGTACTGAACTCATGACCTTCATGGGTTATAGTGTTACAACAAAAAAAAAAGGAATAAATATTAAGTAGTATATTATTATCTTAAAATTTCATAGTCTGGCGTTCTATGGGTCACACAGTAATGATATTATTCATTAAGACTGTGGAAAAAATTCCAACGAAAAGCCCTTAAGTCTCCAAACTAAAACAGAAATTGAAATTATCTGTCCAATATTTCGCCTATTCAGGCATCCTCAGGGTAGGTAGAGAAAAAAACAAATGAGTTGCATTTGAGCCTTGGAGGTGGTGGAATGCTTCTTGGGTGCATTATTCATGTTTTGTTTTGTTTTTGTTTTTTTCTCTACCTACTCTGAGGATGCCTGAATAGGCGAAATATCGGACAGATAATTTCAATTTCTGTTTTAGTTTGGAGACTTAAGGGCTTTTCGTTGGATTTTTTTCCACGGTCTTAACATTTATGTAAGGTCTCTTTTTGTTTATCAATATTTAGATATTATTTATTATATATTGAAATGATTGTTTGGTTCAAAAAACGTCTTAAATTGTACAGATTTTTACTTTGTTTTATTAAAATTTATCTTGGTTTTATGTTAAAAGATAATGTATTACAAGTGACAGTATTTTTCCTGGTTTAGAAAGGTTCATGACGTTGTAAGAGTGGCGTGATGTAGCGGTAAGAGGGAGGTTGAGGAAGTAATGGTAACGGTGAGGGAATCCGAGCTGCGACCAATCCTCAGGAAATTCCTCGCCAGGAAATCTACAACCAGAATCGATAAAACAAAAGCCACGGTTATGTTGATCTCACTTCATCGATCATTTAGTATAAATAAATATACAACACAGAGAAAAAACAATAAAAATTCGGTGTGCAAAAATAACATGTCACTCAAGACTAGAAAAAGTACTGAAAAGTAGAGAGAATGGTCCTGAGAAGAATCCAGGAATCCAAGAAAACAAAGGAAGGCTCCATGAAGACACAACCAGGAAATCTTCATGGAAATGAAACCGAATTAAGAATCAGAAGACTAAGATTCTACGGGCACATGTTAAGAATGGACCAAGGGAGACAAAACAACAAAGTCTTTTACAAAATCCGTGAATACAAGAGCGTAGGAGGTTATGTAAAACAAATGATAGAGGAAAGAGAAAAATTAAAAGTAACTGACATAAGCTGCCTTGATAGAGCATAATATGAAAAAAAGAAAGAAATCAGGGTTCTTGGGGAAAATAAAGAAAAACGGAAGGGTAGTGCGTGATCGAACGAATGGAAGCAAAGGCACGCAGAAACGATGAGAAAATACTGGGAGAAAAGAAAGATGAAAATGAGAAAAGATACATAATGAAATTCGTGTGCTATTAAAAAGCCGTTTCCTAAAAACACAAATATTAAATAATAAAAAAGGATTTAGGGGAGATAATAAAAAAAAAGCTTTCAAATAGAGGAAAGGTTGCATAAAATGAGGAGAGCATATGGCATTAACAAAGAATAAAAAATTCCTATCCAAAAATGCAGAAATCAGACATTACTACACAGTAGTGGAGCCAGAATGCCTGCTTGCGAGCAAATGTTTGGCATTAATCTATAACTTAAATAAGAATAGTGTAAAATGGTCAGGGGTGCTTTCAATGAATTACATAAAATAAGAATGACTTACTTTACTCTGCCTACGTTTCGGCCTATGATTTAGGCCATCTTCACTGCTGGGAAAAAATGTTACAGAAAAAACTATGTAAAACATTGCAGTACCAAAGAAGAATGACAGTTTACATATATATGAAAGTACTGCTAAAAGTAGTACAAATAAATGAACAGTTTTATAGCTAGAGACAGGGGGGTAGTACATTTGTAAATTATAGTATATATATATATATATATATATATATATATATATATATATATATATATATATATATATATACATATATTTAGATTAATTTATTGATATTTACAACGGTAATAATATTACAACAAGTAAATTTGCTAATATGAACAAATGACATGAAAAAAAAAACACTTGTGGAGAAACTAACCATCGGTAGCACA
The DNA here is from genome assembly GCA_037127475.1 of Arma custos. Taxonomy (NCBI): domain Eukaryota; kingdom Metazoa; phylum Arthropoda; class Insecta; order Hemiptera; family Pentatomidae; genus Arma; species Arma custos. The sequence goes on from CM073761.1 coordinate 37,399,905, forward strand.
CCAATAAAGTTCTATTGTAGAAGGTCTCGAGGCTATCTTGTTTTCAGACGCCTCGGAGGGTTATCAGGAATAGGAATGGGCAAGTTGAGAGACTAGCGGATTCAAGTGTGTATGGAGCTTGTCATGGAAGGATAGGTATCTAGTTTGGGCCAAATCAGCAATATATGGGATATTAATTAAGATCATGATGGATGAGTTTGTTTGTGACATAATAAGAAGCATTGAGGATTTTGGATTGTTAGGATTGGGTACGAGATGAATTGGATGGTTTAGTAGAGCACCAAATATCAACTCTGTATGTCCAAATAGGTTTGATAACTGTCATGTAAATGAGTCTTTTGGGAGCTTAAAGCGTTTGTCCAGTAAATGTTGAAGTAGGCGAAAACGTCGAGCAGCTTCTTGTCTTTTCAGGCTTGTATGAGGATGTAGTATATTAGAAATAATTTATAGGCAGAAAAATAAGATTGTTCAAATAACTACATAATGTGAGAATGAGACCATGACTAATTAGCAAAATAGCGTTCTATGTAATTACTGATTGCATTATAAATAACCATGATATATATTGATTTTTACCCAGATAAATAAAATCCATCACAAACCGTAAAATAATTTTATGAAAAAATGAACGAACTAGAAATGCTGTCCGACTCTGAAGATGCCGTCATACCGTATTGTTGCTAATTACTGGAGTTCATGCTTCAGAAATAGTCTATTGCTGTAGGTCATTATATTACAGAGCACTACACGTTTCGTCTTGATATTAAGAATGTATTTATACAAAGATACAAATACATTAGTAAATTCGTTAGGAAAAATATATTGCGTGACCATGCTACTATCATAATGCTACTATTAAATAATGGAAAATAATAGAATATAATTAACAAAAATATTGAACACGTTTATTTTTTTCTAAATCTTTGTACTACAAGTTAAATATTGAGATATTTAAAATATTAGAAACACGATCTATGTGGCAGGCGCATAGTGCGAAGACAAAAAATAATACATCTGAATAGACTTAGTAAATATAAATAATAAAAGAAAAATTAGGTACTTGTATATTAACGTCATCGCAGTTATATTTTATAACAGTTATCTTGGATAACGTTTTTAAATCTATTTATTGGGGTTAGAATTTTAATTTTTTTAAATAATCATCAACAAAAAAATTAATCATTAAAAATCAAAAGAATTTATTTAAAAACAAAGTATATCCAAGATGCACAATTATAATTATTAATATATAATAAGTTAATAAATATTATTAACTTGTATATTAATTATTATTTAGTTAATAAATATTATTGTAAAACAATATATAATAGAATATATCATGAACAATTAAAAATCAAAATAATTTATTTAAAAAGCAAGTAGTCAATAGGATTTCGGTTGAAAATGGGCCGATATACAGTTTAATATGGTTTGAAAACAGTCTCTATTTTCTTTCACCTGTTTGACATTTCCAAAAGTTACGTTGACCAAAATAAAGTTTCATTTCATGCGAATTGGTACATTTTCGTTTTTTCGATAAAACATTTCGCTCCTGAAAAATAAAATTGCATCTTCTTCTGTTTTCGGCAAATCCCAAATACGCATTTTCGTAGCACTAAAAATGAGCAAACAACAACAAATCTAAAACAAATCAGCAAACAAACAAGAAACCAGCAAACAAGAACAAATCAGCTGTTAGAAATATTACTGTTATAAAATATAACTGCTTGCGCATGCGAACAAGATTGCTCTTTACGAAAATATAACTGCGGTGGCGTTAATACACAAGTACCAAAAGTTATTTATAAATTAAGTGGTAAGGGAAGTATTAATAAATAGACTATATTAATATTAGCCATAATTTTTAAAATCTTAGACTTAATAGCATGGTGGAAGTTAACGGAGATTTGGAACATTGTCGGTATGATGTGGCTTCTCACTACTGATTGTATGTGAAAAAAAAGTGAAATTTTAAAGAATTTTAAACTAGTCTCAAGTATATATAGTTGAGATGAATGACTGTGGTTGGAGAGTACTGACCATGACAAGAAAAACCGACTCAAGCAGAACTTTCAAAGAGGACAGCGGCGCTGCAATGCAAAGGTATAACGTAAATAAAATGCATTTCTTTGATTACATTAATTAATAAAATGTCCATCTTTCATACAATTCCATTCATTTACAATTTCCACGGCCACCTGTAGTCTAGTGGTTAGCGTAACAAACTACTAAACCCAAAATCGCGGGGTCGTAGCCCAGCAGGTGGCCCTAGGATTTTTGTAAGGGAGTAAAAATTCCTTAGTTACGCCGTCCTATGTCTATGCCCAACAGCCGATTTTCCCTCATTTAATGGTGGAAGTAGTAGCTGGTATAACTGGTATGGTTTTCGCTTACCTTTGTTGCCACGCCGCACAGTGGAACGAGCGTTAGGGAGGACTGGACATTCATTAATATCTCCGCTTCTGGTTCTCCTAGAATAAGGCTATTGTTACGGTTTTAAAGTTTTTTGAATGGACTATTTAATTATATGATGAACAGGATTAGATCTTTTAGGGGAAACATGTAAAAATTCTCGATTTGATATTTCGATGTTAGATAATTTATTATCTATCATTGTACCATTTCTTGTACCTATATACTACGAGAATAGGTACAATACATTATTCTATGGAAAGGCAGATACATAGGTATTAAATAAAGTTATACAAAGGAAAAAGTAACAAATCAAAAAATTTAATCATTGATCAAAATTAATATAATAATTGATAATTACTTTTGTTAGTCAATATACTAGGTATAATTGATGCAAAAAAATTATAATAAATGTAGGTGCCTATATAACATTGTTTTATTTAAACAACGATCACAATTAAACAAACAACTTAATTTTAATTAGGATTTGTTTTTCTATATTCTAAGTAACAATAAGTGATTGTGCTTCTGGTAATAAATCACGTTTAATGTTTATTATTTTCGGTCTTAGAGTCTAAACTAAAGGATCCGAATTTTCATCAGATTTGAATCTTTTTTTCATGATAAAAGCGAACATATCCTCTGAACATTTTCTAAAACTTTCTGTTTGTCTCCGTCTTTGTCAATCGGATAATTGTTTGAATGACTGAGAACGAGATGGTATACTTGCTGCTGTTGATGATGACGATGAAGGTAAGTCCTGGCTAACATCTTCAGGAACAATGAAATCCAAATTCAATCAGTTTTCATGCTTCTCCAGAAAATAATTGATATGGATATCTGGAGCGAGAGTACAAGCTACCACTGAATATTCTTAATTTTTCCCGTAAGCAGAACTTTGCGGTATTTGAAATTTGTTCCAGACCAAACGAATTAATCCATGCTTCCAATGCCATGTCATAATCTTCAAAACTTATATGATTAAATTGAAAAAACTGAAAAACTTGACGATTTGTTGTAGGAACCATTGCACCTATATCGTTCAAATACCACACACAAACTGAGTTTCATTGTTAATACTATTGTGTATATAACGATAAGGATTATTCGGATAATTGAGTGTAAACAAACATTGGTAAACAAAAGAAAACTTGCGTAAAGTAGACGCCAATATCTACAGAAATTATTTTAAATTAATTCTCAAGACCATGAAAAGGAAAGAAAAAAATCATTTTCTCGGAAAATAGCACCTAGTAGCAGAATCCGACTAATGGAAAAAAAACTTCAAACATTCTAGTTATTTACTGTGAAGGTAGTTTTTTGGGCGATTTTAAGCGATTTTCGCAATTAATTTTTTTAGTTTTATCCCCCAATTTTCACCAAAAATCCCAGACGTTTGAAATAATCCCAAGTTTTATTTGCCTAAAATATCTTATTATGGGTGAGTTGTTTTCCAGTAGGGGCACCATTAATTTAAGGCATTACCTCAAACAGTGGATTGCTTTAAAAATATGAGACTTTTTAGAAAAATGTATGTTTCAATTCAGATTTTGTCATTTCATTTGATTTCACAATTAATTTATCTATGGATTTTGTTGAGAAGAAGTATAACGTATAATTTAAGATCAAAATAAAGGACAAATTTAGTTATTAGAGAATTGGTCCAATGTCCAACAAATGCGTTGATTCGTTCCACTGTGCGCCGGGGAACCTAATGTTATTTTATAGTGTATTTACGAAACATTTATTTACACTTGCAATATAAGTTTACAACTCCAGTAATTTTTTCATGTGTCCATTTTTATCTTATCGGTTCATTTCTAAAAGTTTCAATTATTTTGTAACATTTGGTCAGGTAGGTAATCGTAGTTATTTAATTATAACTAAATATCATCGTTACACCAATTCCTGTTTATTTTTTATTAAATAATATCAGTTAATTATTAATAGAAATAGATTAGCATTAGAAAAATAACTAAAAGATAATTTGTCGATATTTCGCTATGTTAAGCATAATCAGGACAGAAAGAGAATAAATAAATTATATTTATATAATATTATTTATATTATAATGTCCAATATGTAGAACATCTCACATCTACATGGAAACAAACAAAACTAATTAGATTTAATAATGAAAAAATAAACATTTACTTTAATCAAATTAATTATGGCCATCCTTAAATATAACAAGCCTCATAAATGGATATTGTTTGTTGATTTAACGTCACTTTTATGCTGCTACGGCTAATCGGATGATGCTAAAGTGGGAGCTCTAAATTTTGCCTATCCAGGTTTAATTAGGATAGGGATTTTTAACGAGTACCTGACATCGTACAGGCTCGGGACTAATATGATATGTTAACCTCAAAATTACAATTAAATATCCATCTAGGATTTAATAAAAACCTCTAAAAATTTCATCTTAAAAAATATTCTGATTATTCTCCTAATTCATTATTATTTATAAGAATTTACTTTTTGAGAAGAAAATTACACACTATATTTAAATAAATTAGTACATATTTCTTTTTATATTTAGATTTCTGGTTTCATATTGAATAATTTAAATATACGAATTATTTTATTTATAATTAGATTCGGTATTATATTCGAGGAACTCATAAGCGGTATTTAGAATTTTCTGAGAAGAGTAATGTTATGTTTTTTATAATTATTTACAATTTAATAATAATCAATAGAATTACAATTAATTTGTAAATATAAATAATCTGCTAAGAAGTTGTTTAAAAATTAAAAAACAAATATTTACGTAATAATTAAATTAATTAATATTTAATCACCCTCACAGCAATTTTTAATCGCTGGTACACAAAATATGGGACACACTTGCTTACCAACCAACCAGGCTGAGATGCGATACACTGCTGCGAAGGAAGAATTCGTAGGGTGGGGATGGAAAATAAGAATTATCTTTTTTACTAATATCTCACGATATACAATTACTAATGTCTCTACATAGTAAATATATACATATTACACATGAATAGTAAATGTTGTTTTTATTTCGATATAAGGTAATGTAGTTTTGTCCAGATTTTGTTATAAGGAAAATGATTTTAGTGCTTTTCATTATATTACTATTTTGTCTTATATTAACCCAAAAATACAATACATAATATATAATGCCGTTTAAAATCAATGTGACAGCTGCAAGATGATTCGTACTTAGTCTCTAAAGAAGTGTCAATAGCATCCATGAAGAACGGTCTCACAGTTGATGGCACACGACAATAGATCCCTCAGGGAGGCTAAGAATACACCAGCATCTCATCAACTTTAATGAAAGTCGTCTATTGTTAACTATATGTCGTTAAAAAATAAAATAAAATCATAAATATATTTAAAAAATATTCATTACTTGACACATCTAAGCTTAAAAAAAAGTGGAAAGACTTTTTTAATGTTCAAACTATAAGGTAGAGGAACGAGTGCCATTGTTTTTATAAATCGAGTTATTAATTTATTTATTCGCCCCCTCCCCCAAAAATATTTTCAAATCTTTAGAAGAGAAACAAATGAGTACAAAATTTATATATATATCTGTGTATGTGTTTGATTTTTATGATAGATAATGAGTCATAATTTGTTTTAGTAAACCGATCAAAACATTTTATGAATTTTAATGAAAATAAATTTAATTTTTGTGGAATTTTTTTACTTTACTTAAATTTCTCTGATTTCAAATAAATTGTAAACTGTGAATTTAACGGAGGACGAAATTAGAACCAGTGTTTTTAAAGATCTACACTTTGGCAGACTGTATTGAAATGGTTTTTCTATTTAAATTGCCATTCCAACTTCAATACCAAAAATGGTATCTTTTTGTATACAATGAGGAAAAAATAGTTCTGGCCAGTAACAATAATTAAAATTATAAAAATATAATAATAATTATAGGTCCAATTTTTGGGCATTTTATTTCATAACGTTAAAGTTCAAGGAATTTTGAGAAGAAATATGATTACCCAAAATTCACTCCGTATTGATATGATTGATTTTTTTTTTTCATAACAGCTGTAAATATTATTTATTAAAATGTGTTTTAAATTAAGAGATTGTGTCTAGGAATCAACAGCCCTAGTTGAAGATTGACAACTAAAATAGTATTTTATTGATGAGGAAATTGCTAACATGATATATCTTGAGAAATGCTGAAAATAGTCGGATGGTGGAGTCAATAAATTTTACACAAATAAGTAGTTTTTCTCCACAAACGATTTTACCAAAGTATTTTTAATCGAGTATGTAACAATGTCATAACTAAATATTCATTTTAATAGTAACTCCCACCGTCGTAAACCAACAACTTCCTGCTCTCCTGTATCGTTTAATAACATCCCACTGATTCCTGTAGAATGTAGTAGAGGTCCGATACTTAGGACTACACCTTAACTCGGAATCCTCATACTACAATAAACAGCTCGCCGTGTCAGGCTACTTCAACATTTACTAGACAAACGCTCTAAGCTCCCAATTAATTACATAAGATTCATAAAAATGACAATCATTAGACCCATCTGGACTTACGGAATAAAGCTTTGGAGCTCCACTAAGCCATCGAATTCCTCTCGTATTCAATCCTTACAATCCATAATCCTTCGTAAAATCCTCAATGCTCCTTACTTTGTTACGAACAAGATAATCCATAATGACCTTAATGTCCCGTTTATTGCTGATTTGGCCCGAATTCGATATCAATCTTTTCATGACAAACTTCATTTCCATTCAAACCTCGCAACCCCTTCAATTCCTGACAATTCTCCGAGGCGTCTGGAAAGAAGATGGCCTCGTAACCTTCTAAGCTGAACTTTTTATTTGAGTACTTCCACTGGGTAGTTTCTCTACTTGCCTTTGTCTCTGGTCATGATTTATCTTTCATTATATTTACTTGATGTATTCTGTATACAGTTGCAAATTTCAATAAACATATTTTTTTTTTAAATAGTAACTCATTTCGACATTCACTAATAACATGACAGTTCTTATATAATGTATTTATTATTTCTCATGTAATTTTATTATGTTTTAGTGTCTTCATAGATTTCATTTCACTCTTATATTTTTTAAAAATTCCATATCAATTATTTTATAATTTAACCATTTGTTCATTCTATTTTATCATTTTCATATCGTTTCTATATTTGGTACTGCACTGTTGATACATAATTGATACAAAATAATACTTAATTAATTGCTTTATATTCCTTGTAAAGCCTGATGATCATCTAATAATAAACCGAAACCTTGGTACAAAGTAAAATAAAGTTTTACTCACTTATATAAAATTTCTTGATTAGTTATGTAAAAATTTGCAACCCCGATCTTTCCATTATTGCTTAATGCAGAATTACCAATTAAAATGTTTTAATACTGAGTAACAAAGTTCATTTAAGAAATAAATCAAATAATGACTCAATGCCAATGCAAGATAATTATCAACAATTATCAACAAATATTCAAGTGTAAGTGAACAGTCGGAAACGTATAATCTAAAACTTAGTAAAGCTTTGACAAATTACTTTTGTTAAAAACAGTTGCTAATGATTAAGGGAAAAAACAATTTCCTCTCTTCCTGCCGCTAATGACTTGTTCCGTCTGAATCGGATTGCATTCAAGCCAGTGCATTATAAGTTATTAAGAAAGTATAGTTACCATTTTTGTTTATTTTATTATTATTTTTTCCCTGTTTTGGTTTTTTTGTATATATTTTTTTTTCTTTCATTGTATATTGTGATTCTGTATAGATACATTTAAATTTGCCAACGGTAATTGTTTTTAAGTGGTCTATATAGTATATTTTTTGTGAATTAATTAAGTGCTCCAAGGCCTTAAAAACTGAAGTTCTCATATTACCAACAATCCAATAAGCGATTTCTTTTATGAGGCAACACTATTAAGGTCATTAATAATAAATAGCTGATGATTTTTGTATTTTGGGAAAACCATTCTTATTCTTGAATGGCATATTGAGAATATTTTTACTCAAATCCGTTTTCCTGTCTTTTTAAACATTCAAATACTAAATGCCTTGACTTTTTCACATAGTTTGGCATCCGACAATCAAGACCAAACTGCAGAAAATTACCCCTGTATGATCGTGCATCGTGAAGAGGATATTACATATGTTAACATTACAGCTTGATTCCGAACGAATTTAAATTTATAAAACATTACTCTAACTAGAAAATTCGAAATACCACTTATAAGATCATCGAACATAATAAGAAATGTAAATAAAATTAAAATTATTTTTAAATTAATACATGAGTTGAAAAATTACAAAGAAAAACCTTCAGTTACATAAAAACAAAACACTCAAAACAGTAAATATACAAAAAATCGGCCAATATTTCGCATATTCAAGGCAGAAAGAGAATAATAGCAAAGGGAATAAATAAATAGAGCACATTTCAACCTAAAAATTCAGAATGAAACCAACAAGAGAAAAAAATGAAAAAGGAAATTATAAATAAAAATAATTTTTTTGTTTGCTATTTTTTTTTAGAGTCTTAAAACTTTTTATTTAGAATTTTTCCATTATTATACGTATTTAAAGTCTCTTTTGAGCTTTTACTCTTCTATATTAATTGTTCTTGCATTGAAATTACTCAATACGGAACCTGAAAACTAAATATAAAAAAAAACTCTGAATCTCTACGACCCATGAAGGGTTATCTTATGAACAATATTAAAATGTAAAATATCAGAGATCAACTAACCTTATTACATTAATCATATTATGAAAGTTATTTATTTCACTTTATGTTTTTATTGATTGTTATAATAGTTTAATAGTTTCCACGGCCACTATATATACAAAAGACTTCAGTGGTATCTTCTGGTTTAGACCGTGTCGCTAAATGTTTCGCCAACGTTTCGCCAGACATGCTGCTGACTTCTTCAGGGCAGAAAAGAGAATGAATCAAGAATGAATGAAAGAGGATGCATTATCTTCTTGTTTTTTTTTTTTATTCTTGTTTTTGTTTGTCGAGTTTGCATCATTTATTAGTGATTATGTCCTTAATCATAAGTCTGATTGTGTAAGACTAAGAATTCGATTTCAATATTTTTTATTGTCAACAAAATAAATAATTTATCTGCCCCGGTCGGATAATATGAGCAAAATCCGAGACCTCAGTACAACTCAGCGCTCTGATGAGCTAACATTACAGTATATATAATTATAAAAATATTTATTTACAAATTGATTCTTTAATGTGATGTATGAGAATCTATACATCTAATCTTGTCTGATTTCTTGTAGTTCAGAAGCTCTGCACCATAGATTATTGCTGGACTGTTACAAGAAATTTTATCGTTTCATAACTCTAAGGATATTTTAAGCTATACATGGATTAAGTGCATTTAAAATTTGTATATTGTTCCTAGTATTTAATTGCTATTAGAAGAAACGAAATAAAAATTATAACAAATCGACAAAGTATATCCTATGGTCGAATCATTCATTGGATAATAGCAACTAACTTCATCAATTGCCCCTCCTTTTCGTCCCACAGTAGGTCAAGTTCAGGCAACCATTCCTTCAAGCAATCAAGCTAATAGTAGAGTATTCGCTTTAGAGAGAAAACCTTAAAACTTTTAAATTAAATAGGCCAATTCTATTAAAGTATCGCCTAGCATGAAACTTCAATTCAATGGAAAAACATAAGCCATTATCAGGTACTGTATTTAGGCAATTCGTTCGTTTGTTCATTTAACATCACTTTTTGCTGTTATGGCTAATCGGACGATGCTACATTGGGAGCTCTAAATATTGCCTATCCAGGTTTAATTGAAATAGTGTCCTTTTGCCATTCAAAATTTCCAAGAAATTTTGCCATCCAATTGTATTAAGAATAGGGATTTTTAACGAGTACCTGACATCGTACAGGCTCGGGAGCCCCGTTTAACGTCCCTTCCGAGGGAGGCGTAACTAAGGATTTTATACTCCCTTTAAAAAATTCAGGGCCCACCTGCCGGGCTACGAACCCGCGATCTTGAGCTTAGTAGTTTATTTCGGCAATTATTGATGTCCAATCCAGGATAAATTCCATTAAACGTAAAATAATAAGCCATTCACCTATATTATTTAAGGTATTTATGATGATGTATATCTTTTTATTTTTATTTTTTTTTAATATTTTTAATTTAAAAGAAAAGATATGACCAGGACCGGGACTCGAATATATTCGAGTCTTTTTTTTTATATTATTTCAAATAAAATATTTGATATAACAACTAACAAAAAAAATAAAAGAAATAATTTATTTTTTAAATTTGTTTTACGAGGCCGAGGACGTACTTTTATAATATTTATAGATAGACAGAAGGGATTAGGCAGTGTCTTCGTTGAAACCTTCCAGGCGGCTATAATTTTTCCAACATTTCCGATTATTATCGTCAAATTCCAACCCATTTACACAAAACCTTGACAAATTATATGCCTAAACCTTCCTGGTGAATCACTCTATCTATTGGTGAAAACCGCATGAAAATCCATGCAGTAGTTATTATTAATTTATTCAATTGATAAATTTACATCTATATTATACCAATACAACAAGTAAATTGAATGAATGTACACATTGACATGAAAAGACAAGTAGAAAAACTACCCACTGGTAGTACTCAAATAGCAAGTTCAACTTAGATCACGAGGCCATCTTCTAATGTATATCTGAATAAAAAATATGACAATATCGTTAATTATATGTTATAATGACGATTCGTTTTTATTACATGGAGCGTTGAATCTATCAAAAGCAATAAGAAATTCATCTGTTTTTATTATTAAGTGCAGCAACATTTAGATTTCTTCAATTTGGTAATAACTATGCCACTTTTGACCATTGTTTAAATCAGGATTCCCAACCTGGGGGGTACGAGACCAGTTGAAAATTTAAAAAAATCTCACTTATTTTATTCTAGTGTTAGTTATTTTTCTCCTACCAGTACTTCTTTATCTTGTATTTTGTGATAGTAAAAATAATTTTTTTTTCAATGTTACACTTTTTTGTTCTTTTGAATTGACTAAACAATTTATTGTGTAAAGGGGGAGGTTTTCGTTTCGATAGGAGGTGGGCGGGAATAAAAAAAATATTGGGAACCCCTGGTTTAAAAATTAAGAAAAACTGTTCTTAATTTTGGCAAGCGCAAATAAGTCTCCAGTATTAACCTTTAAATTACTTTTACTTAACACACAAACGCACACACACACACACACACACACACACACACACACACACACACACAGATATATACAGGGTGTCCCATTTCAACTGGATCAAATGTATTAACTTTTAAACGAAACAAAATTCAGAAAAAACGATTCAAGTAAAAGTTGTAGTTATTCAGGCCTAGTTTGAACAAATAAAAAAACATTTTTTTATTTTTCACTTTAAATGGTCAATATCGACCTTCAAAAAATGTAGTTTCCTCTTGACCCCCATTTATTTTTATTTTTCTGAAATGTACAATCCAAAACATGGAAAAATATATGTAACATTTTTTTCTATCTTTCATAGTTTAAGTAGAAAAAGCATTCAAAGTTGACTACTTCAGTATACTTCCTTGACGAGGAAAAGCAATGTAGCATTAAGTTATTTTATTTAAGAGTTTTTAGTCGAAATAACTTACTAATCAAGGTATTTTGAATCTTTTAGAAAATGTCTGGACATTTAAAAACCTGTTAAGACAGCGTACTGAAGTAGTGAGCTTCGGAAACTTCTTCTACTTGATCTATGAAAAATATAAAAAAAATTTACATACATTTTTCCATGTTTTGTATTGTACATTTCAGAAAAATAAAAATAAATGGGGGGCAAGAGAAAACTACATTTTTTGAAGTTAAAAATGTTAGATCCACTTGAAATGGGACACCCTGTATATATATATATATATATATATATATATATATATATATATATATATATATATATATATATATATATATATATATATATATCTGCAAAGTACCAAAAAAATATTGAACTAAATTAATAATTTATAACTAAATAAAACGTTTTGAAATTAATAAGAAGTGAGATGAAATTATTTGTCCATATTTTGCTTGTTAATTTTTTTAAATAATCGCAGTAGAACATTTTCAATTTTGTGTGCTTTGAGCCAACTGTATATAAATGGTGTGTATATCAAATACTATGGTTTTAAAAATCACCTGTTTGATGCAACAAGGCCAAATTCAAACAATTACTAAATGCATGTGTTTTATTTTAAGGTCATAGAGTAATAATTTGTTATTCAACTGCATAAAGACAATACAAATAAATAAATGATTCTGTGAATCTGTGAATTAACACAAATATAAAATTGATTGAATGAAAGTTTAAAAAATATAATTAATTAATTGTTAAGTCATTACAAAACAATGAGTTCCCAATTGTCATCAAAACATTATAAATTTATCATCGTCATAAAGACATTTCAACATTACATTGTAGTCACAAATCGGTCAATAGTAGGTATTTAGTTCTTAAAAGGACTAATATAATGAATTTATTATAAAATATTGAAAATTCTATGATAATTCTTTTAAATATTTGTTTTAAACATATAGAAAATAAATAAACATAAAAATAAGCCAACTTTAACATACATTTTATTACAACTAGTATGCTATTAGAACTTATTTACATTACTTATTAGTAATGTGCTAAAAACATTCAGTTTAGAAATAAGATTTTTTTTCAATATGAGAATTCATAAACAATTAAGAACCGTTAATAAACAAACAAAATTACAAAAAAAACATCAGTGCTTCCAATAACTCTAAAAAAATAAATATTGGAAATAAAAAATGATATTTATGAAATTACAGGCAAATAACTAGAGGTGCTGACAATTAGAAACGTTTAGTAATTATCAACTTTAAGTAAAAAATTATTACATTTATATAATTAATATTAATGAACTTGTAGGCGGTAGGAATGCATAAATGAAAAGAAAATTGAAAATGACTTAATAAGTCGAAACTTATTTAAAATAAAGAAACACATTTTTGACTGAAAAAAAGGTTTTTTACTCACTTGAATGAATGATTTAAAAATATGTACTCCAGTAACATCCACGTGAAAATTAAAATGAAAATTATTACTTTAAATGGAAAAAAATAAAGTAATTATTTTATGTTAAATCCTGACCTGTAACCTCTACGATCCGTGAACGTGTCTGGGGTTCAGTACATGGTAGAGACTGTACTATTTCATGGAAACGGTTTTCCAAGGAGGTGACTTGTCCTAGGTCACGCTCTACCGCCAGGTTTCCCCCCTACTTTTTGGTACCCTATTTTTATAATATTTTATAGAGTCCTAGATCCCATATGATCCATCTCCCGCCGCAGACTAAATAAAAGTAACTGCCTGCAGCGGGATTTGAACCAAGATTTCCGACATGGCTACTCAGTGCTCTACCACTGAGCCAATCCGCTCCCTGTTTTTATATAGATGGGAATTTTATCCCTACGTACACTAAATAGCTTGTAAACAGAAATGTTAGGGTAGACAGGCCTTAATAGATGAGGAGTTGGTCTCTCATGTACATTTTTTTTTTGGGGGGGGGGAGAGAATCTAGTACTTTAGAACAAGCGAACACCCACTTGCCTTGATTAGCCTTCAGTAGGGCTAAATAAACCTAAAATCTATATATATATAAATGAGTTCGTCCTGACTGAAAGAGTACCGCAGAGACAAAACGGCATAAGCTACAGACTTGAAATTTGGAATTTGAAATGATAAATAAATGTTTTTAATTTAATTTTTTCCCGGACAATTTGTACTAAATGTACATATTATTGTAAGTGTGGATGTCGTATACACTTCAGCTCAAGTAATAATGACCAAATGGTGTGGAAGCCTTGTATCTAAATTAGTTTTCCCTACGGAAAAAGGTGATAAGTACACTATCAGGTGAAAGCGGTACACCATTTTTAGCTCTAAACAGATTTTAATAAAAAAAATATGCTTAAATATAATAGCGGTCTTTTCAAATTTGGTATCGGCTGTATTGCCGTTGTCATAGAGATTTTACTTGAAATCTCATAATGTTATTTAATAATTAAAGGAAGATAAGGTATTTGCCACATCAGGTATTTTAAATGGCTCAATTACAGAAATAAGGGAGCGGGGTAGCTCAGCGGGTAGAGCGCTCACTTGCTGTGCTGACGGTCCCTTATTCAAATCCAGTGATGACTGATAATTTATTTAATCTGTTAACAACCACTGATGGATCCTGTGGGGCTTGTAGACCCTCCTGGGGGTCACCCAACAATTTGGGTATTGTTAATTTTGGGATAAACCTGGCGATTGAGCATCATCTCAACAATCACATCCCTACAAAACCGTTATCCTTGAATAGTACAGTCTCTATATGTAATTTACTCGAGGGCCTCCATGGGTTGTAGTGGTACTTTTTTTTTAATTATAGAAATAAAAATTATTAAAATAAAATTACTAATTACTCGTTAAAAATCCCTATCCTTATAAAACATGGATAGGCAAAATTTAGGGCTCCCACTGTAGCATCGTCAAATGAACAAACAAACAAAATAAAATTCTTAGTCTTAAACACTCAGACTTATGACTAAGGACATAATCACTAATAAATGACGAACACTCGACAAACAAAAACTTTCAAATTATAATAAACGTTATAAACGTTAATAAAAATATAAATGATATTTTATATTTTAATATTCTTCATAAAACTAAAGAAAAATCACAATAAAGATTATTAATGTGATTTTAATCATCTTTCTAAGTTTTCCTGATTTAAAAATTATTTTCTAATAAAAGAAATGTAAAAAAAAGTAATAAAGTCTTCACGAACCCTATTACCAATAAAAAAATATTTTTCACTATTACAATGTTTATCAAGCATTATATCATCTTTCGATTAACTGGGACATAACGTGAAGAAGAAAAAGTATTTCCAGAAAACAGGGCCAACGTGGAACAATGAAAACCAGCTGGTGGAAGACAGGCAAGGATGGACTTCCTTTTCATACCGCACAACCGTTAGGGTGGTTTGGTGTTAGGATAGTTTATATATATATATATTATGTATTATTGCGGTTAGTGTTAGCATAATTATATGCATAATACATGTTAGTGTCACTTCGGTGTTATTACTTAATCTCGCAGTATTGTAATTGTTTTTTTGAGATCCCGCTTAGATAACAAGTTTAAAAGTAAAAAAAAAAAAAAAAATCGTCTTGATTTCTGAGCACTCCTCGATTTTATAAACTATGGAGCAGTATTAGGTGAAACTTAAGAAGTATAGATAAGTGATAAGAATGCTAGGCAATACAAAACATAAAACAAAAAGAAGTCTCGGAAGATTTATAACTCAAGTTACAACTGATAATACGAATAATTTGAGAACAACAAAACTAATTTGGACTGACTAATGCAGATTTCTTTATTTTCACTTGATGATAAAGTATAAAATGTAATGTGATAGTTTTTCTATGAATCTTTTGAATTTTATTCTGGTACTAAGTCTCTTTAAAATAACAAATATGTACAGAAAAAAAACAGAAGGTGTTTACACAAGTGCCGAAACAAGTAAATAAAAACAAAAAATAAATATTTCTGTCGTAAAAATAACACAAAATAACAAAAAAATTAAAATAAATAACAGCAAATATAAACATAAAATAAGACCTAAATAATTTTAAAAAAATCTTTTTTATTTGACAGATCACTCTAAACCACAAATACAACATTATTATATTTGTTATTCACATACTTTTTATTATATTTAAGATATCAATTTTAGATTTTTTAATTTTTTTTTGCACAAAAACTACTACTTAAATAAAATCGGAATACAAAAATCATGAGGAGTTAACATATATAAATATTAAAAACATTATTATTGGCATATTTACTGAAAAATTTAGACTTGTAATTATTTTATTACTTTTTTTTAAAATGTAGAAAATTGATGTGTATAAAATTTATGTAATAAATCAAACAAAAACAATTTTAACTATTGTTTGAAAATTAAAATAAATCAATGCTGTGGAGAAGTTATTTTTATGGACAGACCACGCAATACAGTAATTACAATTTTTTTTTATTATTGGTAAGTCGACGTTTCGACCCATATTGCCGGTCTTCTTCAGGGCTAGTACGATCACACTTGGCACTAGACTAATATAAACAGCTCTCCATATATAAGAAAATTTCTTCCTCTTATAAGATATTTACTGGAAAAATTCCACTTAATAGTTTTTAACAATTTTTTTAAACTAGTAAACACAAAAAAAGAAGTTTCTACTGGAAAAAATTATGGTTTTTAAAAGGCAGGATCAATCAAATTCATTCAAAATATTTTGAAACTTTTTTTTAATGCATTATTAATTTTTTTTTGGAAAATTTCTTTTATCCGATACCAATATAATACAATCTACCACATTTAAAGGGATTTAGGATTACATAATTTGAAATTGAAATATGTCTTGGATAAGTTTTATTTTTAAAACAAGTGTCAAAATTATACAATGTTTAAAAATATTCCTTGTAGTTATTATATGTGGAGTGCAAATAATAATATTTTAAATCAACTAGGAATAAAATTTTTATTTACGCATATATTTGTTTATGTTACCATCTAAAAAAATATATCAGTTTGAATCTTAATTATGAACATATTTACTGACCAATTTAACCAAGCATTCATTTTATTTCATTAAAAAAAATACAAAATTGATATTTTAGAAAGTTCGAGTAAATCTCTTTTAAAAGAAATTAGATAACAATATTAATCGTTGAAAATTAAACAAAATTATGTCGAGAAAGCTCATATATTTCATATATATATTCATATATACATATATATTCACATATTTCATCAACTTTTTTTATTATAAATATAAAAAAAAAATCGAAGTTTATGCTGGAAAAAAGATGAGTGTTAAGAGATAAAAACAATTAAATATATTCTAACTCATTTCATACATGATTGCATTTTTTTCCCCATTTCTTTTATTGGGTTGTAATACATCGTAATATACTAAATTTAAGGGATCTAGGATCACATATTATAAAAACTGAAAAAAATGCCGGCATAATCATTACGTTCAGAATTTGATGGATTTATTGCTTTTCAGACTTTGGAAAATTGAGATCTGAAATATTATTTTAATAAATAACTTAATATTGAGTAGATGTCAATGCTGGAAACAGATATCCTAAGAGCGGACTTGCCCGGCCAACGATCGATAGGAGATGAATGCTTTTGTTAACGGGCGGGAGAATGCAACCGTGACCACAGACATCGTGCACGAGGCAGTGCGAGGCAGGCATATGCGGCGCTCGGGCTACGCATGAATGCAGGACGCATAGGCGCAACACATGATCACATTAATACATACACATGTACGATATATCGCAAGGTCTTACCTGAGAGCCCTACCACGAGGTGCGGTGTTCGGATGGCAACTGCCGGCTGGCTGCCCCCCCTACCAGCTATCGATTCGCCAGCGTCTCGATGTCTGACGTTTCCGTAATTGTACGGAGGTGGGAAGGGTGCTTCGCGGGAAAGTTAGGGAACCGCTGGTGTCACTTAATCACTACATGTCACAATGCAACCTATGTAAACGTTAGATATTGTTTTACATATCAGTACAAAACAAAGTGTATATATAAACAAATTTTAATCCGAACCTCAGTTGTCTGATCTTCAAAATGTTTACTACATTGTTTTGTTGTGAAAGAAGGATATAAAATAATAATTTATAAACTAGTCATGTCTTAGGAATATGATTTTGAATACTAGAATCAAACATATGCAATATTAAACATCAAAATCAAATACTCATAGTTATTGTTTTGGCGGTACGAATGGTCATTTTTTAATAAATTAATTATTTTCTATGTTTTGAATATATATTATATGCCCTATTGTATTAGTTCTTAAAAAAATCATGTACGAATATTTTTATTCACGATTACATTTGCTTACAAAATGCCTTAGTTCATTTTTCTATCTAAAGAAAAAATATCACTAAGAACAATAACGGCGTAACGAGATTTCTTGTATTTATTGTTTTTGTTTCTTATGGTAAAGAGAAAAGAACAAAATATCTGGTGGCTATCTTGCGATTTAATGGAGCTTGGTAGCTCGGTGTGTAGATTGCTGAGTTGCTATCCTGAGGGATTTAGGTTCGACTTTGGCTGTGGTATATATATTATTTATTCTGTTAATTTGCTACGGATGAAGCCTTTGGGATCTGCAGACCCTCCTGGGACTCACCCAGCCGCTATAAAGTGGGCACACTCAATTGGGAGAAAGCCTGGCGGTTGAGCGTGATATGGGAAAAATTACCCTGCACAACTGTTATATACTACGTACTGAACCCAAAACCCTTCATGGATTGTAGCAGTCCTTTTATTTTCTATTTTATTCCTTTTTTCATCTTACCATATACAAAAAAGGATTGCTCTTAAATAATCATTATTATTGTTCGAAAATACTTTAATGATGAATGTGATTATTTTCGCCTAGGTATATCAGATATTCATATTAAAATATCCACATAAAAATTTATATTTGATTTAATTATTATAAATTTATATTTAATTGTCAACTTCAAATCCTGAATTTAAAAAATAGTGCTGATGAATTTGCAATGAATATAAAAGCAATCTGGAATGACTCCAAACCAATTCAGAGTTGAGGCTATAAGTGTAAAAATGAAGCTCTGTGGAGGCCTACAATACTTGGCACAATATTTCCTATGCTAGAAATGCACTCTGAAATGCGAAGTGAATACCTATTTAAATGTAGGTCTGATTTTTTATTTTATTTTTTGGAATAACCTAAAAACCTATGTACGTGGGTATGATCATTCTGAAATTAATTTGAAATAATCTGTGTTTAAAATAAACTATCCTATTTATATTGTTAGATTTAATTAAAAAGAAATAAGAAATAATGAATTTTATAAATAAATAAGTCTAATAAATAAAGTAGAATAAATTCTGTGAGAATAAATTGATAAATGTTTTCTTAAAATTACCTAAAATGATTGCCCTTAAGTTTATTTATCATAACTTTAGCTTAAATAAAATGCCGTTTAAAGAATTTCTTATTCTTATTATAGTTTTATTTTCTTTTTCATTAACACCAGCGCAATTTCGCATCCAGCTAATTGGCAGATATTCGTTTTTTGTTTCTCTTTGATTTGTTGGAGCATCGAGTTTTGGAAATGATCAATAGTTCTTGAGCAGATCTCTTGGCCATTGTCTTTTTAATATTCTTAATCAAGCCCGGGTAACAGAGAGTAAGAAAGAGAATGAACAAGTGGATTTTATATAGATATTGAATACATAATTTTATTGCGGGGGTGTTGATGTCGTTGTGTATGGTGTGATTCGTGAACCAAAGATCTTTAACATTCTATACAACTTATTTCATATTTTTTACAATTTTCTCAAAAACGGCCTAAGACTTCTCCTTTACTACCCTTAACTACCCATGTATGTAGTACATGAAGGAGAAACGCAGAGAAAAATATTATGAACAAAAAAAAATCTAATTTCAATAGTATACATTTTAAAGTTGATTAAATGCATAAACTTGAAAGGTAATAAAACTCCCTACAATATTAAAAAAAAGTATAGTATTTGGAAAACTAATGCCGAGTATATATTGTATAAACAGTAACACAATACATAGAATAGTGGTATATATACGTATACCAGGATGTCAATTAGTCCCCCGGAGGATTGGTTTATGGACGGTCTACTTAAGAGAAAGAAATATAGGTCTTCGTGCGCCTCATGACCACGGACAGACATAATCCTTGGATCTAGACCGATTCGTCACTGTCCTTGACCCCGAGCGTACATCGGTGAATCTGTCCTAAAGGGACTGATCATGGAACCCATGGTTTATACTAACGTAAGGTTGAGTGGCCCCCTCCAGTGCTCTCGCAAATAACATAAGGCTGTAAGATAACCGCATCGCTCGATATTTGTAATTTATAATAATTTTCTTGATATTAAATAAGTATTAACATCAAAATAAGTATTACTTTCAGTTCTTCAGATTCAGTCAATACACGTTAAACTATCTTTTGGCAAAGTTCCGAGACTATATTGTTCTCATTTTTACGTCCTAACAGTGAATTTATATTACTGAATTATATTCATACCAGTGCGTTGTTTAATATAAATAACTTTAAATTCTTAAAACCGATTGCAGTACAGTCATAACATACAACCTGATGTATGTAGAACGATATTTGTTCTTTTGTAAAAAATAACCTAATATTAGGTGAACTAGTTCTCGTGGACAGGGACACATTGAAAAGACTCAAATAACGGGACTCCTCCGTTCAAAACGGGACGTATGGTCAACGGATAGCTGCACAGGATGTTTGGCGGAAAGTCCAAGGAAAGCCTTCAATCCGTTTAAGAGATTTATTTTTTTTTAAATAGTTTTCCTATAACTATTTAAAAAACTAGTAACAAGACTCAGGTTTTATGGATACATGCAGAGGATGAGCGAGGAGAGATTAAACAAAACAAAATCAGTAAAATTATGGGGTACAGATACCCAATTCAAATAAAAAACACAGAGTATCGGGATTCCACAGGAATGATGTGAAAATAGAACAGAATATCAGAAATTCCTGTCCAAGACCTGGATTCTAAGATGAATTAAGCTACAAGTTAGCAACCAAATTATAGAAAAATATTGCTTCGTCAAGCGATTATCGCAGCCAATGCAAAGTAAGCTACTAAAAACAAGCAATTTTCAAAAATACCATTTGGATCTTCCGAAATGATTTTTTTAAAGGCCTTTACTACATCTAGCAGATCACTTTTGTTGTAGTGGATTGTGTAACAACCTTCTATGCTCAAGGTAGCGGGTTCGCAGCCCGGCAGCTGGCCTTAGGATTGTATGAAAAAATCCTTAGCCATACCGTCCTTTGGACGGGACGTAAAACGGAGGTACCGAGACTGTGCGATGTCAGGAACTCGTCAAAGATCTCTATTATAATTATACCTGGACAGACGAAATTTAGTGTAACTCCCGCTGTAGCCTCGTCTGACTAGCCATAGCATCATGAGGTGGCGTTAAATGAAACAAAGCAGTTCCTACAAGCAGTAATGAAATATTGTAATCGTGAGATTTTTCGATATTATTTTTAAACGGATCCTAAATAGATTTTGAGGTGACGTCTGTCTGTACATTGAAACGTTTCTTGCATAAAATTGTATAATATAATTTAAATGATGCTGGTTATAATTAAATTTGTATTTATTTATTTTATTGATTATTGAATTTATATTAATATTTTTTATAATAGTTTTATGACCGATGATTGTTGATTCATTTTTAAATTAAAAATACTTTATAGACATAGAATTTATATATTGCAGACCTTATTTATGAAGTGTTTAGGACCAAAGGCGGATAACTCCAAATTTCAAAAATTGACTTTTTCACGTCTTCGCTCGCAATTATTGCAATGCACTAGTGAATATGTGAGAGCATCTTATGTAACAACAAAGGATATAGAGAAAGGTCGTAGAAGGAAATAGGAAGACCTTGCAGGAGTAATCAAAGAAGGAAAGGATGGTAATGTGCAACTATTAACTGCATAATAATTAAAGTATGATTAGTATAAATTATCATTAATATTAATGTATAGAAGAGGCTGGGGTAATGGCAGTCAGTGCCCTATGGGGACGCAATTGTAAAAATTACTATCTTTATTTGTTGACATGCAACCCATTATAAACCACACTTATACAACAATTACACATTAAAAACAATACTTACACAAGCTCTATTCGCTTAATTTAATTAAAACTTGACATGTTCATTTTGATTGCGAAAAAAAAATCCTAGTTGTATTGGCATCAATCGTGCCAGTTGTTCATTGACTGCATAACAAAGATTTCGAGACATTTTTAATGACAATATGTCTATTCAGGTATAAATTAATATATAATATTTGTATGCATAATAAATCCTTTTTTTCATTCGTTTTCACATCAATACCATGTTGAATAAATATAATATAACATGCAGATATTTAGCAATCGATTTTGTCAACATTCCTCATTAGACATGAAATATTATATGTTCTTGTGCATTTATTATGGTTATATATACTACTGGATATACACTTCCATCTATATACTATTTTTATTTATGTAATTCACCTTTCGCTATTCAAAAAAACTGAACAGAGTCCATAATGTTTCTATAACGATGATGATGTAATGATTTTTATAATGATGAAACACTTAGAGAGGCTGGGTGAGCCCCCGAACGGCTTACAGATTCCGCAGAATTGAATTACAGGTGTTAAGAGGTTAAATAATTTGCATGGCATATTCGAACGTGGAACGGGAGCAGAATGGCTCAGTGGTAGAGCACCGAGTTGCCATGACGGAAATCCTAGTTCAAATCCCACTGAAGGCAAGACTTATTTAGTCTGTTAGCAGCCGGAGATGGGTCATATACAATTTAGAATCCTGCTGGGGCTCACCCAGTCTCTATAAAGAGGGTACCCAGAATAAGGCCCAGGACGCAGGACAAGTCACCTTGCAGAACCGTTGTCCTTGAAACAGCACAGTCTCAGCCATGTACTGAACCCCAGACCCGTTCACGGATTGTAGTGGTACAAGTTTTTTTTTATAGATATTATAAAATTAAAAAATAAACATCATCTTCAAATATTAACAGCGAATGAGGCCAAAACAATAAAAAAGTATAATACAATTTTTTTTTATTTACCTCATGTACATTTTGTGTCCTCTAAACTAATGAAAATCGCCCAGAATTTAAGATACTCTTAAAGCTGGGCAATATTAATTCATAAATTTTTTCTTAAATGTTTTTTTATTGATTTAAATATTCATTCTTTGAGGCGTCAATCGTTTTTAAGCTGCGATTCATATTTATGAGGGAATATTAGAAAACCGATGTTGAGAACTATGTCATTGTGTTTTCTATTCTGTGTTCGGGAGGCATCAAGAAGATACCTCAGTAAATAATAACCAAATGGCACATAGTAAGGTTTGAACCAATGTGAAACTATTTTGAACAAACAGATAATAATAATTTAATAAATAGAAGGAAATAAAATAAAACATCTTAACTAAAAATAAATAATAAAATAATAAATAAAAATTTATTCCATCAGTGCGTGTGGTGAAGATGGTACTCATGAGGAGAAATTAGAGTATTAACATCAAAAATTTGATTAAAAAACACTAAATGAAAATTATTAATAAAACAAAGTCTGATTTAAAACTATGAGGTAACAACCTATACATCAAGTTATTTGGACATTTATCATATTTCGACAAGGGTATATAAATTTCTCCCACAATAATTTTATTGGATATTATTTTAAAACTATTTATTTCCAGGACTCCAACCGATGATTAACCTATTCGGAAATCAACTTACTATTTTCAATTAATTTTAAGCAAACGGAAATAATAGGGCTAACGGTGGATAAGCTAAGAGAGTAACTGTAGCAGCAAGATGTAACAGTTGAGCTCCGTGATAGGTTATGGGATTGCAGCAATAAAGTTTTACCATTATGAAAATAAATTCATGAACCTGAAACCTGTAACCACTACGACCCGTGAACGAGTCTGGGGTTCAGTGGTAGAGACTGTACTGTTTCATGGACAACGGTTCTGCAAGGAGATGAATAGTCCTAGGTCACGCTCAACCGCCAGGTTTCCCCCTTATTTTGGGTACCCAATTTTTTTAATATTTTATAGAGGCTGGGTGAGCCCCAGGAGGATCCTAGATCCCATATGATCCATCTCCCGCCGCAGACTAAATAAAATTATCTCCCTGCAGCGGGATTTGAACCAAAATTTCCGGCATGGCCACTCAGTGCTCTACCACTGAGTCACCCCGCTCCGTTTCATATGAATAATTCATAAATAAAATATTAAAATAAAATAAAATTTTAATTTAACAATAACATTTGGATGAGGTAATATTCCCACACCATTGCCATTGGTGTTAGATTATGGTCTTTTGAGAATTAATACTTTCTCCCACCCATTTTGATGTTTTCATTTTCATATTGTGATTATTTTTGATCTTTAACAGAAGTTATTTCAAAAAATGTTTTTCTACTGGACGCAATAAATCCCTAAGAGGGGATTCAGTTTGAAATATTGTCACGAGAAATGCATTTTTGCTTGTTATTTATTTACGGACCTAAAAAAAACCAAGAAATGCGTTCGGTCAATATTAATTAGATTAATTAATTAAATTTTAAAATTAACTATCTCATTACTGTTGAGTTATTACACAGTTAGTTTTGTTCCTTCTCAGTCCGGATCAAGGCCTAAATGTTGGCCCAAAACGGTAGCACAGAATAAATCAATATAAATTATGTAGTCAGTTCAATATCATTGACGTACCCCAATAAATTTCTGTAAATTAAAAACAAAACTAATCCATTAATTTTTTTTAAAATGAGTTTTAAACCGTTCATAAAGTAAAGAAAAAATATGGATGTTCTAGGAACAGTACTTTTCGGCATTACTGATCTTTGACATATCGCGAAGCTGTAATATGTCACCATAGAAATCATTCAGCAATTTCAAAATGTACGTGTACTAATATGTTTTAATGTTTTCACCATTGCTAAGGGTATATTTTTATCACAAAATTCGGTTCATCATGCCGATCAATTTTTTTTTTTTTTTTTTTTCTTTTTTCATAACCCCTAAATATGTTTTTTTTTTTTTGTGCAACTGGGTTTCGTGCTCTCTTATGGGCACATTTATTTTTCTGAGTTCTTCTCCTTCTACTGTAGTATGACTACATTTTAAGGAGTTGAGGTGGTTGGAATTTTTGTTGTTTTAGTTGTATTTCTTATTTGTTTAAGTGCCGGGGCACACTTAATTTTTGTGTTTATTTTTATAATTACAATCTTACACACTACTTTCATCAATCTTACGAGTTTCTTCCATTACTTGTTGCCACCTTATTGGAGCTGAAGCAGGTGTCAGAGTTTTAAATATTTCGTTAGTTGTGCATTTGAGGGAGTCGAAGAATTTTATGTGTCTTCGCTTTATGAATTCAGTTGTTGTGGGTATGTTGAAGAGATCGTGTAATTGTTCCGGTTTTAGCTTTCTTAGCGATGTAGACCGAACAATTTTTCGGAGTATAGTGTCCTGAAACAGTTGTAATTGGCGCTGCGTTCCGATTCTGAGGTGGGTGAATAGCGGGGCTCCGTATAGAAGTGCAGGCCTTAGGATGCTCTTGTAAATTTTGATTTTTAAACGCAGTGATAAGGCTGAAGATAGTAGTAGGTGATGAAGTCTATAGGTTCTTCTTCTTACCATGCGGATTTTTGAATAGCAGTGGGTTGACAGTGTCATGTGGCGATCTAGTTTGATTCCGAGGTAAACTATGGAGTTAGATGGGCTGATAGTGGTATTAGCCACTTGTAGAGTTTTTGGTAAACGGCCTTTTTTCCCATTTTGGAGGGCAAACACTACACAGTCCGTCTTCGCCGGGGTTACCTGGATGTTGAGGTGTCTCAATTTTTCTACTATTTCTTGGCACGTACTTTCGGCTTGTTTTAATGTCCATTTTGCGCTCATACTGCTGCTATAGATGGCTATATCGTCCGCGTATGCGGCGACAGTTGCTCGTTTGTAGTTTTTACCCACTATATCAGCAGTATAGATGGAGAAAAGGGTCGGGGATAGTACCGCTCCTTGTGGAACTCCGCAGGTGAGTGGTATGTTTCTCGATAGTTTGTCCCGTACGCGTACGGCCAGACTCCGGTGGTTTAGAAATGAGGCTATGATGCTATAGAGCTGTTCCGGGCACTCGAGATCCAGAGGCTTCTGGCAAAGAATTCCATGAGACACGGAGTCGAATGCCTTTGTACAGTCTATTGAGATCATAGCTGTTGCTGCATTTCTGTTGAGGTCTCTGCATACTTCCGTCTGGATTTTCATTAGGTGGTGTTCAGTGCTGAGGTGTTCTTGAAAGCCGGTCTGTTCGTAGGGGATAACAGAGTTTATCAATAGAATCTGTTGCGCAATTTATTATGTAATTGGGAGTTAAGGTTTAGACTTGAAACATTTCCGTGATAGATTTTCACTGAATTAGTTAAAAATAATTCCGCCGATTACTAATCATTCAATCTGAATATAGGGGAAAATCAATAAGTAGGGATAATAAAGAAAAAGTAAAAACAGAAAAAAACTTCTATATAACAGATATCATCAGTTATACGGAGGTATTCATTAAGAAAAGATAAATTATGAAATCACACAAAAAACAAATTATACTATTGTATATTAGAGAAGAAATCAGTTGACTGGAACTTCTATTGTAAGGATAGATAGTTGGGGGTGCAGTCAAATAAAACGCCAAAAAAGTGAATACTTATTTATTAAGTATGCCGACGTTTCGACCTACTTTGTTGGTATATATACATAAAATATAACATGTATGATAATAGAGTCCTAGAGAGTTAACATAAGTAAACTGAAAAAAATGTTAACTCTCTAGGACTCTATTATCATACATGTTATATTTTATCCGTATTAAACTAGGTTTTACATACTTCTATATCTCATCCTGTTATGTTTATACTTTTTTCATTTTGTAACTTTCTGTTTACCGTCTTTTTTTCTCTTTGTATTTTTTTTGTAATATCATCTTTCTGTACATTTATTCTGTGATACATTTTTATTCATTTAATTCTTTCACTATTTCGTTTACTTTTCTGTTACTCTACATATATTATTATATTCTTGGTACTGTAATGTAATGTATTTTTATAGTTATTTTGTTTTGTCTGTTTTCCCTCATAGCCCATGAGGGAACCACCTACAAAGTAGGTCGAAACGTCGGCACACTTAATAAATAAGTATTCACTTTTTTGGCGTTTCATTTGACTGCACCCCCAACTATCTCTATTGTATATTACAATACATTATACTATTGTATACTTCATATCAGGGAACGGGCTAGCTAAGGGTGAAGAGCTCAGAATTCCTAAGCTGAATTTTTCGTATTCAAATCCGATGATAATTAGCAAGGAGATTTAAAATATATAGGATAAAATGTATTAAAATAAATTTGAGTTGCTGTGACAAAGGCCCTGGGATCAAATCGGGCTGTGGCAGATAATTGTTAACAGCTACAGAAAGACCCTGTGGGATCTACAGGCCCTCGGGGGCTCACTAATGTTATATAAAGTGGGTACCCTGCAGTCCATGTACTGTGGCCAAGAACCGCCATCGGTTGTAAAGGCACAGGTTTTTTTAAATTTGTTATATACTTCATGTGAATAATTTCTCTCGGGCTAATCATAATAAAATAATATCTACCTTTGATTTCACTTGTTGAATTTCTCCATCCGAAATTCATGTCGTATACTTGCTTTGTGATTTGCCGATTTGACTATAGCCTTTATTTTTTTAACTGATCAGTCTTTTTCGTAATCACTGCTCGCTTCCTTCAATCCAAGTCTTCCTAGATTGAGGCGTCATTTTCACAAAATCGTTAACATTTAGGAAACATGAAATGTCGGTCACACAATGACTGAATGCATGATAGTACTGTCCATATTCATTAATGGGTTTCTGGGAAATTTAGGTAAAAAAACAAAGGTTCATATTATGGTAATTGGTAAATTGTTGGAGTTTCTACGAAAATTGCTGATGATTTACGAACAAATAATTACGAAAACGATAATGTGTTGCTTCATTTCCACTTATTTTAATACTTATATAATTACTAAATATGTAACATATATTTAATTTAGCATTATTTGACTTATGAAAATAGTTACGTGTTTAAATTACACATGTGCGTAAACAACAATCAAAGCCTCGGCGATCCCGAAAGGTTCGATTTATTATTCTGTTATAAATTTGAATTGTGAACGAAAGTAAAATATTCGAAAAAAATATTAACTTTGTCATGTTTTTAAATGTTATTATTTCATAAAAAGAGGGAGTTGCCGTGCAGAAGGTTCTAGGTTCAAATCCAGCTTTGAAAACAGCCGGCTACGCTTTAAGTATAGAGCTATAAGAACTCACGGTAAAAGCAATTCTGATTATACGACCAATAAATCTTCACAAACGTAACAGTGCAGTCTATACTACGTACATAAAGCTATAAAGAGTCATAGTGTTACTTTTTTTTTCAATGTGACTGGTGCTAAATTATTGCATATAAATAAATAAATACATAAATACCAAGAGAACGGTATAAATATTATTACAAAAGACTTTGTTGATTTCTTCTGGTTTAGATCGTGTTGATAAATTTTTCACCAACGTTTCGCCAGCCATGCTGCTGACTTCTTCAGGGCTGAGATGAGAATGAGCTATCAACACGATCTAAACCAGCAGAAATCAACAAAGTCTTTTGTAATAATAGTGGCCGTGGTAACCTAAAAGAGTATTTAAGTATAAATATTTTTGTAAATATAGTTATATAAATTTCAGTTAACCATCTATAGTTCTACAGTTCGCAGAGCCGCTTCTCCTTCTATTTGCCCTGAATATGGCCTACAACGAAGGCCAAAACGTCGGCAGTAGTAATAAATAAGTTTTGTTTATTTGGTATTATTATTGGCTTACTCCCAGACTAGTTTTATTCTTCAGTTATAGTATAAATCGATGAATATAAACATTTGTACGAACAGGAACCAATATTAATACGTAAATTGTATTACTTGATTAATTGAAGACGAAATGCTTACCACCACATCACTCAAAAAAAATACTTATACAATCTTGACATATATTCTGTAAGTGTTGTTGAGGACTTGGTGGTTGAAATGTGTGAAATTGGATTTGTTCTATATCAAATGGTGTGAATAAGGATCAGTAGGTATAGTTGATTGTTTAATTAATTAATTATTATTTGCACGTAGTTAATAAGAGTTTACTAATATTGAATAACACGAATCCAGACCTATCCATACACTTAGGCAAGCATAATTAATATAAAAAAAAGAGATAGGAAGTAATTAGATATGCTTGTTACTAACCTATTATTTTTATAAAACAAAGCAGAATTTCTGTAAAGGCCTCACATGATAGATCCAAAGCCATTGAGATATCGGTTTATTCAACTTTAATCATTAATTACTCTTCAATTGGCCTTTTCTTGTCTGCCAGTGATCTTTCGTCCGTGAGCACTGCATGGGGCCAAGGGTTCTACACCCTCGAACAATGGTTGCAAGAAGTAAAAGGAAAATCTTCCTGGTCGCTGACACCGCAAGAATTTCAACCGTTATTGCATCATTGGTGTTTCCTTATCATCAGGTGATTCCTGTCTGACGTCATATTCGTATTTTCGCATCATTTCCTGCTTCAGAATAAGCACTAGCCAGAATTTTGTCTGCACATTCATAAAATATTATCTTGATAACTCAAGTGATTTATGTGTTACTGAAGCTCATACAAAAAAAAACATAAATATTTGACTTTAAGAAGATAACCACATGGTTAACTGAAACTTAATTTTGAACAGAGGAGTGATGCAAGTTTTTAGTGATGTAATGTTTAATCGGCGTTGCCCAGCAACCGATCGAGGAACTGCTTTTTGTTTAAACCTGTACCACTACAACCCGTGAACGGGTCTGGGATTCAGTACATGGTAGAGACTGTACTGCTTCATGGACAACGGTTCTGCAAGGAGGTGATTTGTCCTGGGTCAGGATCAATCGCAAGATTTTCACCCCTTATTTTGGGTACCCTATTTTTATAATATTTTATAGAGGCTGGGTGAGCCCCAGGAGGGTCCTATATCCCATATGACTCATCTCCCGCTGCAAACAGACTAAATAAAAGTACTGCCTGCAGCGGGAATTGAACCAGGATTTCCGGCATGGCAACTCAGTGCTCTACCACTGAGCCATTCCGCTCCGTTTAGTCTTTTTGTTTAGTCTTTAGTAATTCGCAAAGCAAAGCCACTGTCCCTTAGACTTTTATGCTGTTACACAAAATATAGCACTGTTTTTTAATTTAATTGGAAAAAATGGAATGCAATTTCCATAAAATGGGAAAAAATTATTTTATCTGTTAGCGGCCGGAGATATATCCTATAGCATCTTGGACCTTCCTGGGGCTCACGCAGCCTCTATAAAGTGGTTACCCAAAATAAGGAGGAAAAATCTGGCAGTTGAGCGTGATCTAGGACAAATCACCTCCTTGAACAGCCGTTGTCCATGAAACAGGACAGTCTCTACTTCAATTCAATTCGGCTAATTTTTTTTTTCTCATATTTTTGCTAAGGCGCAAAGAAGTTTCTTATGGAGAGAAAAATTGTAAAAATGAGGAGGGAAATAATAAAACAATATTTTTCTTGTTCCCTTTATAAACAATTACAGTTCAGTGAGGAGGTCTATTGTAGAAAAATTACAAATTTTGTTTCATCAACACAATGAATTGAATACATTTTGTAAAACTGCAGTGGATCTTATGCGATCTGGTAATCATAAAATTCTAATCTGAGCTGATAAAACTCTTGTAGTATTGTAATAGTGTAGTAGTGTAATCGATGATGTTGCCATTGTAATAAATTTGGAAGCCCTTTCTTTTAGGGTAGTTGGGCAGAACAACGTCTGCCAGGACAGCTAGTTTTTATATTATTTTTCATCGCCTGACAGCATATTCATCCAAGTACATCCAATAATATTAATTGAAAACGGTAATCAAGCATTTTAAAAGCTATCTAGTTATACAATAAACATAATTAAACGTTTTCCCTTGACCTCTTTCCTTCCGAATTATTATATTTCCATAAAATGATTATAATAATTCATTCATATCGTAATCCTGTAAGCAACGAGACCTGTTGCAAAATATTCACTTGACCCATTCATACACTGCAATTTGTCCCTTATAATTAACAAAATGATATAGCAGTTACAGAGATCTTTGGTTTTGCTTTGAACCTATAGAACCCTTGATCGTAATCTCGGACAAATGACCCCCCTGCACCACCGTTGTTTTAAAAAGAGTACAGTATCTACCATGCACTGAATCCAAAAATCCTTCAAGAGTTGTAGTGGTACTTTTTTTTCATTCCCATCAAAAATACTTATTCCAATGCCTTGTTTGATAGAGGGAATTTTAATAACGCAACCATCAATGTGACAAACTACAGATCGTATCAAAATATCAACAATGCATAATACTTGTCATAAATTCCGTAGAAGGATATTTATAGATGGACTATCTGGAAGTTTTAAATATAAATAATAATTTATCCAGATACTAATAGGCTTCTATTGTATCGCACTTATAATCTACATTACCTATTTCAATCTAATTCAGAACTATTTAATCTCCTGGGTATTTGAATTTTTCCTTCAAAAGATTTGATTAATTTTTCAATCCAGGAAAGTACAAATTATTCGGCACGGTAATTAAAACTCTTCCTCACTTAAAAATCCTGGCGGTTGAGCGTGATCTGAGACAAATCATCTCCCTGCCAACCGTTGTCCTAGAAACAGTACAGTCTCTACCAAGTTCTGAACCCAAGATTGACCATGGGTCGTTGTGGTACAGGTATGGATATACTCAATACCTATGTTAAACATTTATAAAGAGGAAATAAACGGACTGCTATTCGTGAAAAATAGAGCTAAAAGAATGCACAGTAGTAGCAACTTTAATTCTACGACCAATAAATCTCCACTTGCTTTCACTCAACAACCGCCCAGGGACCCGGGAATCTTGGCAGGTAGGGCAACCTCCTTCTTCTACGCTAGAAATAAACCAAATCTCTCAATGCAAGTTTTTTTTTGTTAAGGAGTTATTTTCTTCAATATTTAGTTTATGGAGAACTATCCCTTTCGCTGGTCGCCTGAAATATATATAGATTATTATAATTTCTTAAATTCTTGTTCATCAAATCAAAATTCATCATCATCATCATAATCAATCCTCTTTACCACCTAAGCAGTGTGAGGAGGAATTCTGCACAGCCTTCTCCAGCTCTGCCGGTCTTCCACCAACTGTGCTCTTCTGCTCCAATGGCCAGATATAGGTATATTCTGTTATTACTGTACAATGTTATTCTTAAAGGACCTTTTCGACTTCTATTC
Source organism: Arma custos (assembly GCA_037127475.1). Lineage (NCBI taxonomy): Eukaryota > Metazoa > Arthropoda > Insecta > Hemiptera > Pentatomidae > Arma > Arma custos. The sequence continues at coordinate 37,432,453 of CM073761.1, forward strand.
TAAAGTCGGAAACCTTTAAACAAAATAGCTTCACGACTTTCTGAAGTAGAATTGATACCTATGGTATAAGCTACTATCATGTAATACTAATCAGACCGAATATTTATTGTATCTATCTCAAATAGAGTTATTAACAGAGAATAAATTTAAAAATAATACATTATTGGTGAAGTATATTATTAATGGCCTTATAGTTTATAAATCATATACTGAAAAAATAAATGTACGTTATGTACCGATCTGAAAATCTGGCTTTCCTTCAGAGCGTACTCCATTTCTCCGGTGGATCGCGGTCTGCCACTTCCTCATGACTGGTTCAAGGTCCCCACTGGCAGCTAGGAAACCCCGATTACTTCATTCGGGGCACATGGCCAGCTCATCTTAGTCTTGTTATCTCCACTATGCCGTTGGTTTCGCTTAGTTACTCAATCTCAGCTCTCTCCGACTGCAATTGACATAATTGCGGAAATCACAATCTATTCCGTCTCAGGTAAGATTGATCGGATTCCAAGTGAAAGCTCATAAGCCAGCTTTATAACGTATTGCATTATTTTTGTAAATAAGAATCCATGAAGGGTCTAGTGTTCAGTACTTGGGACTGTTTCTTGAACTACAGTTGTGCAGGGAGGTGATTTGTCCTAGATCACGCTCAACGGCCAGATTCCCCCTGTTTTGGGTTACCACTTTATAGAGGCTGGTTAAGCCCCACGTGGGTTCCAGATCCCATAGGATCCATCTCCGGCTGCTGACAGAGTAAATAATAGTCTGCCAAGCAGCGGGATTTGAACCAAGGTACTTGGGCATGGAAACTCAGCGCTCTACCACGTGTCACTACGATCCAAATATAACAGGTGAAGATCAGAAATACTTTATATTTGAAAAATTACATCATATCATCTGTTACTCATTTTACAGTGCTTTATAATCCTTAAAATTGTGTAGTTTCATATGAAATTTTCGGTTTCAAATCAAATTTTTATTAGTCAATCATTCAAATGAGTAAATTAAAACCTTTTTCCAGTCATCTATTATTTTTCTTTATTTAAAAACGTTTCAACAATTCTATGTCATTCTCAATTTACATTATTTATAAGACCTTTAACGTTATTTAATTTTAAAAAAGCTTTGTAAGAAATATTTTAAATTATATGACAATCAACCAAAAAGGTTGAAAATGTACAAATTTATAAAAAAAATTTTAGAGAATATTTTTAAAATTAAATAACGTTAAAGGACTTATAAATAATGTAAATTGAGAATGACATAGAATTGTTGAAACGTTTTTAAATAAAGAAAAATAATATATGACTGGAAAAAGGTTTTAATTTCCTCACTTGAATGATTGACTCAGAAAGATGTACTCCAGTTACAAAAACAAGATAATTAAAAATCAAATTTTTATTAATATGCACCTTCATTTTCTATATATTTTCCCAACGTGCTAGTAAATTTTCAATCTCAAATGAAAAATTCAGGGTTCCGTGATAAAATAGAGCCTGAAAATGCGTTTTTGACTTGAATCATTTTCAAAAATTTTACCCTTTAAGAAGTTTTTCAAAGTTCTGAACTGGTGGAAATCTGTTGGAGATACGTCTGGCGAAAAAGGTGGGCATGGGAGATACGAAGTTGTCCCCAGCCCCTTTTAGTTTCTTCACCGTCTGTCGTGAGTCATGAGGTCTGGGGCTGTTGTTTCAGAGTATTAACAAATGCAGGATGGTTTTTGATAAGTTTATGTCGCATTATGTCAATATCCCTGCAGTACGATATGGATGGGATGGTTTCCATTCTGGGTAGGAAGGAGAAATACTTATGGATCAACTATTAGTTAATGAATTAATATGTGTTACCAACAGAAAATTTCTCAAACTAGCCTCGAATTATCTGTTCGTTACAACATCCTTCCCCAAACGCTATGTAATGTTTCTTTGAGCTTGTGCTGCCGATTGTCCAAGTTTAAACGCATAAAAAATTTCATGGCATACTAAACAATGTTCGTTCAATAGTAGTGATAGTATTATCAAGAAACGAGTCGATTTATAGGAGTTCATTACAATCTGTAAAAATGAAAACATAGTGAACAACAGAAGTCCACTAATTCCACTTTGAATTTTATAAATAATAAAACCTGACACTTCATATAAAATGACCCAATAATTTAAGCGATTTAATTTTCTATAAATAATCTAAAACCATTTTCTCTATTATACTCAATATTATTAGTTAATATAAAAATTGAATTACCAATAACTCAATGATCATGATCAGCCGCATCATAATGCCGATTGCCAACGTCTATTGGTTCTAATGCATGCCTTGGAATGGATTCAATTGAAAGGAAGTACGCTTGCTGTTGGTCTGGGTACAGGAAGTCGTTTGTGGTTCGGAGAATAAAGTCAATAGGTCTCATGAACTTGGTGCTTTCGACTTAGGAACTTTTGTACTTGATTGATAGCACCCAAGAAAAAAATCATCGGATCCCAAAGATATCATGCAAAGTTTTTTTTTTTAATTATAAATTCAACAAAATAACAAAATGTAGTTGAATATGTCCTTATATAAAATTAATTGAAAGATAACTAAATACACTTTTACATTGATATTCAGTTGTCCAGTCGATACTACGTATTCATTTTCCTAAACAAAATTATATATATATTTATTTAAATTTTAAAGTAAATCTATCACTCAAGCAATCCTCCCATCTACGTCTCTGTCAACCTCCCAGGCTTTTATCATTCGGCACAGAGCTTATCAACTTTTTAAAAAACCGTTCCTTACTCACAGTCCATTTAAAAAAAAAAAATCATTTCTGAATACCAATACCATTCATAGATTAATTTGTATTCATCATCATCATACGGCGTTATGGTCCATGGAGGACCTTGGCCTCCTCGGCAATGTTCCTCCACTTTGACCGATCTTCCGCAGCTCTTCTCCATGTTCTTACCCCGAGGAGCCAAATATCTGCTTACACATCGTCAGGCCATCGCATTCTAGGCCTGTCTCTTCCTCTTTCTCCATTTGAACGTCTCTCCATGATCAGCTTTGGGAGCCTTTTTTATCCATTCTGTGCCCCAACCAACGGGGTAAAGGATATTTAAGTATTCTTTAATACTTAATATGTATTAAAGAATGTTCTTGTATTCTTTAATACAAGAATATAAGATTAATTTGTATAATCTTTTACTGTTATCAATATTATATTTCTCTACTACTTTTTCGAATACCATTCATTTGATTAATTTGTATCACTCTTTATTGCTTATTCGATAATACTATATTCCCTCAGTTTTCTGTTGGATCTACCTAAAGGGTTCCCTATTTTGGTTATATATTTTTTATCACTCATACCCTTAGATGACTATATATTTTGTTATTCTTTATTACTTGTATTATTATTCTTTTCAATATGCTACATACATTGTTATTCTTTACCATATATTATTTTTATTTATATGTATCTCGTATATTTAGGCCTGGAGAAGACCTGCAAGGTGGGTCGAAACGTCGGCTTTATATACATAGACATACTCATATACATGCATATATATATATATATATATATATATATATAAGGTCATCTAATATTATTCAACATCTAAATGCATTATTGTTTTCAAAATAATAAAAACCTGTTGGTACAGTCTCACCTGATATTGGTGGGAAGAGAGGTAAAAGGGAATTGAATATATATAATAAAAATTCGCGTTAGCAACAGGGCGCGTCAGCTTATCAAGATTGGTGTTAGTTCAGGAGCAGGTGAAACGGTTACAGATTTAGCTGCGACGAGATATTTCAGAAATTAGCAGAAATGCGAGTTTCCTCTCTGCGAAATGTTTGCATGATTGTTTTTTATTTGGACAACATGTTTGTCTACACACACACCTGCGAGTATTTTCGTCAGGAAAACAGTCAGTATTGTATTTGGTAAACAGACGGGGTGGATTGCACTTTGCTATTTATTACTTTTCTCATCTTATTGACAGTTTTTGATCTTGTTCATCCTTCCATTTAGAAATATGCACGAAATTTGATGTGTTGTGTTTGTTACTCGATTCAGTCTGTTTGCAGCGGGAGAAGGATCATATAGGATCTAGGGTCCTCCTGGGGCTCACCCAGCCTTTATACTATGTCATAAAAATAGGCTACCCAAAAGAAGGGGGAAAAATCTGACGGTTGAGCATGACCTAGGACAAGACACCTCCTTGCAGAACCATTGTCCATGAAACACTACCGTCTCTACCATGTACTGAACCCCAAACCCGTTCACGGGTTGTGGTGGTAGTTTTTTTTTTGTTGTTACTCCTTACTGCTGTAGTATGGTTTCTATTGTGTATTAAGCAGTTCTTGTGTTTTTTTTCTCCTGTATCGCTCACAGTTTCATTATAATAATGCATAATTTTAAAATATAATGGGAATCAAAGAACATAGTTGATAAGAAATTTAGCAAAACCATGGCAGTACCATAACAGCAAGTTTCAGCAAATTTGCGGAGATCCAATCATTCTTCTTCTTAAACTTTAATTTCCCTGGGTATTGATGTTTTAAGAGAAGTCCAATAGACGTTTTTTAGTAAGTCTGTTTTTAGGTAACCTATGCAGAACATCAGTCGCTTCTTTCTAATATCGATTTCAATGTTTAATATTTTTTTGTTGTTTCGATGGTATATATACTTATATACGTAAAACACTGTAATATGCATATTATATTGTAAGTAACAGTTATGAATAGCGATCGACTAGAGTAAAAGAAAATCCCCCCAAAAATAAAAGAAAAAATATATAAAACAGCACAAATCTGCTTAATATGCAATAGGAACCGCTTGTAATAAAGAACACGCCTTCGCATTCATTGCCTTGCACCGGGTCAAAATAAAATAGGAAAAAAAGAACGAAAATTTACTGAAGTAAAGAGTCCGAAAAAGTAACTTTAAATGTAAAGTAGGGACTTGGTATACCATAGACTTGGAACAATATTAGACAAAAATAATTCAGTATTTAATCCACCATTTCTCTATTAGACCTCGAATCACTATCGACCAATCTCCACTGTAATTGAAATATTGACTCATCAAAGATTTATTTAGAATTGTGAAAGAAAGAACTTATCAAATATTGGTAAATTCGAGATTATAGAATATAAAAATGGAATAAATAATAAAAATTTAGGTAATTAAAATATTTCTCTTCCCCTGAAAAGTTCTTGGCGTTTCAAGAGAGCCTACCTCTAAATGCATGATAGATAAATTCATCTGCAATTAAGTTAGAACTACGTGATTTAAATCTAACTAAATTATACCGATTGCTCCACGAAGGAGGTCGTATTGGGCAGGTTAACTGATTGACGTGAGGTCATTTTGCGTGGGAGGTGAAATACTGGGTCGAATTATTAACTGCCCAATCGTCATTGGAAAATAAATATGCCCCTGATGACCATCGGGTGAATGACTCTTTTCCTATTGCGTTTTAAATAATTACTTTAATTATCTAACGATTGGAATTAAACTTGTTATAAATTGCCAGTTAATAATAAATAATAAAAAATATGATTAACTTCGTATAATAGTAGACTTGTAGTACCACATATAATAGTATTAAAAAAAACAAAAACTGTACCACTACAACCCGTGTAGGATCTGGGGTTCAGTACATGGTAGAGACTATACTGTTTCTTGGACAATGGTTGTACATGGAGGTGATTCGTCCTGGATCACGCTCAACCGCCAGATTTTTCCCTCTTATTTTAGTTGCCTATTTTATAGAGGCTGGGCGAGCCCCAGGAGGGTTCTAAATCCCATAGGGCTCATCTGTGGCCACAAACACATTAAATGAAAGTCTGCCAGCGAGTGGGATTCGAACTCGAGACCATCATGGCAATTCAGCGTTCTACCACTGAGCCACGACCGCTCCCCATATATTTAAGGTCAACTAATATGATTCAAGTTTTAATACTAGAGTTTTTGTTATTAGTATAATACGAGATTCAGCCGAATCATCCAGAATAAAATTTATATTGTCATTACAACGAAAAGACATTGTTTTGTTTTTTTATGTTAAAAAAAATTGTGAATTAAAGATGAAACACAGAAAAATTGGTCACATACTGCTGTTTATTGTACAGACAGTAAGGCCGTGCTCATGCTAATACGATATAAGATAAACTATACATCGTAAGGTACATGTTGCGAAGATATATTGCTAGGAAGGTTCAATAAAAGCAGCCGATAAATCCAGGGTGATACAAATTTTTTGGATAAACATTTTTAACCGCTTCTGTTTCAAATTTGAGCCAATTGTGGAAGACGTAGTGGCTTATAGGTTCAGACGTATAGGTCAGCGGCCAGGTACCAAAAAAGGGCTTTAGGCCGCAAAAAATTGAAGAGAGTTGCATTTTTGATATGTTGTAATGGCATGTCTGAATAGTGTAGATCAAAGTTTGCAACCGGAATAACGGATGGGAAAAATTTTGGTGGCCATATTAGATCCACCAAATCCAATTTCACTACAGCTTTCAATTTTTAAACAATTAAAATTTCAGGATTGTGTTATATTAAGATGTTATATTGTTGAATCGTTAGATTGTTTGTTCATTTAACGCCACTTTATGCTGCTATGGCTAATCGGATGATACGATGCTTATGATTTTTTAGTGGGAGCTCTAAACTTTGCCTATCCAGGTTTAGTTAGGACAGGGATTTTTAACGAGTACCTGACATCGTATAGGCTCGGGACCCCCGTTTAACATCCCTTCCGAAGGACGGCGTAACTAAGGATTTTTTACTCCCTTAAAAAAATCCTAGGGCCACCTGCCGGGGGAGTAGCTTGTTACGCTAACCACTAGACCACAGGTAACCGTGAATCGTTACTTAATCATTGACCTAGAGGAATATTATTTAAAAAATATATCAACAAATGAAACATTTAAATCTTGCGATAATCAATACATAAAACATGAGTTCCTGTTTTAGGATTAATGGAATGATTCACTTCTCAAAGGGGTCGACACAACCATTTGTTCTTCAAAGGTCGTTTCCTGTTATTTATGCGATGTTCCGGAAACATGTTTTTTGTTTTTTTTTGTATGTGAGAACCAATAAACATGAAGGAAGCAAATTGAGGTGTTAATGAGGCCGATTTCAGCATGCAATAATTCTAAATGCATTGGATAGTAAGGATGATTTCGCTATCGTGTTTTGCTAAAGCGTAAAGAAGCCAATTTTTTCGTACCCAAGGACAAAATAAATGTACAATAGTTATAAATAAATAAAATATTAGTTTTAAATCATATTTCGTTGATTTCATAATGTTATGTGTGAGATTGAGATGATGATATACCAGGAAATCTTCAGGACAACTTAATTGTTGAAAACATCCTCGAAATCTTTTCTGGGACATTATTCCTTCTTCAAACATTAATCTTCAACAAGATTGACAGATATTAATTTTCGATTCAATTACGCTGCGTTGTTTTAAAATGCGTGCATAGGCAACAATGAGGAAATAAGATGTTGAAAAAAAAGTGCATCTGTGGGAAGAACATTGTTTCGAGTTCGATTTCTTTTTAAACGATTTTTAGAATGATCGAATAAATGCGGTAATGTAACATCTCTATAAAAGTAATATACAGAGTGTTTCAGGGTTAAGTAGTCAAACTGAAAATTTGAACTAAGGACCTCAAAACAAGAATACAATTTTCTATGGAGGTACGTCCGCAAACGCTTTGTTTAGGAGGTATTCACACCTAAAGATTTTCATTGTTATGAATTATTTAGGCATAGTAAATAAATAAAACTTATTTCATTTGTTCTATCAACTTTATTCATTAAATTTAAACGTCAGCATTCATATTAGATGTTATCCAAAGTGATTTCCTTGAGCATTAAAGGATACCAGACAAAATTTTAATAGGTCCGCCTTTCTTACCACCTCGAATCAATGCGAGCACATTTTTGGAATTTATTAATAACGATTCCTATGATTAAGTTGAAAATATTCAACTACAAATGAGAAGGAACACATTGTTTCAATTAGTTGGTTTTCTGCACATCACGGAAGATTGGACTATCGATTAATTATCCCAATCAATGGATTCCTGGAGACCTGATTCCACTGGATTATTTCGTTTGAGGTGACATTGACACTAAACAAAAAGTCTATGCAAGGCTGGTTAATGACCTTAATACTTTATGAAGAAGAATCTTGAGAAACAATAACACATATCCAGTGCCGTTCTACCACTACTGCTGTTGAAGGAAGATGTCTGCATTAATGCTCAAGGAAATCACTTTGAACAACATTTCATTTGAACGTTAATGTTTACATTAATGAATAAAGTAGTTGGAACAAATGAAATAAGTTTTATTTGTTTAATATGCCGAATTAATTCATAACTGTGAATATCTTCTAAACAAAGCGTTTGCGAACACACCTCCATGGTAAATTTTTTTCTTGTTTTGAGATTCTTAGTACAAAATTTCTTTTTTTGTTATTTTTCTATTTTTTATTTTATTTTTAATTGGAAGGCAGCAGCCCAAAACCGAGCCGAATGGCGTAGGCTCATATAGGAGGCCAGGACCCATCGCAGGGTTGTAGCGCCAGATAGATAGATAGTTCAAATTTTCAATTTGGCTACTTAACCCTGAATCACCCTGTATAATCCGGGGCTCGATCCACTGATGGAGTTTAAATACCTGATGAGGTTAAATCAAAATAGCATCATACCATTTGAGGAACAAAGATCAAAGGAGGAGATTCATGATGCAAATATTTATGTAGACGGAACTTTACTTTTCCTTTTAATACACTTTTTCCACTATATGCTTTAATGCTATAATCCAGCGATTACTAGTCATCTCCTCCTTGTAGAATGATTTGAGGAGTCGGATTTGGAGTACTACCGAGATGATGTTTACAGGCATGAGATATAATACCATCTAACATATTTACTTACTATTAGTATATATATGTTTAGACAGTATTATATTAGATGGTATTTCCTCCAAAAAAATATCTGTTGTCAATTCTTCACCCACATTTGTAATAATAGAAAAGTTTCCCTCTAAATACCGTCTTGGAGTTATATTTCAATAACTGAAGCAAATTCAGAAAATTAAATATTTAATTGGTCGTATTACGTATTATGGCAGCTCCATTACATCCATTTTGTTTTTGTCTATTAGCTTATTTTATATTTTTGACTTTTTCAAGGATATATAACTAAATTTAATAGATTATAGTGCAATTGGCAAAACCCCAATGCAAAGCCTTCTGTTTCAAAATTCTCCAGTAAACACACACTTACCGGTTGACGTTTCGCCTATTCAGGTATTATCAAGACACAAAAAAAGGGGTTATATAAATCACACTCAAAAGGTGCACTAATTTCACAACCTACATCCCTAACAGGCTCCAAACCTGAGACAGCAACCCACCATCAAGATGTTCAACGTACAACTGAAAGGATGGTAATACGCAATCAGCTGGGAAGGTTACAGAATCAGCTGATCCACCATAGTTTTCGGCTCTATTTTATTAAATTTAATAGGTGAACCTTTGTGTGAAATAATATACTATTTAGCATTTAAAAATTTCCATTTTAGCCATTGGTGGGATTAGTTCGGAGTACTTTCATTGTGTAGTACTTTATTCTTTTTTTTTAAAGCATGAATTGTACAAAAGGAAACTTTATGAAAAATCTCATCTACCACAACAATATCCATTGTTAAAAGGAATGCCTGTGGGAATATATCAAATGACAAAGAATCCAGTTAGTATTTCCTTTATTTATCAACACAACATCAAATATAAACTTTTTTTTTCTCAAAAAATAAGACTAAAAATATATTTTTTAAAACAATATTTAATATCCATTTAGATATACTATGTTTAATTTTAAATACAAAACACCTAGTACAGATTTAATGCCCATAATCAGATAAATTATTTTTTTATATTTAGTATTTTGTATTTTGTTAAAAGCTCATCAATTTATGTACATTTATAAAACAACATGGATCACATCAATTACAGCTTGATTTTTAAAAATTTTATACCACATGTATACATACATGGAACATAACAATGAGATTGCAATATATTTAATATTTTGTTCATTATAATAAAGTTTATATATAATAACACTTAACACCAACAAATATTTTGATTATAGACACATATGGGATCTAGAAATATCCATAAATAACATGAAATATTTTTTAAAACACATATCCAATCATGCAATTAATGAGTATAACATGAATTAAGATTGCCACCAAGCTAACCTTATATTTTATATTAAATTGTTTATGTATTATCTGTAGTAAATAAACTGTTCCCAATATTCATTAACATTAAATAAAATAATAAAATAAAAAACAGATTTATCTCTAAATAAAGAATAACTGTTTTAAAAAAAATGTATTATTTGTGATAGAGGTAGTAACTTAGTAAAAATTACAATATGATAATAAGTATTATGCCATTATTATTATATTATAATAATGTACATAAAATGAATAATGATTTATTCACTGGATCTGTCCTTCCATCACTCCTTTAATAATTAGATTCATTGATTGAAAGTAGGCCTTTCAAAATTATTTAAGACACTTATAATAACCATAATTAATAGGAAAAAACAATTTTAAAGGAGTAAAAATTAGAGAGCATCAATGCTTTACAATTAACAACAACAAATACAGTTCGGATTGATTTTCATATTTTTGAGACAAATGTACTGTTGGTGTGAGATCAAGTTTTTTTTCGGAATCTTAATATCGTATTCTAACGATTTATATATATTTTTTTGTTTTTTTTTATTCCTCAGATTTTTATATAAACAAAAAACAGCTTATTACATCTTGGTTAATAATAATTATAAATCTAAAAGTGGAATTATACTAGAAAAGAACCAAAATATCCACACGAAAGAGGCAAGGCTTTTTGCCTGTCCGATGTTGGCAAACATACATTTGTTGAATTATGGAATTCGTAGTTGTGAATCAGCTCTTTTAGAGAGTCATCGATATGCAACAATTAATCACCTCTACTCAACGATAGTAAAATTGTTAACTATGGTGAGTGGGAGTTGGTTGACAATTTTGTTGATAGCTCATTCAAGTGAATCATGAGCAGTCAACAAAGATGATAGTCATTTGTCACAGATGCTCAGGTTAGTGAGTCAATTTATTTTAGTGAATGAGTAATCAACTATCGCTGATAGAAATTAGTGACTACTGAGCCAGCTCATTGAGTATCACTAGTATTTTATCAGCGCGTTGTCATTAGTTACTGAGTTACAGAATAGAAAACGACTTGTTTCTATTTTAAGGGCGATATCTTCAAATATTCTCAGGTATCACTGAATAGAAAACCTACTCTATCGAGTGAGTGAGCGTTAATAGTCATTCATTGTTACCAGTGTTCGTCAATAAGAAACCAGCTCATTCTAGTGACGGAGTGCAACAATAATCACCAACGATCATTAGGCACTGAAACAATGAATACTTGATCATTCTTTTTTTTAGCTTTCTAATCAATCGTAGCTATTAGTCATTTATCAATCAACGAGTGAGAAATGACAGTCGATTAACGATAATAGTCATAAACTCCTGAATCGATAAATTTAAGTTAAGTCTGATCTAGTAAGCGAGCAATGGGTATCGTTCAACGCCAATGATCATTAGTAACTGTGTCAATGAATGTAAGAAATCAGTTCATCCGAGTCAATCATTAATAAACATTAGTCATTAAAATGTGCATAGAAACGTTTTTTCTAGCGAGTGAGAAACTTTAATTATAATTAATATTCATTAAGTACTTAACCATTGAACTGAAAAGCAGTTCTTGTTAGTGAATGATCAAAAGGTAAAGATTTGTTGAAATAATCATTAGTCATTAAACCAATGAATTGAGAAGCGATTCATTTTAGTGAGTGAAAAAATTATCTGAAATGGCACGAGTCACTAAAACCTGCACAGAACGAAGCTCCTATACATTAAGCAATGACCCATTGAGCTGAAAAGTAAATAGTTCTTCCTGGTGAGTGAGCAAACAGTAAAGGTCATCGCAAATAATCATCATTCACTGAATAAATGAATTGAAAAACCATTAATTTTAGTGAATGAGTTAGTCATAAGTCACAGAATCATGGAATAGAAACCGGTTCAATATTAGTGATTGAGCTAATGAATAGAAAACCAATTTCATTCCAGTGAGTGAGCAATTGGAGTCATTAACCGCTTATACTACGAAGTAACTAAGCTATAGAATTGGAAAAGTATATTGTTCTAAGAAATGAGCAATTTTTGTTAATAATCAATAGTTTTAGAACCAAAGAATAGAAAAAATAAGTTCATTCTAGTGAGTGAGAAGTGAGCGAATTTTTTTAATACTAATCGATGATTCACTAAATAAAAAAACCGTTGAATTAAGTTAACATCAGTATTACATCGGTGATAACTAATAATAACTAAGCTACTAAATGAGGGGGTTTTCTTCTAAAATTGCTAAAATTCTAGTAAGTGAGCGAATGGCGACAATCATCTTTAACAATCGTAAGTCACTGTACCACTGAGTAAGAAATCAGCTCAATGAAATTAAATCAATTGCTACAAGCCTTTAGTTACAAAGCCACTGATTATCTACTGAACTGTCATACATCATGGCAGTTCATTCTAGTGAGTGAACGACATGCGACAGTCACTAAAACCGAAAATTGAAAAACAGTTCATTGGTCTCTGAAACACAGATTTGAAAAAATAGATCATTCTAGGGAATGAGCAATTGTAGCCAATTATCGGCAATAGGCATAGGTCACTAAAACACCGAATTAAAATACAGTTCATTCTAGGGAATGAGCAATAGTAGACAATTATCGGTAATAGCCAATGGTTACTAAAACACAGAATTAAAATATAGTTTATTCTAGAGAATGAGCAATTGTAGACGATTATCGGTAATAGCCATTAGTCACTAAAACACATAATTACAATACAGTTCATTCTAGTGAATGAGCAATTGTAGATGATTATCGGTAATAGTCATTGGTCTCTAAAACACATAATTACAATACAGTTCATTCTAGTGAATGAGCAATTGACGATTATCGGTAATATTAATTAGTCACTAAAACACATAATTACAATACAGTTCATTCTAGTGAATGAGCAATTGACGATTATCGGTAATATTCATTAGTCACTAAAACACATAATTACAATATAGTTCATTCTAGTGAATGAGCAATTGACGATTATCGGTAATAGTCATTAGTCACTAAAACACATAATTACAATACAGTTCATTCTAGTGAATGAGCAATTGACGATTATCGGTAATAGTCATTAGTCACTAAAACACAGAATTAAAATACAGTTCATTCTAGTGAATGTGCAATTGTAGTCAATTATCAGTAATATTCTTAAATCATTGAAAAAATTAATAGAAAAATACATAGGTGATCAATGCTCGTGAATTATCACTGCCTTTAGTATCGAGTCACCAAACCAATGCATAGAAAACTAGTTCGTACTATTGAGTGAACATAATTGGTCCATAATAAGTAATAGGGATTAGAAACTAAAACACAGAAAAAAAACAGTTATTCTAGTGATAAAGATAGGCGTTAATTATAAGCTAGTATAGTTTATAATTATCGTCTATTATAACATTATAAAATGTTGAATAGTAAAACAGTTCAATCTAGTGAGTAAGTAATCGTAGTCAATTATCACTGATATTGATCAATTACTGAGCCACTGAATAAGAATCTAGTTCATTCTAGTGAATGAGCAATTGTAGTCGACTATCAGTAATAGTCATAATTCACTAAATCAATGAATAGAAAATCAGTAATTTCTAGTGAATGAGCAACGGTAGTCAATCTATAAGTGTCATTTATAACAAAACCAATGGATAGAAAACAAGTACGCTCAATTGAGTGAAAGCAAGTAGCTAATTATCGCTGAGAATAATTTACTGTTGAGCCTACAGGGTTCATTCAAGTGAGTGAGCAACTTAGTCAATTATCAGTAATAGTTATTGAGCCAATGAATGGGGAAGCGGTTAATTCAGATGGTGATAAATTGTTACTAATAGGCATTAGCCAATCAACCCGTGAATTGAAAAGCAATTAATTGATATGAGTGAATAATGGTGGTCAATTATCAGTTTTGAAGCATTTTCAATCAAATCAAGATCAGTTCATTCTAGCTAGCTAGAATGAGCTAACGCTATCAACTAACGCTTTTCGTTATAGTTATAGTTATATATATATATATATATATATATATATATATATAACTATCATATATATATATACATATATATATATATATATATATATATATATATATATATGTATATATATATATATATATATATATATATATATATATATATATATATATATCGATATATATATATAACTATCATATATATATATATATATATATATATATATATATATATATATGATAGGAACTAAAAAATAAATAAGTTCATTCTACAGAGTGAGCTATGTGCGACTGATAGTCAATAGACACTAATACAATGAACAGAAAACCAGTTCGTTAAAGTGAGTGAGTATTCGTAATAAATTATCAGTTATATTCATTAGCCATTGAACCAATGAATGGGAAAGTCATTCCTCTAGTGGTCAATATTGGTCAATTATCAGTAATCGGCATTTGTCACTGAAACACTGAAATAAAAAACAGTTTATTCAATTGAGTTAGTGATAGGCGATAGTTATCGCAAGTAGCCATTAATCAGTGAAATTCTGAATAAGACACTAGTTCATTCAGCTGCTGAATGAGCAATTGGAGTCGATTATCGATAAAATAGTCACACAATCACTGAATGGAAAACCAGTTCTTTCTGGTGATTGAGTAATGGTATTCAATTATCGGCAATAGTCTTTAATCACGAAACCAATGCATATAAAAGTAGTTCCTTCAACTGGGTGAGCATTATTAATGAATAACCGTTGATTACCTACTGAACTTTCGAATATGAAAACAGTTTATTCTAGTGACAGCGGTCACTATGCGGCAGTATTCGCCAGTAGTCCTTAGTCACTAAAACACTGAATCTAATGTGAGTGAGAAATTGATGTCAATAATTGGTGATAGTAATCATTCACTAAACCCTGAATATAACAGAAATTCCATCATCAGGAGAGTGAACGATGGTAGTCAATTACCGGTAATAATAATTAGTCATTAAAACACTGAATAAAAAAGCAGTTTATTCTAGTGAGTGAGATATTTTAGTGAATCATTTATAGACAGTCATTATTCACTAAATACTGAATAGAACAGCAGTTCTTTTAGGTGATCAATGATAGTCGATAATCGGTAATAGTAATTGCTCACTAAAATACTGAATAGAAAAGCAGTTTATTCTAGCGAGTGAGCGGTGGTAATCAATGATTAGTGATGGTCACCATTCACTAATTACTCAATAAAACAGTAGTTTCTTCGGGGAATGATCGGCAACTATCGGCAATAGCAATTAGTCACTGAAACACTTCATAGAAAATCATTTAATTCTACTGAGTGAGAAGTTTAGTCATTATCGGTGGTAGCAATTATTCACTAAATACTAAATATAACATAAGTTCTTTCAGGGGAGTGATCAGTAGTAGTCAATAATCAGTATTAGTCACAAATCACTGAAATACTGAATTGAAAATCAGTTTATTTAAGTGAGTGAGCATATGTAGTCAATTATTGGTAATATTCTTTATTTACCAAACACTATAAAGCAGCACATTCAGCTTTTTTTCATTGATAATGGCAATAACTATTGGATTAATTATGGCTATCAATAGCCATTAGTTACAGAAACACTGGATTGGAAACCCGTCCAAAATAGTGCGCCAGCGAAGGGATTCATTTACTGAGTTCTATTGGAAAAATTAAACAATTGGTTTTTGTCAGGGCTCAATGTTAATCAATTGCTAATAATTATTAGCGGATGGGCTCCTCAATATAAACATTTCATGCTAAGTGAGCGTTCACCATCTTCACGGAAAAGTCAACAAGCTTTTTCCATCTGAAGGGTTACTATTCGGTTCACAAAATTATTAGGTTATTTTAATAGCCAACTGCACTTGATTCTGTGCGCTTTAAATGAATGAGACATTATTCACGTTTTTAACTCGAATAATGCTTTTTGATTTCTCCACATTGGTGCGGTCGCACCTCTTAACAAACGCCTTCTTACTAAATCGGTTAGGGCAAAGGGAATCCCTAGATCTGTGGTGTCAACCACAAACCACTCAGAGACCTGTGAGTTGTCTCCATAAGGCAACGGTGATTTTGAAATGCCACATTACCTGTCATTAAAAGATGATTGTCAACTTATGTAACGCTTTTCAAAAATGTGTCATGTTTTAACCAACACCTTAGTTGGCACCATCGTTGGTGGAAAAAACATGCACCCTGTATCACCATACTGCATTGCTTTGGGGCATTAGCAAAAGTGTGGTAACACGTATGTAGGCAATTTGGATTTTTCTCATTGACATCCTCAATATAATCGAGTAGGATTTCGGGTAAATCACTTCTCAGTTGCTTAGTATGTTTCAAATGGAGTATTTTTTGATTTAACATTCATCAACATGAAAATGAAAGTATCCATGTCAGATTCCAAATTGTTTTGAATATTTTGTCTTATAACTGTAGACACTTATTTTATCGGCACTTATACTTATATTTCTTATATGCTCGCTAAACACATCATTGGAATGTGAAATATTGGAAATTTATTTTTAAGTTGTAACACACAATACTTTTTAAATTACTATATTTGTATTCCTATATCTAAATTACAATTGATGTTCAAATTGACTACCAATCTCAATCGTAAAGTGATTGATTAATAATCAATTATGATTTTAATCAATTAAACTATTAGTTAAATGCTTTTTTAAAAAGTAAGACCTCATGCGAATAAATTTTCATGAATATAATTTACATTAATAGATCCAGTCATAATTAAAGTACTATTACAATAACTATCAATCAAAGGGAACATATAGGAAAATTAAAATATAAGATTTTATTGAAATCTAATGGGAACTTTGGTTGGTTTTCGTTGTAGTGTCGAAATTTATTATCTATAATATTCCCCTCCCTCGTCATTAACTTTTGTTATAACAATACGAAACAGTTTAAATTTTATCTTTATTATTCAAATTAAAAAGAATTGACTTATTAGTTGTGAATTAACTTATAGTTCGAATTAAAAGAGAATTAAACAATACCTACATTTTACCTCACTCATAAAACTTGACTATCCATCAATTTACAATCAATTTAACCAATATGACAATATATAGCCAATTGTTAACGGTCATAGTTGCTTTTGTTAAAAAATATTTATTGTGTGTATTTGGTACAGGGTCGGCTCAATAAAAACATCATAGGCGGTTGCCAAGGTCAATAAAAATGGTAGGGGATGTTACAAGATTTTTTTTTTTTATATTCGATTCATTAATATTAGTTGTACAACTGTGAAATCGTCCGTATACAAGATTTTAGATGCTAGAAGT
Source organism: Arma custos (assembly GCA_037127475.1). Taxonomy (NCBI): domain Eukaryota; kingdom Metazoa; phylum Arthropoda; class Insecta; order Hemiptera; family Pentatomidae; genus Arma; species Arma custos. The sequence continues at coordinate 37,450,009 of CM073761.1, forward strand.
GATTCTTTAAACGACCAATATTTTCTTTTTTGAGTAATAATATAGTATAGCATGTTTGGGTTCTGTAAAATAAACTGTTGAGTTTAATATACTACTTTTCAAGTACCGATCTAGTCATATCCTTGATATGACTTAAGGGGAATAAATTACAGAATTAACTGAAGATTTACTTAATTAAACAAGGAAGACTTACGTAAAATAAACATGCAATAAAGATATTTATTTATTAGAGCCGACCCTGGGTATTAATAAAAACCTATAAATTCATTCAATTAAAATTTATAGATATCTTTGCAAAGATTTTTACGGGAAAAAGAAAGACCGAAAATTTATAAAAACTAATAAACTGGATTTTTGTTCATGATTTTTATAGATGAAATGTAAATTTATTTAGAGCCAATTTAAATTTATTGTTTATAATTTTTATAGTTGTGATTTGAATATATTTAGAGCCGTACCCATGGTATTTATGAAACCTATAATTTCATTAAAATAAAATTTATATAAATCTTTGCAAATAATTATAAGGGGAAATGAAAAAAAAATCAATACATAACAGTTATAATTAATAAACCGAATTATTAATTATGATTTTCATAGTTGTAATTCAAAATTATTTAGAACCGACCCCGGGTATTTATAAAAATCTATAAATTCATTCAAATAAAATGTATAAAAATCCGCAAAGAATTCCACTAGAAAAGAAAAAATAATCAAATCATAAAATTTTTATTATTAATGGACCGAAATTTTGTTCAAGCTTTTATAGATGAAATTAAAATTTATTTAGAGCCGACCCTGGGTATTAATAAAATTCTTTAAGCTCTTTCAAATATCATTTATATAAATGTTTGCAAAGAATATTAGTGGAAAAAAAAATCATAAAAATCGTAATAATTTTTATAGTTGTAATTAATGTTTTAAAATTTTCAATTGGTCAGGGTTTCAACGCACAAAGTCAAGTTTCAACCACGGTTCGAACGAAATTTAAGGCACTTCGTGAACATCCTTTTTTCTAAAATAAATAAAAATAAAATTAAATAATTAAATAGTAAATAGTGATATAATATTAAATCCCCCTCATGGAAAGACAAATTTAAGTTATTTATACTTTAAGGCACATCCGTGAGTTGATGTAGTATACAAAATTTTGAACAACTCAATAAATAATATAATTATGTATATATATATATATATATATATATATATATATATATATATATATATATACTGAAAGAATTTTTAACAAAATGATTAAAATCAGATATTGCACTAGCAGCATTTTTTCTAATGTAATTGACTATATTTAGGAGCGGGTCGGAGAAGCAAAACAATTATCCAGAACATTTCTCAAATCTTTACTGATTCAATCGCATACCGAATCTTAACAAATCTCTCAAAATGGTGTTTTACTACATAATAATTCACAGTCCCAATCTAAACGTTTCCTATCATTTGTAAAAACCAACCAACTATATAACAAGAAGAAAAATGGTTTCTCATTCGGCTTTCAAACGGTACTTTTGATCGTAAGATCGAATGTTAGAAGTGAAATTAATTAGAAATTAATTAATTAGAGACGAAATCAGTTATGTTTCAATATTCTGATTAGTGCGGACCCATATTTAAGCTTAGACTCCTAGACAGACAGCAATAGAAGGCACTTTGTGATTACAAAGTATCGTTATAGTGTAGAACTAAATTAAATATAAAAAATTTCCAAAATAAAGAAATAGGAATAATTTACACGCATGAGGTCAAAAACATATCAATAAAGACTTATTCTATGTATAAGGTTATTATCCTATTTAATTTCCAATTAAAATAATAACTCATTATCTTATCCATAAAACTTCCTGAGACATATCATATTGAGATATATTATAACTAATAAAGTAATTAGATTAATATAATGATATATTTAATTGAGTAATAAATGATTAAAATACACTACATCACATTATGCATAACTGTTGAACACCATATCAGAGACCGGATTTTTATGGTATTTATTTTAATTTAAAGTATATTTTCATATAAAATGGTTGGGAATAAATAGACTCGGAATAAATAAAAAAATTCAAAAAAAAAAAAATATGCCAAAATGCAAATTTAAAAATAAAATAAATAGATACATTTGCATTTTGGCATATTTGTGAATAAATGCAAATATGCATACTTTTCTTTTTATTTAATTTTTTTTTTTCATATGTTTTCATATTAAACAAAACAACCCTCCTAATATCCTAATATCAATAAAACATAATATGTAAAACAAAATTTTAATATTTTTTTTATTCATTTTATCTGACACATTATATATATATATATATATATATATGCCGTGGAAACTTGAAAGAGTATAAAACAGAATGTTTTCTTTTTTCATTTTTGTTTTTATATCTAATAGGTTTTATATAATTTTACTGAAGTTTTCAATTTCTTTGCAGCATAAAAATCCGGTATCTGATCGTTAATTACATCTAGTTTTTCCGATTCCCTAAAATGGTCATGCCCTGAACCGTTTTGAAGATGTTTATTTATGGAGTTTTTATTGATATTTTAAAATAATAATGTATGTACAGTAATTCTGTCAGCGGGTGCATTAATGAGATAAAATATTTTTTACGAGATAATTTAGCTATTTTATCAATAGTCTTCAACGTAAGTTAATACATTCATGGAACGAAAAGATGTTTCTTAAGTAATTTTTTATGACAATAAACGATCTCATAAAAAATTATTTAATACTCTATCATAAAAAAAGCAGACATCTGATTTTTTATGTAAAAGATGTTTACTCTTTAACTGTTGCTATTCGCTTAGAAATTAATTGCATTTTTTGTTCTGAGTTTATTTATAAAAAAGGATTCGAGATTTTTGAAAATTCGTGATGTTAATCACCTTCATTTTTTTAATCCTGAGATATGTTCAAACCATGTTCACCAATCCGGGCAGGCATAGTTTATTTATGATATATTGTAAAGTTTATAATGTGCAAAAATCACATGAAATAATACTCAGGTGTTCTTATATAATCATAAATTATGATACATACACATAGTTAATTATAGCTAATTATTTTTATTCTTATTAATAATAGTATGATGAAAAAGATTAGGTACTGGACCTTGGGACTTGGTGGAGGAGTCACTGTCGGATTTTTTACTTAGTTAGGGTGACGTTTAAGTTGTGTCTCTAAAAGACAAATATGGATAAACATTGTTTAATTAGGTTTATTTTTTTAAAATTAATTTTAAATAGTTTAATTAAATTTAGGTCCAATGAAAACAAACATTTTTAGTTCGGTAGAGGTCTACTGCATTCTTGACGTAGACCCTAACCAAAGTATATGATCGAACGGCGGATAGAATCGAAATTTGAAATATTTTCCGATTCTGTACTTCAAAGCAATGTTTGCCAATTATCTGTGTGGCACACACCTTTGAACTGAAATGTTTGGAAATCCCTGCTTTAGGCTCATGCGACTGTATATTAGACGCTTTAGTTTATTTCCTATAATAGGCACTGTATTTATAAAAAACTGTAATACTACAACTCATAAAGGGTATTGGGTTCAGTACGTCGTAGAGACTGTACTGTTGCTAAGACAAAGGTTGTGCAGAGAGATCACGGTCAACCTCCAGGTTTTCCCCCCGAACTAAGGGTAATATTACCTGAAGCGCCCTACCACTGAGCTACCCCGCTCTCTACTATATTTAACAAGTTGTGAGAAAAGGAATCGTACGTTGTAATAAAAACATGTGGTAAAAACCTGTTTGTCGGGCGTTATCAATTATTTAAGAAAATTATTTTTTGGGCGTCAAAGGAAGTATCGATTAACCACTAAACTAGATTAACTACTACATTATTTATTAATTGGTTAATATGGGATCCAACAACTATTTATCTTCATAATGTATTTAACTAATATGAAATTTCGATTTTTCCAATTATTGAAAGCTAAACGTGAGTACAAAATGTGTACTTACACCTAAGGAGAAGTGCTTCTGGGAATTGTGTCCTCTAAAAACACGTATCAAACTCAAACTAAAACTCACTATTAAGTTTTAATCCTCACCGAGAACTTAGGCGCATCTATATGATCAATATAGGTCAATGAATGTTTTTACGTGAACAGTATCACACTATACTGAGACGATGGAATGTAAATGAAGTTGTTTTTTCTCTATTTTTTTATGTTTTTTTTTTTTAATTTTTAAGCAAAATTCGGTCAGAAGGTTGTTGAGGTAGTAATCGGTTTTAGTATATCATTTTTGTTTCAAACGACTTAAATTTAAATTTTATCAACTAAATTGCATGACTAGTGATGCAATGAGTGTTAAGCTGATGTTATCTATTATCTGTTTCTAAGGTTAAATGACATATGATTACTACACACGAATAGGATATTCCTAATTATTAATTTAAAGTATTCCAAAGTCTGAATTCTGTAAATAAATATACAAATTAATTTATTGTAGATAAGATTTAAACTTAACATCGCGACGTGCGTTCATTAGATTTTTTTAAAAATTAACTGGAGGGAAAAACATTAGAACAAACCTAGTCCTTATAAGTTAAGGCACTTTAGGAATGCATGGAACGCAAAAATCATCCTGTGTTAATTATTAAAAAATAAATAAAAAGTTATGTTTTGATAAAATAGATATTAGTGATAAAAAAGAACGGTTTATTATTCACTAAATGTTAAAAAAATATATATACGAAGTTGAGAATTGAACTAGAATATTAAGAATTATGAATAGGAAATATTTTTTGAAATGTAGACCATTACCATTGTTCGCGATATTTTGTACACATGTTATGGAGAAGAGGTACAATTTTTTTTTGTTATAATTTTAAAACTCAAAATTAATTTTCTACCTATCAAATTATAATTGCATACATATATGAAATTGCTGTTAAAGAAATAAATTCTTTTTAATTTTATTTTTACAACGGCAATTTAATAATAACGGCCAAATAACAATATAAGTATTCCCATACTCCTGACACAAGAAGAATGCAAAATATCGAACAATTGCAAGACTCGGACCCATTCTCGGTGAGTAAAAACTATAGTTTATAGCAGTATTGATATTATTCAGATCATCGGAACAAATCTTAATCTAGAGTAAGCAAAAATAGCAGATAAAAGAGAGCAATGTTTTTCTTGGAGGGATATATAAAATATATATATGCATATATATATGTATGTATATACTTATATATCTGAATACATTTATACAAAAAGAGTTACATTCTGAGTTTAATGTTAGTTTCAGGAAGAAGACCTGACACGTTATAGAAATACGATCTGATCGTAAACGTCCAAAAGGCATAATATTTAATTATGACTTGACTAATTAATTTTAAGATTAACGTTTGCTTAATGATTATTTAATTAATTAATAGGCTAAGGATGCCCAGTAAGCCCTTTATAATGTTATGGGCGTAATAAAGTTGAAGCTAGATTGATTTATGAGAAAAACGTTTTTAGTTTTTAGGGAAATTGTTGAAGACTCAGAAAATTCAGAGGGTGGCCAATGCATCAAGGCGTAAGACAAACGATTATATAACAAAGAAATTATTTACGATGTTAAGATAAGTTTTCATAATTATAAATTCTGCGATAATTTTAAAATTTTCATTATAATGATTACATTAGTAAATTAGTAAAATAAAAATGCCAGACTTTCCTCTCCGTGTTATGAAGAAATGGCGGCATACTCTTTTGATGCCCAAAAGTGTCACGAAAATCTTTCTTGAAAAAAGATGTATATATCAATAATAATAATTTTAAAAAAACCTAATATTTGTTAGATTAAATTTACTAATCGGGTGCAACGGGTAGACTGGTTTTGAGTAATAAACCATTTTATTTAGGGTAAATTCGATATTTAAATAATCGATAAATACCATGAACATCGATACGTTTTGGGATAGATACATCACACAGTAACAGGGGCTCTTGTATTTCGCTTTCTTTGGAATGAAACAGTAAATAAGGCACATTGGGAATGCATGTATTTGGGGTAAAATAATAATATTGCAATCACTGATGAAAAAAAAAAAGAATATTGAATCCCAAAACATAACTTTTTTTCTAATGAATCCTTTCAGATGTTCATTGGGTGTTTTCAAAGTCGGTATTTACTGAATATTGTGAATCATAGAATTGGAAAACTCAATCACATAATTTTTTCGCAATTTAAATTTAACAATTTAACTCGTAATTAAATCAATATTTCACTATAACTATAACTTTAGTCCTTTCATTTTACATGCACATGGTATTAGGTAAGCGGTATAGCACTAAATGATTTCAATATATAGAATAATTAAATATGAAATAAATTATTATAACTGTGACAAAAGACCATGGGAACGTATAGAATGTTATGAATATGATAAGGATTTAATAATAAAAAATTGAATTTTATCGTCCAATAGATCATGCTTATTAACAGGTAATCTGTTGTTTTTTTTATCATGATCTATAATTTTAAAAAAAATTGAAATAATAAAAAAAAGTAGAATTAAAATAAATAAATTTATTACCATTAAGTCTTAACTACAACTGAAATTATTGAAAAAATTACATTAATATTATATATACCTAACAACTAATTATCTTAATTATTTATAGTTTTTAAATATCTTATTCGATTAGAGTTGACTATCGGATAGTTGATTTGAAGTACCCATATCGATAATACTAATGATCGAAAATACTTGGTAATATATTTAACTATTTAACTTTAATTACTAAACTTAAATATATTAACGTATCTTAAGTTATAAGTTTTTTTTTGTTTTTTTTTATGTTAGTGAGCTCCTAGGCATGCTTGGTCATTTACAAGCAAAAAATTTGGAAGTTGGACTATTGCCTGTTTATTCGTGGCATTAATCCGTATATTTATTCTAAAGATGGAAACCGTATTTCGTACATAATCTTGCATATTTTTCCTGGCCTGCACCAGCTAAATAGCTAGAAAGTTCAGCACCTCATTTTCTGGGAGAGAGTTTATCTAAAAATGAGACTTCAGAAATAGAGGAAGGAATCAACAATATTTGACAAACAAATCTTATATAATATTATATATATGTATATGTATATATATATATATATATATATATATATATATATATATATATATAATGGGAATTGGTTTGGGAATATATTCCCAAAACAACAGCATATCCCTTTTACCCATAACTGTAATTATGATGAGCTCGATTTCTTACCGAAACCATATTAGTTATGAGTATACCTGCATTAATGCAGAGCCTCCCTTGTGCTAATATTGGAAATGAGACTTAGGTTCCAGGTTATCAATGCACCATTGAATTTTACTTTTAGTTAATTTTAATTTTATTTTTAGTCAATTTTCACACAGTTAACCGCGTTATTCACTTAGGATATGCCCGGCATCATATAGTACACCAATTAAAAGCATATATCTAGAATCTTTAGAGATTCCCTTCCTATTAGAAGGAGATTTCAGACCGAATTAACACTTTTCGATTGTATTCCTTAAGCAAGAATATATTTGACACACCCTTTACCTATGCTTAGGATAGGAGTGAGTTAATATAGAACATTAGAATAGATCATATACCTATAAAGCGAAGAGATAGGGGCTTCTTATTCGATTTAATGTCATCATCTCACAATGTTTTGAGATTTTAGAAAAAATTAATCTTAATCAGCGGGGAAATCTAAAGCTAGAAGTGGGAATACTAAGTTAGAAAGATCTTTCGATTTTTTAGGGTTTAAAAGGGTACTATAAAAATAATAATTTTTTTTTGTTTTTTTTTAATTTTTTTTTAATACTGGAAAAATAAAGAAATTAATGGACTTCAATTAAAGTATATTCTGAAACAATAATGTTATGATTAATGCTTATAGACGTATTATTCGTACTGATTTCATCGATTAATACCTCTATAATTTTAGATTTAATAATTAAAGAAATACCTATAAATATTAGCTAAAACCAATGTTCTGATACTCGCGTATTGTACTACAGCAGAAAATTTTTTCCTTAAAAAATAAACCTGTTTTTCACAATCGCTGCGAACATATTTATTAACATAAAAAAAAATAATAAAAGGATTATATTTTTTTTGGAATTAAAAGTTTTTATCTTTTAATGTATGTTAACAGGCAATTTTGCTCACTGTTATAAAGCCTGTAAAGATAGTTCTAATCATTCGGACTAAATATTTTCCGACTGTTGGGTTTAATAATTGTGAAAATATCTGCTATAAACATAGGTGTCTCAAATTCATAAATATTCATCATAATATGTCTTCATTATTAAATTATTTGTATCTATGATAAAGACATGAAATATATTTTATGATTACTAAAAACATATTGAATAAGTTTCATATTTCGTAAAATTGGAGAAAATAAAAGCTATGAAACCCGATCCGAGAACCAAGTTTAACAAGAACTTCATTAATTAGACTCAAAGACTTCTAAAAATTTCGCATCAGAAAATAATATGAGCTATGAAGCGTTGCAAATACCTCAAAAGCATTTCACTTGATGATTAGGAAAAATTAAGCGATTTTTGATTCGCATTGATTTTTTAAGGTTGCTTTTAAAGTAAGCAGTCACATTGACATTTCAAATAATGAATTGTCCTTTCAGGAACGTGTGAATGTTTTGGGGGGTAAAAACTCTGCATCCATATTGTTTACTACACTTGTATGCACCTAATAAACGATAGGTTTTGAGGAAAAAATGACAAGACACTGGTATTAGTGCTTTAAAATACAGGTGGGCATCAACATTCTTGCAATTTATTTGTTTATTTGCACAGAATATTGCTTTGGGAAAATCGACGTAACTATATGTTCGTCAAATCAAAATCAATTCGTTTAAAATTTATTGGGATCGAGCACAATATTCTAAGCTGAATATCGATAATAGTACTGAATATTTAGGATAATAGTACTATCCATGAATATTTTTTCTTTAATAAATGACAACTTTAGTAACGATGTATTCAAATTTGGTGTTGTTCATTATTATAAAGTAGTTGTGCATGCATCGTGGATAAAATATTTAGTTGTACCTATCAACTCTAAACATTGCATAGGTTGTATTTTTTAAAAGATTTGGACTTGATTGCAAATTCTAACATGATCGAATTTTTCTCTAATAGTTAAAATTTTAAGGCTATTAAAACTTCATATTTATTTGACGAACAGACATGTAGAAATTCTATGTACTGCTTGTCATATTTCATTCCTGAATAATTGTTGGGAGCACCCAAGAATGGAAGCAGATGGTAAAGTAAAATTGGCGGAATATAGTTCTTCCCGCCTAGGTCCGATGCACCCGAAGTAAAAGTTTTATGATATGTCATTATATATATATATATATATATATATATATACATACATACACATTATCTTATTGTCGAATAGTAAATAAAAATCAAAGTAATATTTTGATATTATACTTATATCTAATCATCTAATAATTATTCGGCGATTTGTTGTAACTACGGATAGTAGATTTATTTCTTGTCATACATTGAGTTATTTATTAAATATTTAAATTTATTGCACACACATTAAACGGGAATATGCAGCCATTAATAACTATAGCTATACGATTAATGATATTAAAAACCTATCTTACAAGAGATATATTTACCATTTTATCGTTTTTTTTGTTTTTTTAATAATAACGATCTTCTGTCACAAATTATTAATGTATCTTTGAACTGCCCTTTTAAAAATCAAATTCAAACAAAATGACCAAACTTTAAATTCTATTTATAGGTTATCTTCATATACCATAGATTATCAACGAACATGAAATATCTAACCGTCTATACATGTAATACAACCATTATCTTAATTACCAACATAGATTATTATAAATAGTTATTATTATAGATCAAATATGATAATTAAATGAATTTATATCTATATATTTATAATAAATCACAAGAAAATAAGCGGGCTTGTCACAGTGCTGTGAACTCCCAAAAAGTTATTTTAAATAGATGAGGCTATTTTCTTTTACAGATTAATTTGATAATATTTCCTGTCAATATTCTAATTATTATATATATTACACTATCCAAGATTTGAGACACATAATCACGTTTAATACTTAAAATTTTAAACACCAAACATTAATTCTACATAAAATGTATATAGAATGTATAGGTATATTTAATTTACTAATGTATAATACTCCAACAAGCATGCTTTAATGGTTTTAAGAACATATAGTACATACACAGTTTGGTAGATAATAAACTATCTATTTACAATAATAATACAATTAAGCTTTTCGGTTGGCCCGGACAATATTTATATTTGTTATGTGAATCTATTATTAAAATCTAACATCAAGATTAATTTATACATTAAGTAGAATCATAGCTTATAAAGCTTGTCTTAACTAACTTAATTTTAGTAGATCAATTTGCTGCCTTATTTGAGCAAAGAGTATTATAGTTGCTTTACCAAAAGTATTATCAGGTTATGATTGATTTGAAGAGAATAAGCCAATGAAGGGCTTTCTTAACCCAAGAGCCTGAATTACAAATTATGAATATTGTCTCAACAACTGAAGAGTACTTGGCTCTTTAAAAAATTGAGAAGGCTGGTGATTTTTCAAGAAGGGATTAATCTTGAATTTTAAATTGGTCTCTTGTAACACCGCCTTTACAGCAGAATACTTCTTTTTATTAAACATCTCACTGTTTGTAAATTCTTCCAGCTTTATATATTCTCTAGTTTATCGTTTCAAGTCTCTTTGATAGTGATTCGGTATTGGTGACCGAAAAAGTAAACCACCTCATTTTTAAAACATAGTGTTTGAACAATAATGAGAACTTGTAATGGAATTTATTCCCTTTATATTGTACCTTTATTGTTCAAGTTCAGTTCACACTTCTTTGACCTTCTTCTACCTTCCTGTTCCTAGTTTATAACAGTTGTAGATAAGTAAGAACCTTGACTAAAGCAACCAAGATGGTGGTTAAATGTACACCACCATCTTGGTCTCTTCAGTCACTTCTCTTATAGTTGACTTCCGATCAAAGAAGAAATATTTAATGCAGCTCCATTCCTTCCTAGGAGATCTCCTTAGAGGAAGGACAGTTTTACAATGTGAGGACTATGGTTCAAGTGATTTGTCAAACAGTCAATAATGATTATGATCAGTCATGATTCCTTTCCAAAGATACCAAAATAAATGTAATTGTTAAAACAAGAATAGCATATTTACATTTAATAAAGAAATTAAGTTGAAATAAATTCTACAAACTTCCCCATAACCTCTAAGACAAAGCCTTTTTTTTTTTTTTACTAACAAGATAGTTACCGAAAACTTTATCAAAAATGCAATATATTATTAAACCACTAATGTATCCCTAAAGCAACAAATGCTGATGCTCAATCAGCTTTTTGATGCTTCTTGGAAGTCACTACAGTGGGATCATAATTACATCCGCTGTATTTTCTATGATTTCAAAAGTGTAATAAAGTTTCAAGACCATTTCAAAAGCTACAGAATAAATTAATATTGATCATTAGTCTACCTCAATCCTACACATAAATAATAAGTACACAGTATTTATAAATGCTATGTAGAAATATAACCCTCATGCATAATTTTTAATAAACTAATATGATGGTAAAATATTTTTATTTGGTAGATCAAAAAATATTTTGTGGCATTGGTGGCAATCCTTTTTTCTTATTTTATGTTTTTACATAAATTTCTGAAAGAGCAGCTAAACCGCAAAAAATAAACAAAACAACATTTAAATGTTCAAAAATTAGTTCATGCTTGATAATGAATATTAAAAGCTGTGGTAACGACAATATGTATTTGGGTATAGATATGATTAGTTTTAAAGTTGACATAATGTAATGCCTAAATGTCGAATAGACTTATGAAGTGTTGTATTTTATATTTATTTTTCAAAATAGGAAAAATAAAAATAAATTAACATTTTAATATAAGAAATAAATAACCAAACTAATAATAAATAGAAGTGCTAGCATAACATCATAGTGTTACTACCACAGAGCCGTAACAAATTGGATATATATCACAATCAATTTAAAAAGCATAATTCTGTGTTGTAGGTATGTATGTTTAAACCTGTCAATTTAATTTCCAATCTCTTTTAATGTTCTAAATACCAATTACAAGATAAAAAATAAAATTAAAAGAAGTTATTGAACATGAGGTCAGAGAGTTTTAAAGAGTTTTAAAGATATAAATTATCTGTTTTTAAAAAGAAATGAAACAGATAATAGAAATGCTCAACTGATGTAAAACCTTCAAAATTTATTTATTAAAATTATAATAAAATTGGCAAGCTTTTAAATGTATAAAAATCTAAATAAATACTATAACCTTACAAATGAGAAGCTTAGATGAATATAAGATAAAACTAAAAAAAAATAATAATAACGGGTAAGTGAAGTCAAAAATCAATAAATAGTAAAAGATATTACATTTAATGAAACAAATAATCAAATATTACATTTAATAATGTAAAGTGTAACAGAAATATTTTTTAATTTTGTTAGTGACTTAGAATATGTTAATATTCTAAGTCACTAAGGTTTTTCATGAAGATAATTAAATAAATAAAGGGATACTCAATGCATTCATTTAAATAAATAAATTTTGATCAATATATATATATATATATATAATACCGATTTTATATATATATATATATATATATATATATATATATATATATATATATATATATATATATATATAAAATCGGTTTTATGCGCAAGGTTTTTAAACCCTAACAGACAATAGTAAATAAATTAAAATCTCATACGTAGTAAGAATATGTATAAGATTTTAATTTTAAACGGACATCATGTCACTAAAAAATAATATATTATTTACTATTAAAAAAAAAAAGTACTGTCCAGTGAAGTTTGTTTAAGAATGATAGTGAACAAATCGGTTATTTTATTATTATTTTAGTTAAATTTCAATTTTTCATAGTCTATTTTACCAACAATTAGGCACTAAATAACGATTTGAAGCTTATATTTTTATAATAATACCAACGATAATGGTTCTCAAATCAGTATTATTATAAGATATTCAATTTATTACTTTAATTGGTTTAATTTAACAAATTTAATATTCAATGAAAAAATATAGGAAAATAAAGCAGAAATTTGCATCCCCAATAGTCAATACATATTTGTAAAACAAAGTAGCTTCTAGCTTATCTTGTTCCCTGTTGAAAAATTTAATAATGGTGGAATTATTAATTTTAAATTATTCTTTAGATTTATGTTTCAGAAGCTTAACTTTGTAAGGAATTAAAAAATATATACTTACTTATCACTTTTTAAAAAATTCTTACCCAGAATAAATACTATAAATATCCTTAGATTATGTCTTTTGTAAGTTTCTAATCCAGTATCTTAGTGGCTATGTTAAATAAATAAATATATATATATATATATATATATATATATATATATATATATATATATATATTACTTGTCTTTAAATTAGGAACAACTTTAAAATTAAATCATTGTTGTTACCTCGTCCGACCCAAGTAAGCCAATAATGCTTAATTTTGATTTATGCTACTGATAAATCCATTTAACTTATGTGGTCAAATGTCCGGCAAATGATGGAAAGTGTGATTCCTCTGACTTGTGTTTTGATTCCTTGCCATTTCCGGACTTGGTCCCAGCTGTGGGAGAAGTGCACCGCCCATGTTCATCATGTTTGAGCTTGAATTCTAAAAACAAAAATATAACTTATTTTAGAAGGGTAAATAATATAAAGATATGATTAAATTTTAATTATTCCTTCCTTGAGAAGAATGTGGTGTTTTTGTCACTTTCTCATCAAGTTCATGATTACAATTGGTGGTATATTATGTTGACTATTCAGTAATCAGTGTGAGTTAACTGCAATAGTAAAGTTTAATTCAGTAGCTAATCTCTTTAAAAAATAACGGATTTGGATAAATATGGAAATTCAACATTTATTTGGATTGTTTGATGTTAAGTTGATTTTAAGTACTAATATTACATAATTTACTGTCAAACTACTTGTTTTATTTGTTCTAAAACAAAAGTACGTTTTGAATCATTTAATAACTTTGAGAACACCGGAAGTTTTAATTAAAAATTTATTTGGTTAGCATGAGATATCTGGTGAATGAGAGAAATAATTCATTGATTTATATTTTTTTAGTTTTAATAAAAAATACATTATTTTTTATCCATTTCAAATTGTCATTATTAGTGTATGTGGGCTTTATATACTTCAAATTAAGAATCCTTAATTACATGCTCAAAGTATGTTGAATCAAAAATTCGCATTCTTCAAGTAAAACACTTGGAAGTTCATCAGAGTAATGGGAGCAAGGTGAAGGAATTTTGTTCAAGTTAAAAATAAATTTCAATGAACATCCTTTTTCCCATAATAATATTTCATCATTAATCAGAATGACCGCATTAATCTAGAACATTTTAAAAAATAACTTACTCTTGATTTTTGATCTCTCTGCTTTTTTAGTTTTTCAAATTCTTCCATTTCCGGCTCCGGAATTTTGAAATGATAATGGTCAAAATACCGGTGCCTTAAAAGTTCTTCAGCATTCCACCTCTTGGAGGGTTCTTTATCCAAGCATTTCTGAAACATCCAGAGTATTTAACTTTTAAAAATTATAAGTATATAACTTTTTTTAGGTTTTTAAGTTACTTTATGTGAACCCCGACCTTCTGAATCTTTGTTACGTGCGTTTGCCTGTTGATAAATACCAGTATATATCGATTTCAGATGGAATTTGATTAATTTAAAAAAATATTATGAGATATTTGAATTTATTTTTCAACAATATAAATATACATTATGTGTCAGTCCCGGTTTTGCCCAGCAAAGCATCGTATTGATTTAAAATTCACATCTATGGTAATTATTAACCTAGCTTAACGAATTATTATTATTATTAACCTAACGAATGGGAGGGAAGAGCCACTTTAACTCATCATAGTGATATGACACCCGGGTTCGCCTCGAAGTACCAAGGACAAATCTTAGAGCGCAGTTCATTATTCGCTTTAAACGGCCCTCAAGCATTTTCGAAAGGCTCCCGTATACCACACTACAGTAGTCAAAGTGGGGGAAGATGAGGGATGATACGAGAAGCTTACGGGTAGTTTGTGTAAGGAGATGCCGAGATCGATGGAATAATTTCAGGGAACCATTTGACCGTCGGGATATTTGGGTGATATGGGGTTTCAAGAAAAGGTTTTGGTCAATAGTAATGCCTAAGTTTTTGACAGAGGAATTGAAACTGATGGGGTGGTCGTTTAGGATTAATGTTGGGAGGGTGGGAATAGCTGAAAGGAGGGAAGTAGAACCTCGAACAATTGCCTGATTTTTCATTGCGTTCAATTCCAGTTTGTTCAGTTTTGCCCAGGCAATGATCCTATCTAGGTCTTGCTGAATACTGGCGAACGCAAATGATAGCTCAGAAGGAGGAAAGAATAAATATATTTGGAATTCGTCAGCATATAGATGGTAGGAACAGTGGTGAACAGATTTAGGAAGATCGTTGATGTAACAGTTGAAAAGGAGAGGAGAGATGCTTGAGCCCTGTGCCACACCTGAGGATAGAGCGAGGAAAGAGGAAAGGGGTTGATTGGGCATGGAAAATGTTTGGGACCTGTGAGAGAGAAAAGATTGGAACCATAAAATGAAGCTGTTGGAAAAGGACAAAAAGTTTAGTTTGGCAAAAAGGATAGAATGGTTCAAGGAATCAACAGCTTTAGAAAGGTCATGTAGCATTAGCACAGTTAGTTGTTTGTTGTGCATGGCTGTATGTATGTCTGTGGTTATTTTGGTAAGGGCAGATTGTGTAGAGAAACCAGGACGAAAGCCTGATTGAAGTGGATCAAGGAGTTTGAACTGTTCGAGAAACTTTGATGTTTGAGACTGGACTGTTCTTTCGAGAGTTTTGGAAAGTTTGGAGATTGGCTGGTAGTCTTTGGGAGATACTGGGGTAGAGGTTTTGTTTATAGGATGGACTAAGGTTTTTTTTCTCCAAAAAGTCGGAATTACTGCATTTTGTAGTGAGAAATTAACTATATATGAAGAGTAGAACAGGCAGGATATCGGTGAGGCATAGTTTGAGTAATTTGACAATAATTTGAAATAAGGTTGGTAGATGAAATGTCTAAGAAATAAAAATTGTCGGGGTTGAAAGAAAGTGTTAGTGAAAAGAAGGGAGGAGGATTATTTTGATGTGTTAATTGAGGCAGACAAAAAGTACGAGTTCAGTTCATCGGGAGAGGCAGGAAAGGCTCTGGAGGATGATGGATTACTGAGAAGAGCTTTCGGAGGTGATGCCATTTAGATTTAGGATCGGGAGCAATGGAAAGGGCTTCGTGGAAATATTTGGATTTTGCTTGTCTGATTGTAGACTGTGTCCAATTGCGAAGAGCCCTGAACACTTGGTAGTAATCGGTAAGCCTAGTAAGTCTAGAGCGTCTAAGGGTAGCATCACGCTTCCTTTGCAGGTCATTAATTTTTTTACATATCCAAGGAGCAGGATGGTGACGGAAGGTTAAAGTTTTGAGTGGGGCATGAGTATCCAGAATGCTTTTGAGATTGGCAGTGAGTATGTCAATCATTGAATCGATGGTGGTACGGAATAAATTTGGTTCCAATTCAGGATTTCGATGGAAGGCGATATATTTTCAGGGGTGAGGCCATCTAGGTTGCGAAAGGTTACGGTTTTCGGTAGGATTTCTGGAGTTTGGATATTGTATGAAATTTGGATTAAATCATAAGAGACGAAAATGGGGTGGGTAAATGTGAGGAAGAAAGGAGTCTCTGCGATGAGTCAATGATAAACAAGTCTAACTTGTTGTCAGATAGGAGAGTGTGATGGGTGGGAGAAAATGGAACAGTGGAGTGGTGAGAGGTGAGAGGATCATTGGATTGGACCAGGAGATTGGTATTAAAGTCATCGGATATTATGATGTGGTTTAGAGAGGAACATGGTTGTAAAGGACCGACTCTAACATATAATCAAAAGAGACCAAAGGAGGGCGACATACTACGACATATAGGGGAGGGTTTGATTGCATGAAATTTGAATTCTATTTGAGGGTAATTGGACGCTGGTGAAGGATCTAGGGTACGTGATTTTAGGGAGTTGTGGACGTAAAGACCTACGCTTCCACCAGCCCGGTCAACTCGGTCGTGGCGGAGGAAGAATTAGTCAGGTATGGAAACAGCGGAGTTCGGGATATGTCAGGTATGGAAACAGCGGAGTTCGGGATATGGTGTTTTAGCCATGTTTCTAAGATTCCAATGGTGTGGTAAAAGTTTTGGGTAAAATATTGATGAAATTCATCAAAATGAGCGAGCAAGGGTTGGGAATTGATGTGACAGGAGGTTAGGACACTGGGCATGATGGGGAAGTAGAAGAGAAGCTCTCAGTATTTGAGGAGAGGATGTTATGAGGAGTAAATTTTATTGGCAGAGCTAAGTGAAAAAATAGATAGTGCAGAGAAAAGATTATCATAAGCGAGTTATTACCAAAGCCCGTTTTGAATCTTGATACTAAAAAATATGTAATAAAATTAAAGAATAACAAAAGGAAAAATGATAAGTAAATAATGAAATAAATTAAACAACAGCATATTAACAAGATAAATTAATTTCGTGATATATTTGCTTGGGTAAAGTAATGTTTTTGAAAAACACTTGAATTTGTCCGAATGATTCAAAATGAACCTGTGACTGCCGTGGTGAGAGCCATGGCTATTCGTGAAGCTTGAGGGTATACAGGGCTGCTGTTGAGCAATATAGAGCAAACAGCCATTATTTTTAATTTAATAATAAATATTTAATTTTATATTTTAATACAAATTATAAAAGGCGTAAGATTACTTATTAATTTCATTATTTTCTGACCTTTAAAAAATCTATGAGGGTTGCTTCATTTTGAACTTGCTTAGGTAATTTGGATTCTAAAGGCTCTATAACATCTGGTTGAGGTAAAGTTATTCCAGTGAAAAAATCGTTTGTCCTGAAAATGTGCATATGCCTTGGAATCAAATCACCTGAAAAAAAAAAGTAACGTCATAATTACTAACAAAGAATGTACATATGTTGTTTTTGAACCATTTTTATATAATACGTTTATTACATAATTTATAATATGCATGTAAACTTTACCGACAGAATAGTTTATTAATAGAAAATCATGATGGAACTTGTAATAAAAGATTAACTATATGTTAATTATGTCGGAGCTAAGAAAAGTCTACCGAAAATGTAGCTTCATGCCGCTATCTACAACTCTTCTCAATTGTTTCTTTGAGATTTGGTGTTAAGAGGGTTTAAAAAAAAAAAAAATATTAAAATTTCTGAAGTGTGGTTTGGAGACCATGTGGAGAATTTCTCAACTTTTGCCATCATTGTATTCACGGCGAAATTTCAATTACTAAGGTATAATAAAATATTTGATCTTCAGGCAAACTTATCTGTCAACTAAAGTAAACAACTAATCAATTAAAACAAATCAGTTGCATGTATACTCAATAGAAGTTTAAGTAAGTAATTAATTTTCGATTAAAATTATGGATTAAAAATATGTTCTCCATTTTATCAACTTTCCAACAGTATACCCGCATAGGAGCTCTACACACTGACAGGAGAACTGGGCATTACGAGAGGCACTTGGATAGAGAGGCTCAGATGGGCTTGAAGATGGCCAGGAAGATGCAAAATGTAGGACAATGCGTTCCATAAAAGATTATAACTGATCAATTATATGGATTGAGAAGCATAGGAAGACCGACAGTGCAGTGGAGAGATAGAGTCGCGAGAGATTTTAGTATTCTGCTTGGTTGCGGAATTGAATCACGACTGATAGGGACGGCGAAAACTACAAGAGGAGGTTCTGACTCATTAACTGGGTTGTATAGCCACTGATGATGACGATGATACCCACACTCAAACAAAGAACAGGCGCCCATGATATGAGCTCCAGAGGTATTGATTTTTATTTTGGTTATCATAACGATGACAACGACATTTTTCAGCACTTGTCCACAAAATGTTGGTACTAAAGTGATTTCTTTTTAAGCAACAATATTATTTTAAAAGTAATTTCATTTTCATTTTTTTATGTACATTTTCATTTTTAACTTATTGCCATTTTGTAGTTATTTTATTTTTATATGGTATAAAAATGCTATGTTCGTAAATGGTCGGCCTGGGCACTCGTGCGTTATCGCAGATGTCACGTGCCTAGTGCCGCCCAAGCCAGTCAGGTACGAGAGCTATAGTCGGGACGATAAGAGAAGGTGCACGGAGCATCCCCCTCCACGCCTCTCCACGAGCTCCGCCCTCTTTCCCCCACCCTAGTCCCACTTCCCCTCCACCCCTCTCGGGCCAGCTATCCCGTGACTATTGTGGATATTTTCAATGTTTCGTAATACAAATTGTCTTAAAATGATACATCACTTTGGGCCCTGGCTGCTGGTCTATAAAGAATGAAAAGCGAGCAAGAGCTGTTGTACAATTGTCGGCTCCAGGCGGAGTCAGGTTAGGGGAGGGGGGAAGGAACAGCTTCAGGCCTCCCCACTCCCCGTGCACCTTCTCTTGTCGTCCCGACTATAGTGAAGAGTGGACAGGGAGAAGTAGTTGCTCCGTATTGCCCAGTGCGATCGCTACTTCCTTCCTGAGCCTCTTCTCGGCTCACTTTAGCAGCATGCTACATTTCTTTACACCTCCGTACCATACCGAGGGTATATAAGGGCTAGAAGAGGACACACTTCACTAGCGCTGGCTCCCCAATAGTCTCAAATAGTTGTATGTATGTCATCATAACTTCTGTATTTATATTCAGACGCAATATATCCTCTAAATTTATCAAAATTGCTATCAACTACATTGTCGGGCACCATTTCCTGTTGTCTGTCTCTTCTTCATTTTTGGGACAATCCCGCACCAAGCAACGGTGTTATTTCTCCTCCATAAGGACGCATTCCCGCACCAAGCAACGGTGTTATTTATCCTCCATGAGGACGCATCCGGCGGCATCAAGTACCACGGACAGAAGAAAGACAGACACCAGGAATGGGGCCCAGCATATTATTCATATCACTCTTTAACTTAATGAAAATCAACATTAATATCTGAATATAACAATGATGAACATGTAACAATTACCTTTGATCCAGGTTATATTTGCCATGTAACTTTTATCAATTCATCTATTATGCAATATTCGGGAAATAAAATTGTACATTTTGCACAATAATACTCTTTTCTTATTTCAAAAATACCCTTAACTCGCTGCCTCCGGGAAACGCATTCTTATTAAGACAGATTCAGTTTTAATACTAAAAACTATCAAGCCTTAACAATTTCTGCTTCATAGAATAGAATAGAATAGAATAGAAAAGTAACTTTATTCTGGGACAAAGTCCCTTTAGAATAACAGATATGAACAGGAATAAAAACATAATATTTATCTGGCCAGAAGGCTAAATGTTACAAATCATAAAGCGTGAAAACATGACAGAAAACAATTTAAAAAGAAATATATAAACAAAAATAATAGTAAGTAAATAAATAGTACAGATCTTGACAGGATATTAAGCAATTACAGAGAATAGATAAATCCAAAGCTTTTGAAATTGAATGCATGAGCTAGCATTCCATAATTTGTTTACATGATGTACAGCTTTTCAAAGAGCAGAATTAGAAGAACTAGATAACACAGTTTGTTATTATATACATTGTATTCTAAGCAAATGACTAACCTACCTAGAGACTATCCTTCTGGGAAGCTAATAGATGTTGAAACAGCCAGGATTTGAATAATGATAGAGAGGGAGTATGACGGATATTAGGAGGGATTGAGTTCCACATTGTGGTGGAGCGGGCGAGAAAGGAACGTTCGAATGCTTTAGTTCTGTGCGAACGTATATAGAGATCAGAAAGGCGGGATCTTGTTTTATGGTGTTGCACTGATGATTTGAATTGGAGGAGACTGTAGATATATGAAGGGTGTTGAGAGTGAATGGATTGGTATAAGAATGAACAGAGGAAATATTGTCTTCGGAAGGGAGGGAAGAGCCACTTTAACCCATCATAGAGGTGGGAGACGCGCGATCGCTTCGGAGTACCAAGCACAAATCTTAGAGAGCAATTCATTATTCTCTTTAATCTGTCTTCAAGCATTTTAGAGAGGCCTCCATATACCACGCTACAATAGTCAAAGTGGGGGAAGATGAGAGAAGATACGAGAAGCTTACGGGAAGATTGTGTAAGGAGATGACGAGAACGATGGAACAACTTCAGGGAACTAATTGTCCGTCGGGATATTTGGGCGATGTGGGATTTCCAGGAAAGGTTTTGGTCGATGGTGATGCCTAGGTTTTTCACCGAGGAGGTAAACGTGATAGGATTATCGTTTAGGAGTAATGTTGGGAGGGTGTGGATGGATGTAAGGAGGGAATTGGAACCTAAAACAATGGCCTGAGTTTTCAATGCGTTCAATTCCAGTTTGTTCAGCTTTGCCCAGGCACAGATCCTATCCAGGTCTTCCTGAATACTAGCGAACGCAAAAAATAGCTCGGAAGGGGGAAAGGACAGATATATTTGGAAATCGTCAGCATATAGATGATGGGAACAGTGGTGAACAGATTTAGGGAGATCATTGATATAGCAGTTGAAAAGAAGAGGAGAGATACTTGAGCCCTGTGCCACGCCTGAGGAAAGAGTGAGGAAAGAGGAAAGGGGATGATTAGGTATAGAAACTGCTTGAGATCTATCAGAGAGGAAGGATTGGAACCATCGGATGGAACTGTTAGAAAAGGACATTGATTTGAGTTTGCTAAAAAGGATAGAATGGTCCAAGGGATCAAAAGCTTTAGTAAAATCAAGAAGGATAAGCACAGTTAGTTTTTTGTCGTCCATAGCGGTATGTATGTCATTGGTGATTTTGGTAAGTGCCGATTGTGTGGAGAAACCGGGACGGAAACCAGATTGAAGTGGGTCAAGGAGGTTGGACTGTTCGAGGAAATTTGACATTTGTGACTGGACTATTCTTTCTAGAGGCTTGGAAAGGTTTGAGAGGATTGAGATTGGGCGGTAGTCTTTGAGTGAGACAGGGTTAGAGGATTTATTAATAGGATGGACTATGGCTTTTTTCCAGGAGGCTGGGAATACTCCGTTTTGCAGTGAAAAATTGTATATAAAGAGTAGGACAGGTATAATATCGATAAGGCAGGATTTTAGCAGTTTGACAGGAATCCCATCGAAGCCTGTGGAGATGGAGTGGGATTTCAGAACAGAGGAAATAATGTCGTTGGGTGAAATGTCAGCGAAGTAAAAGTTGTCAGGGTTGAAAGATGGTGGTAGGGAAAATACGGGAGAGGATGATTTAGAAGTATTAACTGAGGTGGACAAAAAATATGAGTTAATTTCATTGGGAGAGGCTGGAAAGGGCCTAGAACAAGATGAATTAAGAAGAGAAAGCTTTCGAAGGAGATGCCATTTGGATTTAGAATCGGGAGCAGATGAAAGGGCTTCGTGGAAGTATTTGGTTTTTGCCTGCCTGATTGCCGACTGTGTCAGATTGCGGAGGGCCCTAAACGCTTGATAGTCGTCAGTTAACCTTGTCCGTCTAAAGCGTCTTCGGGCCGCATCACGCTTCCTTTGAAGATCTTTAATTTTTTGACACAACCAGGGAGCAGGCTGGTGACGGAATGTTGAGGTTTTCAGTGGGGCATGGGTGTCAAGGATATATTTGAGATTGTATATTCAATCATGTATCATCCTGCAAACATCTGCAGTTATCCATCCTGGTTTGGAAATCTCTCAGTACCAAATCCAGGAAATGGTACGGTTATTGATTTTGAGCATTTAGAGTACAGCAAACCGACGTAGACCTTCCCTGGTCTGTGTTTGTAGTAAAATAACCCGACTATTTTCGATGTGCCGATATATATTAGCGAGTTGTCTCTTTTCATTGCTACAGAGAACTTCAGCCGTGCTGTTTTTTTGTTTTTTTTCATTGGACTGTCTAAATTCAGATCTAATTGGAATAGTCGTAATCCCAAACATTTAGAAATAAGTAGCGCCCTTTCAGTCAAATTATATAGTACACTCAAACTTCAAACCAACAGAAACTACTAAATGGAAATCGAGTGGCATGGAAATAGAAGATTGGTGTATGATAGATCGATTATAATGTTTATGTTTGTATTCAAGGAACAAGTTAAAATAAGAGTAAAGAAATCACCTGTATCCCCACTACCCATTAAAGGTCTTGGGTTCAGTACACGGTAGAAACTGTACTGATTCCAGGACAACGACTGTGCAGAGAGATTATTTCTCCGATATCACCATCACCAAGCATTGTAATTTGCAATAAAATCATTTCTTATGTAATTTTACTATGTTTTACTATCATGAATTCATTTCATTCTTATAATTTTTCATCCATTATTTAAAGGACTTTTAACTTAAACTTTTCGTTCATTGTATTTCATTCTCGTCTTTCTTATCATGTCTGTTTGTATAACCTGTTATATGTTTGCTTTGTTAGTTGACTGTTGATATTTTTATTCTTAGTCCTGATCATGGTCTAAACAATTAGGTCGTAACTTCGGTAAAAATAAAATATGTTATACTTATTTTGTGTAAAATTTATTAATTGAACCCTCCAACCATTTTCAAGATATATTCAGTCGACCAAATAGTTTATCTCTGTTCAAGGAAATATTTTTTTACCTCCACCACTATCATTTTCTTTTCCATATTTATAAAGTCAACTAATTACACAGGTCTGCGATGAAATAATTGTAGCATATTTAACTAGTAGGTTTAGCAGTCTTTTTTAGTGCTGATTACGGAAAAAATAGTGAAAAAATTCCATCACCCCTAGACAAGTCACAAATTTCACCTTAAAATTTCTTATTTGATTCATCAACAAAAAGTTTGAAAGCTGTACTTCTTCACAATGGTAACCGATATGCTTCTCTGCCTGTTGGACACTCAGTCCAATGGAAAGGATGCTACCATAATCTTGAGTTTGCTCTTAATAAGCTCGGGTACTCTGGCCATAAATGGATCATTTGTGGGGGTTTGAAAGTTATTTCCATGTTACTAGTAAAACAAAGTTTCCATGTTTCCTCTGTGAATGGGATAGCCGTGACAGGAAACAACACTACGCCAAGCAGACGTGGCCAAGCAGACTTGGCCAATCAGAAAGGCTCTTATTCCTGGAGTTAAAAATGTTGAAAGGCAAAGTTTAGGGGATCCTAAAAAGATCTTACTTTCACCACTTCATATCAAATTGGGGCTAATGAAACAGTTTGTGAAAGCATTGCCCGAAGAAGGAGAGTGTTTCAACTATCTTTGTGAACAGTTTCCTGGTATATCCGATGCTAAGCTGAAAGAGGGAGTCTTTGTTGGGCCTGACATTAGAAAACTTTTAAAAAATGAAAGCTTGGTCACTAAAATGGAAATGGAAGAAAAAATGACTGGAATGCATTTAAACTTGTTGTAAAAGGCTTTCTTGGAAACAAAAAAGACCCAAACTACAAAATGTTGGACTGCAACATGAGTGTCTAAGTTCATTTCCTTCACTCACATCTGGACTACTTTCCAGAAAATCTTGGGGCTGTAAGTGAAGAACAAGGAGAACGTTTCCATCAAGATATAAAAGATATGGAGCGCAGATACCAACGTCGATGGAATGCCAACATGATGGCAGACTACTGTTGAATGTTAAAAAGGGAAAATTCACAAGAACACAGCCGAAAAAGTGCCAAAAGAAGCTATGTTCAATTCAATATTTTAAATTTATTATTTATCATTTTTACCTTTTGCGAATAATATTTATCCATACCGTCACGAGTAGAGGACGCCATATATCTTTATTGGGATACTTGTAATTTATGTATATATACATAGTATTTTATTTATTTTTATATTAATATTAATTATTTATTTAAATATTATAATGTTTTGAACAACCTATTTATAAATTATTACACGTAAAAGGATGTCATATTCTTTCCACATCAGATCTTTTTAATGATTGTCGAAGACAGAGACAAGTTTTCATTTATCTTTTACTGATGTTCAGATTTTTGAAAACATGTTTTTATTTATTATTATTATTGTCATTAGGTAAATTAATCTAATAAATAAAAAAAGGAAATACAATATCTCTTTAATGTAACGAACGAATAAGTATAAAACATGTAATCGAAACTTTTTGCAATTTTCTCTCTCGACTTTAAAAAATTTGTATCATAAAATGTTTAATAAGTTTCCTTAATATTTTGTTAAATATTACATTAGTTTTGGGATAGTTAATAATAAATTTTTAACCGTTTAATGAACTCTTTACAATATACTTTTAAAATTTAAAAATTTTAACTGTACTGAAATTCGGTAACTTGTCATGCGGGAAGGTATATCCCCGCGCCTGCCTTCTAATAAGTCACCCGTTAATTAAAAAAAATTATAAAATTAATTAAACGAGGTACTTTGAAAACATAATTAAGTTCTATACTAAATATATCAACATCTTTACTTATCATTACAAATATTTTTTAATAAGATACACAACAATAATGTTTAAATTATATTCAAAACTAATTAATGAGCTTATTAGTCCCACAGATTAAATTAGTTGATATTTTATTGATCTCAAAACCTTTATAAAAATAATTTAAAAATATATTATCATTTTAATTTATTTAAACTTAAATTTCATTTAAAAAAAAAAAGAAAAAGATATTCCTCATTCACAGTGGAAAAATACTATCCTATTGAGCAGGACAGTACAAGAATGAAGTGCCTTAAAGAAGAATGTGCCAAAAAATTCTATACACACTTCAAATTTGCGATCATTTAAATAATTCTTTAAGTTTATTGATATAAATATTTTACTATTTCAGGTTAAGTTGAAATAAAAAATATTGGATATAGAGTAGGCAAATAAAAAATTAAGTGGGTACCCTTAATTAGGAGGATAACAATAATTTACCGCTGTAGGGAACCGGCTTTTACAAACAAAAATAAAAATGTTGTCAAATCATTGATCTAAGCTTATTATTTTTTAAATAAAAGAAAATAAAAATTTTCAAAGTAATTTTTCACGCATTTTGATTAAGGAGAGCTTCATAAGCCATAATGGGTTCAAGGAAGCGCCATTTCTCGCCTGTTGAGATAGGACTTGGGAGAAATCAAGGACTGAACATGAATGACTCTTGGCGCGGCAATTTTATACATACAGATATAATCATATATAAAACCATCATATTTGGTCATATACAAAACCTGTGTTTTTTACAATCATTGTATTTTTATTATATTTACTCTTAATTTGGTGAGCGTGGTGGCTAAATGTATAGAGTTACTATTCTGAAAATTACTAATTCAAATCTGGATGTGGCAAATAAATTATTTAATCCGAGAACAGCCACGGGTGGAGCCTGTGGGATCTACAGATCCTCTTTGGGCTCACCCAGCCTCTATAAAGTACCCTTAATTAGGGGAAAACTGTGCGTTTGAAGCCTGTTTAATGTGGGTACCCTTGATTGGGGGTAAAGCTGGCGGTTGAGCTTGATCCTGGACAAATCACCACTCGACGCAACCGTCGTCCTAGAAACAGTACAGTCTCTACCAAGTACTGAAGCCAAGACCTTCTCGGGTTGTAGTGATACTGATTATTTTTGTATAGTCTTATTTTATTTTGTTCCTTGTGTACGTTCCTTAAACTTTATAATCGAACTATAATACATCCATCTAGAAATTCAAACTCTCTTTCATGTAACTCAAAATTTCTCATAAATTTTCGTAAATGCTTCATTTCTAATATCCTACGTCATGATACTTACATTGTTCTCCATTTAATATCCTTACTTTTCATTACACCATATTCTTCAACACACACAGACACACACACACAAATATATGTTTCATTTAAAAGCTAAATATCATAATCTCAATAATAATATTAATAATAAATCTTTTTGTTCTTTCGTTCTAAATGTTTTACAATTGTTCTTTATAAATTTAAATTAACATTTATTATCTTAAATTATCTTGTAAAATACATTATATAACTTATTAAATTTGATAACGTACCTAAGGTTTTTCGTATTAAATAGAGCTGGTCAACATCCGATTTTCCTGGCCAAAGCGCTTCTCCCTTGACCAACTCTGCGAGCACACAACCTGAAAAGAATGTTATGATTAATAATAATAAATAAATAAAATAAATAACAAATAAGATAGATTAGAACGATGCTACAATAGTAATCTAAAGTACAAGGTAATATCTAAATAGAGTAAAATTCTTTATGGGTAATATCGAGAAAAACTATCTTTTCAAACAAGAGCTTTTTTATGTATATGAAAGGTACAACATAAAAAATGTTGGGTAAGCACACGTCAACTTGTTTAATGTGGAGTAAGATATTTATAACAATGAGATCAAAAGATAAGAAAATCACAACTTTATTGTCAAGATTGTTCAAAAAATTAAAACGAAA
Source organism: Arma custos (assembly GCA_037127475.1). NCBI lineage: Eukaryota > Metazoa > Arthropoda > Insecta > Hemiptera > Pentatomidae > Arma > Arma custos. Next base: position 37,477,609 of record CM073761.1, read on the forward strand.
TAAATCTATTTTAATAATTACTAACCGCAGTAAAGGCGACATTTTTATTATTGTCTTTATTCCGTCAATGCTATTAACAAAACCTTTACATACCTTCATCTGATAAGAACTTGTTTCTCAGCACCGATAACGAATTCAGAACCATTATCAGTCCAAAAACATTGTTTGAACACCCATTGAAGGCTGCATTGTCAAAGGTTGGGAGAGGTGATAGGTGTTCCAGAAGCTGAAAGATGAAACCTGCCTGGCCAAGATCTCGGTAGGATCTCCCATAGAGGGTGGTCAGGTCCAGATATATATAGGGGGGAGGGTTGAGCCTGCATCTATCGATTCCATTTAAATTCTGGCACATGCGCATTTGCGCCAAGCAGAAACAACATGTGCAAGAATAATGATTTTTGTTTTCAATGTTGCCATGGCAATTTCAAGGGCTGTATTATCCGAAAATAGATCACAATTCAGGGAGATATATGATAAACCAACCGGCCAAAAACAGTCGAGGAAAATGTTGACATTTTAAGAGTACAATACTGTTGCAAAGATCCCAATAATTCTTTTTTTAGTTTTAAATCATATTATTTATTCCATTAATAGTTTCCTTAAAGTACTAATAAACAAAACATAAATTCATATAATAATATCTATCCAATGGTCTAAAATATATTTAAACTTATATTCGTTTAAATCTCAGTATTAGACACATTAATTCATTACAATCATAGAATAAATTAAAATAATATTATAATATTAAGAATGACGCTATGTTTAAGTGAACCCAAAGGTTCAACACCAAAGCATTATCTGTATAGCCCCCCTCCCCCCCCCCCCGCGGAATGCCGTCAAAACACGAATTTACAAGGTCAGACCAAACCCTCCTGCCTACGCCTTAGTCTACCCTTCAGACACCACTACTGATTTTAATTGTTGTAATATTATTAAATAGTGACATAATTATTTTAAAACAAAAATATATTATAATATATAATTTATTTTTATTAATTGTTATTTTGATGGATATAATTTTTAAATATATATTTTTTAAGAGGAAATATAGGATCGGTGAAGAGAACGGATTCATCTGACTTGGATACGACCCCTGGTAGCTCAGAGGTTTAGAGCACTGCGCCGGAGAAGCAGACGACCCGGGTTCGAATCCCAGCCAGGACAAATCTTTTCTCTTCAAAACAAAAATATAATATATAATAATTATTTTCCAGATACCAAAATAACACAGTTAGACATGAAATAATTTTCTTGTCATTAGTTGGGCCTCGTTCCATAATATTTTATTTGTATGGATTTTCTCTTTTTCCGCTTTAATTATATGATATTATATTATAAAAATATTACCGAACTGAGTTTGAATCACATAATTATTCCTATTATTATTATCTTCTTTTGATTATTAGAACGAAAGTAGACAAAAAGAATCTTTCTATTTTTGTCAACAAAATACAACTATGTAACCCGCGACACACAGCATTACGTAACTCACGTACTTACCCAACTGAAAATATATTATAAACAATTTTATTAGTTTAAATTTTATTTTTAATGAAGCTAAATAGATGTCTTACATTAACCAATTCAGCCTAATTTCTTTAATTTTCATTAAAAAATATAACATAACAAATTTAAATATATAATTTTTTCTAACTCACTTAGTTACCTACCTAGAAATTCCAAAGGGATATAATAAATATATATTAATACAATTATTTACGAAAATTAGTTTAAAACATTGGGAAATATTTCTCCTTAAATTAATTACCAAATTCTTTAATAGTTGGTAAAAAGATTTAATTAGAGTGAAATTCCAAAATATTATAAAATATCCAAAGATTTAATTATTATTATTAAACTCAAAACCACGATATTGTGGCTGTATCTCTACCTGAAACTGAATATTTTACCTCAATTAGGGTCGATTGAGAGGCTATAGATAAGACCAAATTAATATTATTAATATAATTAAATAATTATTAAAGGGTTAAATAATTAATACAATAAATATTTTATAATTGAAGAAGAGTTTGCACTGCGTACTGCAGCGACACCCTCTGCTGTTTCAACTAACCCCACATACAGCTCAACCAATAAAATATTGAGGTAGTGTTTCAGTTGCCTACCGACCTTAGTAGAGTGAAATATGTACCCGTATGGGCATACACCTGTAATGGGTGGTATTTATTTTTTACTATAGTTAAAGTACTATTATATTTATTTTTTATTTATTTATAGTTTATTGATTCATCAATGTTGCATACATATGATCAATAGCATAAGTATGATTTATTACGCAATAAAGATACTGGATAAGATTAGAGACTACAAAAAATAAATACCGAAAATATTCAACCCTTGGAGCACGGTGGTGAGATAGTATACCAACCGTATACCAACAGTGTGTGCCTGATAAGACTAACAGAAGGAATAAATTTTCACTCAATGACATAGGTTTCTATTTATCACAGTTTGATCATTTGTTACACGAAACATTTATAATTCTTAAAAGTGATAGCATTTTGAAATTATTTACATCTTTAATTTATTTGTTTTTGGATCTAAAAAACGCATTATCGCTATGAATCTACAAGAAAACGGATTGAAAACACTTTCACTCCCATGGATTAATTTGTTAAAAAATAACTAAAGACCAGTATCATTAGAAAAGGGTTTTGAACCTGTTTGAGATTTCAGCGTAATTTTTTTTTAGTTTTCGAAATTTTTTAAAAAATATACTTTATTGAATTATTGCAATCTGCCACTCGCGGGCAATAAGTAACAGTGCTAAGTATGTATACAATCATTCCATAAAAACAAAAATAAATAAATGTAATAAAAATATATACATGCGGTATAAAAAAAACAAAATAAAAAGAAAATTAATGTGTAAATGTAATAAAAATAAAGTCTAAAAATAAAATAATTGCTTACATTCATACCATAATTACACTATGCTTTCGAAAATAATAGTTTCTTTTATTCATTTATCGTCATTTTATGCTGCTATGGATAATTGGACGATGCTAAATTCTTAAATTTTTCCTATCCATTTATAATTATGATATGTATCTTTAACGAGTACCTGACCATAGAACAGGCTTGGGATCCCCATTTTACGTCCCATATGAAGGACGGCACTAAGGATTTTTTACACCATTTTAAAATACCCTAGGGTCACTTGCCAGCTGTGAACCGGAGATCTTGGTATAGCTGGCTGTTGTGCTAACCACTACCGTTTAGTTATCCATAAATAATAATAATGAACAAATAAATAATGAATTATTTTCAATAGAATATTTCTCTTAGTTTATAATGCTCTAAATATTATCAAAATTGATTACTTCGCAATCATGGATTATTTATATACATATGTTATTTTGTTACTTTAGCTCCATTAAAGAAGGAGAAAAGCTCAGCGTGTAGAGTGCTCAGTTGCTCGGCCGAAGAGTTCAAATACAGATGTAACAGATAAATTATTTTATTTAACTGCCAGGAGTGGACCTTGTAGGATCTACAGACTGTCCTCGATCTAACCAGCCTCGATAAAGTGGGTGCCTTTAATAGGGGGTCAAATCTGGCGGTTGAACGTGATCTAGGACAAATCACCTTTCTGCACAAGCATATTCCTAAAACCAATACATTCTCTATCATGTTCAGAAGAATCTTCATTGATCATAGTGGTAGAGGTTAAGAGTTTAATTTTTTTAACTTCATTGAAATACGTTAATGTGAAGTAGAGTACGTCATCGAATCGGAAGACTGGATTATAAAAGCGGCAAGATATACAAGGATGGATCACGGAGATTGGCTGTGGTGGAGGAGGCCTGATTTTTTTCAGGACGGTAGTGCCATTATAATAAAAAAATACGTGAGCTATTAAAATACTAGGCATACAAAAACGTTGCTGAAATCTTGATTTTAGAAAGATACAGCATTTTGAAATGAGGAGTGAGGGAATTTGAAGAAGTTGGGGTGCTCTTTTAAACTACATCTTAAAGTAGTTGGTCTAAATTTTATTTTTAATTTCAAACTATTTAGCAACTATCCATTCTACAACTTTAATTTATCGACGAAAATTATTTCAATGATTGAGTGTCAGGAAAATAGAATCAGTAGCTCAGTGGTAGATCACTAAGTTGCTATGCTGAGAATATGGAGGTTATGTCCGGCTGGGGCCGATAAATTATTTAATCCTTTAAAGGTTGTATATGGGCCCTCTGGAATGTGAAGAATCCTCCTATGGTTTTCCCATCTTCTATAAAGCGATACGCTTAATTGTGGGAAAAACCTGGAGGTTGAACATGATCTCCCTGCACAACCGTTGTCTAGGACAACGGTACAGTCTCTACCTTGTATTGAGCCCTAAACCTTCATGGATTGTAGTAGTCTAGTGTTTTTGTTAACGAACTCTGCCCCAAAATACAAAAATTGATAACTCCCAATCGTTTACAGAACGTTCATTTGTTATACGCCTTCAATTATGAGAGAGAATAAAACCTGCACCACTATAACTTACGAAGGATCTCCGGTTCAGCACGTGGTGGAGACGGTACTGTTTCTAAGCGAACGGGGTTGTCCAGTGAGGTGAGTTGGTTGAGTTCATGCTCAACCACTATATTTTCCCCATATTAAGGGTATGTAATTTAATGAGGCCGGGTGAGCCCCAGAAGGTTCTGTAGATCCCTCATGGATGATCCATGGCCATTAATAGATTAAATAAGTTTACTGCCGCTCAGTAACTCAGAGCTCTACGCGCTGCATCTCTATTAAGGGAGGATCTTACAATTATATAATAGTTGTTTACTCATAAAATTGGACTAGAGTTTATTTTGTGCATCAAGATCTCGCTTCAATAAACACTATTGATGTTTAAACCTCTTTTAAGTGACTAATTCAGAGAAGTAAATAATAAATTAATAGTTTAAAATAACTATTAAATTATGTCAGGAATATCTAATTAAATAGGTTCAAACATCATTAGAGTTTATTAATTGGTGGTCTTGATGAGTACACATTAAAGTCATAAGCAATGTTGATATAGAATCTAGTAACCAATTAGGAACCATTATAAGTCTCCGCAGACTATTGTTTAATATTTTAAGTTTAAAAGGAAATTAAGTTGGTACAAGAAATGATATCACTAATTTATCGATCAATTTTTACGATTAAATCCAGGAAACGTCAATGTGATCATTTTCGTTTCATTTGAGAACGATGACAATTATATTATAATTTCTAAGTTTCTGTGGAGCTGGGTAGCCCAGTGAGCAAATTCGTGTCCTGCTGTTCAAGAAAATTATTTATTTTGTTATCGATATTTCGGGTTCAGGAAATCATCCTGTTGCCAATGTTGCCAACCTCTACCAAATGTACATTTCTTTTCATCGGGGAAGAACCTGCCAGTATACCGTAAATGTAGTAAAATTGCCTCCTTGCACAACCATTGGTAAGAACAGTGGTTCCCAACCTTTTTAGTACCACGCCCCCCTTTTGAAATGAATGCCATCCAGGACCCCCCCCCCCCCTCCTGTTCGAATGAATGTCTCCCATATAGCACAAAAACATATGAAAAAAACAAAACAAGTATTACATTAAAAACAAAATATTTAGTTTTAATATCACAAAATAAATAAGTGAAAAATAACCAAATCTAAGTGAGAATTTAGTTTATTTCAGTGCTTGGGAACCAAGGGACCCCAGGTTGACAACCACTAGTCTAGAAGCAGAAATTCTTGGCTATGCCATGAACCCAAGAACCTGGCTTTAAGACAGAGATGTCTTTGTGTTAGAGGAATTTTCTGATTATTTTTTGAACCCAGGCAAAATATAGTATATTTTGCTTAGAAGGTTATTTAGTTCATCTGAGCTTTCCCATATTTTTTTTTAAAAAGAGTTATAAAATAAATTTTAAATAGATATATAGACAAAAATATAGATATGAAGAATTATTTTGAAATAATTACAACCCGGACATATAAGAGTGACGCCTGAATCGTTCAGTCCTATAAGGTTGGGCATTAGGATTACTTAAGAAAAAAGTAATTTTATATAATGATAATACAATTTAGTGTAATAAAACTTATTGCGACGTATTACCTATTGCCCAGATATCGACTGGGGGTCCGTAGAGAGTGTCTCCCACCAGCAACTCCGGCGCACGGTACCATCTTGTTGCGACATAGTCTGTGTAGTTCTCTCCAGGACCTACGGAAAAATAAAACTTGAAATTTAGATAATTCTCATTGAGAAGAATTCATGAAGAATTCCATACTAATTGAAGTGAAACTAATATCAACCAATACACCTTTGCTTCCAACAGACAGCACATCACATAGAATATGAAAAGATGTTAAAGACAATAAGGAGTAGAGCAGCTCAATAGATATGACTGTGGATTTTTTGTCTATACTCGATTTTGTTTGTAATAGATATTTTATATCAGGTCTATCAACCGTTTATGAATTCTGGGTTTGGAAAATCCTCAGGGAACTCACCCATCCTCTGTAAGGTGTAAGCAATCGTTTGGGGAGAGTGAATGCTCACCAAAACATCTTTTATTAACGTATTATAACGAACTCTGGGTTATAACATGGGTGATTGTTTTTTTTTAAGGCTAGTAGTTGGGCTAGCAATATTTTATATCATATACAAACTGCAGACGACTTGCTTTAAAGTAAGGAAAAAACGACATCTATGCAGGAGGCTTTTCGCAGGCCGAATAGGAAAACTCAATTTTCCTTATTGAATAAATAACAGTCCTGAAAGTTATAAATTAATTGTCCTGACGTCTCTTGAAATAAGAAAAAAATAATGTGCAGAATATTTTTTTCATACGCTATGAAGGAAGGTTTAAAAAAATCATTCGAAGATTCGAATAATATAGTGCTAAGAACAGATTTCTATTCCATATTACTATAAAAGAAAAATTAAGTTCACACTGGACTTAACTCGACCAAAGTAAGAACATGTATCTATTCCCAAAAAGATCAGACGAAAATCACAGCAGTATATTAACTGTTATCTAATTTTATCAGTGCTCGAACAGAATGTGTAAATAGGGTGAAATCCTATACGATTATGTGATGACGGGTCATGAGTGAATCATCATGTTTTTCCCCAAACCCAATGAAGGAAGGATTGAGTGTGCCCAATTCATGAAGGGTGAGTGTTTTCAGGCCCCAAAATCCATCTACGGCTGAAATAACAAAAATACATTATCCCGACATAATTGTCACAAATTATCCAGCCCTTATCGAACCTGGTCAGAAGACTTGAGTCATAACCATTGAGCTGCAACAGTCTTCAGGTGCCACTATATTATGGAACATATTAACAGAAAAAAAAATATGATGAATGCATTATTCAAAATAATTTTAAAATTAAACTTTATATATATATATATATATATATATATATATATATATATATATCACTTAACGTTTCTCAATTGATGTCTGTCTCACTTATCAATATCCATAATTGTTAAAAAAAAATGGTCAGGGTGGAGGTCAGAGAAAGAATTCCTTAAATAGAGATGAACTATTTATTTAAAAACAACGTTTCGACCCACATTGCAGGCCTTAATAATAATATGTAGCGTTTGAAATGAATATATTTTGCTTTATTACTTATTATTCTCTTTGTTTTAAATTAATTTATATGGTTTGTCATCATTATTGCCACTTGGCTCATACCCCGTTGATCTAGTTCATACATTTTAGATATTTTTATTTTATTTTATCAGGGAGCGGATTGGCTCAGTGGTAGAGCACTGAGTTGCCATGCCCAAGGCCCTGCGTTCAAATCCCGCTCCATTGCAGACTTTTCTTTAATCTGTTAGCCGCTGGAGATGGATCCTTCAGAATCTAGGACCCTACTGAGGCTCAGCCTCTATAAAGTGAGTATCCAAAATAAGGAGGGGGAATCTGTAAGGTAAGCATGATCTTGCACAACCGTTGTCCAAGAAACAGTAAAGACTCTACTATGTACTGAACCCCAGACCCTTCAAGGGTTGTAGTGTTACATTTTTTTTTCCATTTTTTTATAATTCAAATCACTCCGACACGTTTGTATTTGGTTTACTCCAATAACACTGTTTCATGCTATGTGGATTTAAGGGAATTTAATCCGTCAAACGCTTTAAGAACTTCAACAATATACTGTCATTGCTCATGATAACTTTAATTCACTGCTTATTGAAAATCATCATAAGTCTCGGGATCAAATAAATGCATATCGCATTTATACGCATTCGTGTCTCAACGAAAATGGTGGGAGTAGTCAGCGTGACATGGGGAAGGTTGAGAAGTGAAAATGAGATCCAAACAAACAAAAGTAACGCAATTCGAGGAAATCTTTAGTTAAAATTTTATTGTAGGAACCATTATTAATATTTATAATTTGATTATAAATAAAAAGAATGGTAACGGGTAATTAAATAGTCAGTTTTATAAATATTTATTGTTGTCAGACAATCAATATCAAAGCCCATCCCAAAGCTTGTTTTGCGCAGGCCCAGAACAAATTTTTTTTCTTCAACGAAGCGGTCAATAGCTTTATGGTAACCACCCACTATCAATATTATTGAATCACATATTGCGCAGTTACATATTTTTAGTGCATCAATACAAAACAATATCCTTCTGATCGCAATGCTGCAATAGGGGGAGATATGCGAGGATGTACCATCGAAGTTTTTTATTTCACACTTTTTTAAGATTCTATATTTAGTTTTCAAACAGCCTTGTTTTGGCTTCTAATATTTATTTCGCTAAATCCAGAATGTGTTCGCCTATTTTCCTCTGGCACGATGGAAAAATAATTTTGCCTCTACGGCTATGACATAAGCTGGAGAGATAATGGAGACAAATGAGGTGAATATAAGATGAAAGAAAACTACGTACCACATAGTTCTTAAATATTTATATGACTTGTAAACAGGTATATTTGAAATTACATAGTTGTGCTTTCTGGCTGAACTAAAACATTAAATTATTTCCGTAATAATACTTTATTATTTAGGATAGCATTTTATTCGTAGCATTTTTTCTTTTTTCTCTTTTTAACATTAATCTAGTCAATACAAAAAGGAATTATATATTAATAAACACCGTTTATACATCATGGTATTTATTTAGAAACATGTTATCCAAAATAGTGTTATAAATCATATTGGCTTTAAGAAAATCCAGTAAAAGAGAGATATTCAAAAAAGTATATTTGGAATTGGTTCCACACCGATTTTTTTTTGTATTAATAATAATTATTCATAAGCATTTAATTAATTAGTATCAAATTTCTTTTGGAAATTTTAAAACTTGTAAATCTACTTTGATGTAAATGGAAATTGGAATATTTTGAAATTTGATAATTTTCATATAAAAAATTAGAATCGTCAAATTGCTTATGGACGATTCTAAAATAAAATTAATAATTTATTTATTTATTTCAATATCCTATCCTCAAGAAAAATTGTATTTACGTAAAAAGATAAATATATTAATAAAATTAATCTGATTTCATAATAGATTAATTAGTTCTATTTTTTTTTTATATTTATCAGTTTACATCTAGTTTTTTTTCAATTAGTTTATTTTTATATATATTTTTTTATCTTGTATATTTAGCCACGATGAATCGTTGGTCAGTAATTAATAGTTTCTTACTATTTGTGAATTGATTTTGACCACCCGAACTATTTACTCCATATATCTTATGCGATCAATCAATAATTATTCAACAAAATATATTATTTATTATTATTTTGCTCCGGTTAGGTTGTGTTTTTCGTTACTATATTTATCTATGTATGGATGCTGCATGAAAAATAAATACCTGCAATGATGGCTGAAACAATGATTTCTAGTCAATATTTTCTTATTTGAATTTTGACCTCCACGCGAACCATTTACTCCTTCATAAATATTTATTGAGCTGTCTAAATATTTAACAAATAGTTGGCTAAATATTAATATCCAAATATTTTTAGTACATAATATGTAGAACGAATCATACAAATTATTTAACATGTACATGAACGTTTTAAATTATAATATTTAAAAATTATAAGGTACCAGTTCCCCAGGTTGACGCTTTGAGTTAAGTTACAACTAGTATTATTTGTTCATTCGTTTCCTTTTTAATATTCACCAAAAATACAGTTTATCATTAGCTTTAGTATGGAAAAATGAATGTAATTATGCGAGATGTTTATATTTCAGTAATCATTTCATCAAGAAATGACCGTTTCAACAAACATATACAATCTATACTTCGAAATGTCAGTATATAAATTAAACGTTTATTTCTTGATGAAATTATTACAGAAATATACACGTTTCCTATAATTATATTTTTTTTCCATGCTAAAACTCACGATAATTTTTGGAGAATATTAATAAGGAAACTAATAAACAGTTAAAATTGATGTAACTCAACTCGAAGCGACATCCTGCGGAACTGATACCAATTATTTAAATAACACATGTATATTCAAGTTTTTTAAAAAAATACCCTTTCCAGTAAATTAACATACTCATCAGCCTGGCGAATCCAAAATCACATAACTTAACAACGCCATTTGCGGTGAGCAGAATATTCTCAGGTTTGATGTCCCTGTGGATGCAGTTGTGCTGGTGGCAGTAGAGGATGCCGTGGAGGGTCTGCCAGATGATCTGCTTCACCAAGCTCTGAGGGCAACCTTGAGGGTGTCTCTCCAGCTCTCCCAGGACGGTCCTTTCGCAGTACTCGAAGACAAGATGGAGTCTCCTCTTCCGCCGAAAAACTTCCACGAGGTTGACGAGATTCGGGTGCTTCAGACTCTAGAAGTTCGAAGATGATAAGAAACATAATAGTATAAATGATTTCTTTAGTTTAACATGTAAGATGTTACAAGTTACATGTGACAAAAAGGCATCTATTGTTACTTCAATTTTCATCTGGGTAATGCTGAAATATGAACAGCATAAGTTGCTAATGGACAAATTTTACTTCTTATCATATATCAAGGGTGCGGAATAGCTCAGTATGTACTGAGTTACTGAGTGGCAGAAAAATGATTTTACAAATTAATTTTAAAATTGTTTTATCTTAATTCAATAATTTGTGGCATTAAATCCTTCTATCGCTTCTAGTAATGGTGTTTTACTTAACATCATGATATTATCAGAGAAAAAGGGGAGGAGTTATTTTGAATAAAAGCTTACAATGATGTTTTCTAGCCTTCATTTGCTACATCTTTTACAACAATTAATGATAAAATTGGCATTGTTTTTATACCATTACTATTCATTTTTACACAAATTTCTTATCGTTTTTCTATTTTAAATTATATTTAGGATTTTTAATTACATAAAGAGCAAACAAAAATAATTGATAACTTACAATTTTTATTATTTGTTTTATGAATATTACCTCTCAAAGAGCTTGATTAATTATTTCCAAGTTTTAATAAAGAGTAATAGAAATTTATGAAAAGATTGAAATGTATGTAAAAAAAATTAGCAATTTTCTTTCAAAAGTCAATACATCTACTCAATCAATCAAAAACTATAATTTCTAAGAAGAATTAATGGGATAGAAAAAAATCTTTATTCTTGGACTATGTACTTCATCAACGATGTTGTATTACGAAGAAAAAATAAATTTCCTTTTCGTTAAATAAGGAACATAATTATTGAAATAAACAAATAAAATAGAATAAATTAAGATTACTCTTGTGAAACACTGAGTAATTAAATTACCTAATGAATATTTGACACTCAAATATTATTCAGTGTATATCAAATCTAATATTTCTCTCTGTTAAATAGGTGTTTGTAAACAAAATTTCCAATATAAAGTTATTTTATTTCCACGAAAAAGCATACTTAATAATTTTTCAAAAGTTATTAAAAGCTTTCTGTTCGAAGCTTTTATGTCAATGCTAGGATATTTTTGCAATAAACATAATTTAAAATATAAGAGAATATTAGCAACAAAAATTAATAACAAGAAACATAAAGTATATAATGTTATATGTTACAAAACGGTGGCTATTGTCAAATTTCAATGTCACTTCAAATTTTCTAAGGGTATTTCATACAATTTTGAAATCGGAACACCATAACTTGCTTAAAGAAATATTTGATTACTTTTAATATTTCAAGAGAGTAGGTTAGCTCAATTGGATAGCAAAGTAAAAAAAAAATCCTTTTTGTTAAATAAGGAACATAATTATTGAAATATATAAATAGAATCACAAATAATAGAAAAACAACAAAATAAATAAATGTGATTCTAGTGAAGTGTTATCAACATAGACACTATTTAAAAATATTACCTTCATACAAGACTGAAAAGACAAGAAACTGCTCGACGTTTTCGCCTACTTCAACATTTACTGAACAAACGCTCTAAGCTCCCAATTAATTACAAAAGACTCATTTGCATGGCAGTTAGCAGACCTATTTGGACATACGGAGTTGAGCTTTGGGGCTCTACTAAACCATCCAATTCATCTCGTATCCAATCCTTACAATCCAAAATCCTTCGTGAAATCCTCAATGCTCCTTATTATGTCACAAACAAACTCATCCATCATGGTCTTAATATCCTATACTATATGTTGCTGATTTGGCCCAAACTAGATGCCTATCCTTCCATGACAAGCTCCATACACACTTGAATCCGCTGGTCTCTCAACCTGCTTCCCATACTATTCCTAATAACCCTCCGAGGCGTCTGAAAAGATGATGGCCTGGAGACCTTCTACTGTAGAACTTTATTGGAGTGCTACCGATGGGTAGTTACACCACAAGTGTTGTTTTTTTCATGTCATTTGTTCATATTAGCAGATTTACTTGTTGTAATATTATTACAGTTGTAAATATCAATAAATTAATCTAAAAAAAAATATTACCTAATGAATAACCGGCATTCAAATAATATTCATATATGTATTTCAAATATAACATTTTTCACTATCAAAAAGGTGATAATAATCAACTTTTCCAATACAAAGTGGAGTTATTTCCAAGAGAAGCCCACATAATAATTTTGTAAAGGTCTTTATATTAACTTTTGAATTATAACTCCTCAATTGCTTTATGGAGCTTTTAGGTCATTATCATAATCCTTCCCTATCTACCGCTGCGCAGTGTGAGGATGGAGTTTTTAGGTAAATGCTAAAAGCTAAAAATTAGTAATTGTTTCAATAAACATATCTTAAAATATACGAGAATAGGAAATACAAATAAAAAATATATTAAAGAACATAAACTGTTTAAACTTTGTATTATATGTTTTGTCTTATATATATAAGTTATATGTTATATATAACTTATATGTTATATATACCTATCGACAAATCTTTAATACCTTGAGAAGCCTGATTTCACGAAGGGCTATCTTCCTGATAAGAGGGTCGTCTTCAGACTCAACGAATTTCTTGATGGCGACCAATTGCCCAGACTCCCGATTCCTACACTTAAATACAACTCCATAACTCCCTTCTCCAAGTTTTCCCAACTTTTCATATCTTTCCATGAGCCTGGAAGAGGCTCTTGACCTGAAATAAAAATTATTTAAAAAAATTAATAATGAATAATGTGAAAAATTATATTAACATTGCTATATGTGAAATTAGAAGTACCTAAGTAAATATGGTAAGAGAGTAAGGGCAGGTAGCGTAAACTGACCCTTAGGGTTTATTACCTTTACTCTCAGAGATAAGGGCAGTTGTCGGGAAACAGCATCCAATTCAAGAAGTAAGAAACATGATGAAGAATGAAGTCACATGTATCACATAAGTCATATAAAGCTCCCCCCTTTCTTTCTAAGCAGTTTTATAAGCTATCTTTGTAACCATGATCAGCACCAATAAATATAATGTTATTCTATAATTATTCTTATTTAATAAACAACTCCTGGTCAGTCAACCACGTTAACCTTTGGAGAAGAGTATATATGTCTCTTATTTATTAATAGCATAAAACTACTATATATTAAGGATAACGATCTCAGGGTGGCATCCCATTTAAGTATTTAAATATATTTATATATCTGCCTTTTCCTTGAGATCATAGCATGGACAGTGAAGCCAATATAGCAACATAAACTATGCATCATTTTTTTATGTTGAGAAGCAAATTTCCTCTAACAATATTTACCTACGCACAATTTTCTTGAACATTACAATATTATATAAAAAAGTTTATAATGCCATAAACTACAAAAATCATCGGTGTTTTCTAGCTCTTGTGTTTTATACATTTGTTTAGTCTTTTCTCGAGCTCTATCTTTTAAATTTAAAAGATATTTTTAAAAATTGACAAATCATACATTGACACAAGCCATTGTTCCTGTTTTCTTTAAGCCGTTACACAAAATATAGCACTGTTTCTGAATTTAAATGGAATATACCGATTAAAAAAAAATAAAACAAGCTACGCCTTATTTCAATATTACGATTTTAGGACTGGTATAACAATACAGAAAATACCGTGAATAAGATTAGGGAATTTAACTTATGAACTATAAAGTATTTTTAAACAAAACTTAAAATTAAAATAAAATCATAATTTTATTTAATGCAAAATACTCGAGACCTCAAACCAATACTGAGTGGGTACCTATATTTAATAGGCTTACAAGGGGAGTAAAAAATAAATAATAGGCTGAACTTCAATTTCTGGAATAATGTTGTGCTAACTTTACAAAAACGTCTAATGCATGTGTTGCAATTAGATGAACATTTGATTATTTAGGTCTCAAAGATATTTAGAACTTAAATCTCTAAATTACTGAGAACAAACTTACCAATCAGCCTCATGGTATCACCAGAACATACAACAACAAAAATTCCAGATGATGTTACTATTTTCTGAATGATAAGTCTGTTTAGACAATTTTTATGACATGTGCTGCATGTGATCTTCATGGATACAATTTTTTTTTTTTTTTTGCAGAAAATATTGCCTAATCGAAAGAACTGCCAAGTGTTGCATACATACACCTATACTTATTTAACTATAATTATATATTTCAAAAACGTATTTTAAAAATATTTTAAACTTAAAAGTACGCCGAAAATAATTCGAATGTCTACACTATTATTTAGACAGGCTTGTTCGTTAAATCTCTGCAAACCGCCTTTCACGTTAACAGAGGTTAAAACGAATCATGAAATATTTAAAAAAATATATTTTTTCGTTAAATAAGTGTGTTTCATTACATTCAGAATTTATTTATCTGAAATAAAGTGAATTTTATAACAAATGAGATAATGCAGTAGTAATAAAATTAGCATACAATCGATAATTAGAACATATTTATTTATTCAATTGTTGATAATTAATAAAATATATCTCATTGTGTTTTGAAATTTTTTTTTTTTAGTATACTGAACTTCATCAACGTACAAATCAAAAAATAAATATCGCGTATTTAATTAAATCAAGGATTTATCAATTCAAACTATCATCTTATTAATTAGTAATTATAACAATTTTTAACGAACATGGAGATATGAATTATAACAATCATGTCAAATAAGTAAAACTTCTTCTGATGTGCACCAGTTTTTTGTTTTTTTCTTTGCTATTTCATTCATCTGGAAAAATCTGACCCTGTGGGACAAGGAGACCTATCTTCTACAAAGTGGGTACCCTTAATTAGGGGAAAAACTGCCGATTGAGCGTAGGTCTCGAACAATTCACCTCTTTGCATAACCGTTGTTTTAAAAACAGATCAGTCTCTACCATGTAATGTACCCAAGACCCTTCATGGTTCGTAGTGGTACAGGTTTATTTATTTTTGTTTAGCTCTGAACTTTTATTATTTTGTTAATGGAAAGATATAAAAACGATTTGAGAATGATCTAACTAATCATAAATTATAATGCATATAAAAAATTCTGCCTAAGATTTAAATTTCATTAAATACTGTTGTATTGTGTAATGTTGAAGGCAATGTATGAAAGATGACTTTGTACCCAAGTTAGGTAAGTATTTAAAAGTGGTCATACGGAAGAAGGGATCAGTATATTTAGAATTTTTGTTAGTACAAGTTTGTTATGTGTTATTAATAAAATATATAAAATTATCTATTTCTGTGATTTATAACAAATACTTACTTTTATCTATCAAATATTTCATAAAAGTACCTAAATAAATATTCTGTTTATGCACTCTGCTTTGATTTCTATCGATAACGTCTCTTGAGCTGAATCATCCATCAGATCACATCATGATAAGGGGATGTCGATGCTATTCCCAACACGCACACGGATCTATACGCACCTTGGAAACAAAGAAATACAACCACAAAAGTACCTAAGTCCTTCGCTCCTTAAACAAGAAGGGGAAGAACTGTACGTTTGTGAATATTATATATCTATGTCAATTTAAATCTAATTTTGTCAGAAAATATCATAACGAATAAAATATGTTAAAATGTTTATTTTATTTTGTTATTAATAATCATTTAATTAATTTTATTTATTATTACTATTGTTATCGTATATTCCCTATTTAAGAGAGCGTTTGAACTAGAACAATTTTTATGGTAACATAAAATTAAAAAATCATTTTGATATTTGAACCAAAGGGATTGATGATCTTAGGATACACATGAAATCCAAAACAAAATCCTAATTCACTATTAAGATTTTTGTAATATTATTATAAAGAATTATGTTATCCTTAATGATCATATGTAAATTTCTCTACCATATTTATTGTAAGTAGGGAGCGGAGTGGCTCAGTGGTAGAGCACTGAGTTGCCATGCCGGAAATCCTGGTTCAAATCTCCCTGCAGGCCATGACTTTTATTTAGTCTGTTTGCAGCGGGAGATAGATCATATAGGATCTAGGAACCTCCTGGGGCCCACCCAGCCTCTATAAAATATTATAAAAATAGGGTAACCAAAATAAGGGGGGAAAATCTGATGGTTGAGCGTGACCTAGGGCAAGTCACCTCCTTGCAGAACCATTGTCCATGAAACAGTACAGTCTCTACCATGTACTGAACCCCAGACCCTTCATGAGTTGTAGTGGTACAGGTTTTTTTTATTTTTTATATTTATTGTAGGCCATCATCAGAATCCTCCCGTCTCTTACCGCGTTGCGATGTGAGGTTCCTATCTATAGCGCCTGGACCAAGTATTGCAAGTTAAGAATAAATAAAATTCGGTTATTTGAATAGCGAAACTGTGAAACTGTGTGGTAATGTCATTTTAGTAGCTTAATACATTATAAAATTATCCTTAATATTTTACTATGAGGGAATGTTTCTTCATATATGAGTACAGCAGTAAATAGTAAAAATATTAGATTATAAAGAAAATAGATTATGTACAGTTATAGCAAGATAATTAATAAAACAAAATATGTCATCGTTTAAAGAGTGGGGGGAAATCGTAAACAAAATAAATTATAAATTTGATTTAATTTTAAACTCCGAGGGTACTTGGGAGGGAGAAATGTCCAAAATGTTAGAACTGTACAATGATTATTTTATTCAACTTTGCCATGCAAAAGCATCAGAGGGCACACACCACTCCCTCTACAGCTCTTAATATAAAACAATAGCTATAGAGTTACAATACCTAAGCCATTTGAAAAATAGTTTAGTTATGAAATGTAGAGGGGAACTTCTGAAGCTAAATTACAAACATTTGATTAGAAAAATATACAGCTATGATCACTGTGTAATTTGAACAAAATTGAAAATGGTTTTCACTTCCTGGCAGTAATTCCCGTCCTAAAATAGTAAAGAAAAAAAAAATACTTAAAACATGAGCTGATCTCAAAACAAAAACTAAGAGATATTGGGAATGGGGGTGAGAATTTAATAGGTTTACATAATTTTGCAAGAAATGCAGGCCGATATAGGAAATTTTTAATTTCAGAATTTAATTATTAATGTCAAAAGGAAATTTAATTTAGTTTTAGTTTTGTTAATATTTATTAGTTCAATCAAACTCCCGGCAGACGGTATAAAGATGCTGTGGTTGCTAATGTTGTAAATAAAATAAAAAAGAAAACACTGTAAATAATTTATTAATAAAAGAGCATTTATATCTATCTATCTAGTATTATGAGAAAAAATTGTCCGTATAGATAATCACCCATATAACATTATATATATATATATATATATATATATATATATATATATATATATATTTTTTTTTTTTTTTTTTTTCCTTGGGTGTATAAAAACGCACAACCCTTTAGTCCAAAATTCATTTGTTCCATCTATTCTTTATAAACGTTTCGACCCAAAATGGCCATTTTCAATATAATGCTTTCATCATCTCTCAAAACAGTGTAAAACTCTATCTGCAAAAAAACATCAAAAAGAAAATTCAAACAATCACAAAATTTAACATTATAAATTTTTTTTTTTAAAACAACAAATTTCTGAACACCTTAAATTAGTTGAAATGCTTCAATTCTATAAGTGTTATAATTTCTACATTATTATTGTCCTTACAATAGTACAGAAAAGATAACTTTTTTTTTTTTAGATTTATAGATTGAATATTTGAAATAAGCTAGGTGTGTTCTATCCCACAGTCAGTTACAATAGCTAATAAGTGGAGCTGGGACTTTTTCCAGTCTGGATTAGTAGAATAATAATAATGACTTATTATATTTTATTTATTACATATTAATTTCTACTTTTAGGCAAACAAAACATTAGAGGTATTTTAAAAATTCTTTTCATTAAAGAATATTGAGGACTATCTTTTAGTTCTATTTTATATATATCCAAAAACAATTTGTTTAAAATTACTGAATTTAATAGATAGATTTAAGGATAAGCGTAGTGTGTGTTAAAAGGTTGAAATATTTTATTTAAATATTATTAATATTTTAATGTATATTAGGAAGCTGATAATTTGTAGAAATAAATTTTTTTTAATTATTTTTATTTTTATGTTCTTATAATTTAAAAAAAAAAATTGGGACGGTTTGGGTCGAAAAGTTTATAAAGAATAGATGAAACAAATGAATTTTGGACTAAAGGGTTTTGTGTTTTTATACACCCAAGGAAAAATATAATTTTAAAATCCAGTACCCTAGACGATTATATATTTTTTTTAACAAAATTGAATCACAGAATTTGATGACCTTAGGGGTTTATACCTTAAATCCAAAACATAATTCTCTATTCAAATTTGTTTTCTTGTTATTCTTAAAGATTAATAATAATATCCTTAATGAGTAGAAGTAAATTTCACTACCGTATTTATTGTGGATTAAGAATAAATAAAATCCTTTTATTAGAAAACTAAAACTGAGAAACTGCGTAGTAATTTCATTTTTTTTCCTGTACCACTACAACTCATAAAGGGTATTGGGTTCATTACGTGGTAAGACTGTACTGCTCTTAGGACAACAGTTATGCAGGGAGGTGTTAGTCCCAGACCAAGCTCAACCATTAGATTTTTCTCCAAGTAAGCGCACTCATTTTATAGATCCCGCACTGTCCATCCCCCGTTTGTTAACAAATTAAATAAATCATTTGCCATAGCCGGATTTGAACCCGGGACCTTCCTTATGACAAACAGTTTAAGATATTATCCAATCCTTAATATTTTACAATGAGGAAATGTTTTATGTATCAGTAAAATTTGTCTTCGAAAAGACAATTTTTATAACAAACAGTTACTTTTTCCTGTTGTACTTTTTTTAAAGGTGGATTACTCACACTGTATATTTAATAAAATATACAGTAAAATAAATTCAATATGAAAAATTTCAACGTAAATACGTTAAAAAGTTTTAAGGTCATCTGGGATCAATAATAAAATCTCAAAAAATGGTGTATTTGACAAATATAACACATAAAAGAAAAGTTTCACGAACCTGGAATTGCGTATTTAAGGTAGGTATGATACCCCAACTTATCCCACAAAATCGACTTGCCAGAAAGTCGTCCTTCACATCATCGGTTTTACACATTATGGCAATTTTTTCAAGGAAAAAAAAGGCTAACGATTTATATCAAACTCGTTGTATGGATGAAAAACTAAATGATCTTTGATACCACATAATATATATTTATGTTTTTTTAGATTAATTTATTGATATTTACAACAGTAATAATTTTACATCAAGTAAATTTGCTGATATGAACAAATGACATGAAAAAAAAACACTTGTGGAGAAACTACCCATCGCCAGCACTCCAATTCTTTTCAGACGCCTCGGAGGGTTATCGGGAATAGTATGGGAAGCAAGTTGGGAGACTAGCAGATTCAAGTGTGTATTGAGCTTGTCATGGAAGGATAGGTATGATATTGGGCCAAATCAGCAACAAATGGGATATTAAGATCGTGATGGATGAGTTTGTTTGTGACATAATAAGGAGCATTGAGGATTTTACGAAGGATTTTGGATTGTAAGGATTAGATACGAGATGAATTGGATGGTTTAGTAGAGCCCCAAAGATGAACTCCTTATGCCCAAATAGGTCTGATAACTGTCATGTAAATGAGTCTTTTGTAGGTAATTGGGAGCTTAGAACGTTTGTCCAGTAAATGTTGAAGTAGGCGAAAACGTCGAACAGTTTCTTGTCTTTTCAGTCTTGTATGAGGATTCCAAGTGAGACGTTTGTCCAGATGGAGTCCTAGGTAACGTATCTGTTCGACAGTGATGAGTGGAATATTATTAAAGGATACAGTAGGCAGGAATTCGTAGGTTTACGACGGAGAGTGAAGCTAATTTGATGGGATTTATTAGGATTTATTTTAATTCTCCAATTTTGACACCATTCTTGAAGGTTTGAGATATACATTTATGTAAGTATTCATTTGGGGATTCCATTCTAATACACCACAATATCATATCGCTCAGAGCCTTGCAAGTTCCAGATATTCTAGGAAGGAGAGCAAGCTCATCCATATAGACAATTTAGGATGGTAAGATATTTTGTGATAACTAATATAATTGAGAGCGATTTTTTTTTTCTTTAATAATAGAAGATTTTTATGTGAGCCTGATTGTTTTAATAGATTATAACCGCGATATTTCCGGATGAATACTGTTGAAATATTAAAATAGGGAATAACTTCAACAATTGAAAGGCTGCTTAACAAAAATTGATGCAATATCAACAAACGTTGCTAAATAGTATGTCATTGAACGATACCGCCTCGTCCTTGTTGCTTTTCTAAGTCTATTCAATATTTCGAGTGGAAGGAGAAAAATAACTTTTATTCCTTCCAGTTTTAATTAGCTTAATTATGAATTATTACCTGTAGAACCGCGCTCATCCGACCTTGATGGGGCTAGGCTATCGATCCAATCTGGCGGATTAATCAGGGGTGGGATAGTACTAATGAAAGTAATAATTATATGTAACACTCTTATGTTAGGGATGAGGATAAAAAAAAGTTGTGTGATGCGCGTTCTAGATTTTTTATGAACCTACATATAAAACTTTTTTTATGAAAAATTAAATCGAAGAAATAGATAGGTATACATATATATTTTCATTTATGTATTTACATATATTTTCATCAAAACGGTCCAAATAATTATAATCTATTTAAAAAATCTTCGGATTTAAATGTTTGAACATGACGTCTGTTATGTATATATATATATATATATATATATATATATATATATATATATATATATATATATATATATTGCAAAGTAATAAATACTAATTGGTTTTGTTAATAAATTGTAGGTTTGAATTTGAACAACTTTCATGAACTGTGAACATCAGCTTTTTGACAGCTTCACTCTTACAAAATGTTAGCTAAAATTAAGTGAAATTAGTTTTTATATTTATGCATTTTTAATGCTTACAAAAATAAATGAAAAAATCTTGATTCATAAGATGTTGAATAATTCCTAAATAATTAACTTTTATAAAATAAACCTATTACTATGAATTTAGAGACAATAATCCCTTTTCTGGTAGGAAATTTATTTCGTTCACATATAATTAATTAAATTTTTCCGTAAGTGTTACGAAATTTTCTTACGAAAAAAAATTCTAAATTTGGGTATGTTTAATCTTAAATAGTGTCAATAGATTGCCATTGACAAGGCCGAACAACGTTTGGATTCGTATAATTGTTTTAAATCAATACTCTTTGTTTTTCCCGGATTAGTTACATTGCATCATCTGTCGTGTGTTAAACAATTCACTATTAAATTCTAAAAGTGAAGACTAAGGTAGTTTTCACGTACATCAGTGAAGTGAGAATGTGTCACAAGAGAGTGAACCAATAGCTTTGTTAAAATAAATTATATATTTCTGTAATCACCGTATGAAATCTAAAGAAAAGTAGCCATTGAAAATCTAATTATTATTGTGATTATGTTAAAAATACAGAGTAATTATTTTTACATTCAGATACTTAAATATAAAATATTCATATGGAAAAGATTTACGAGCTTGAAAAATGTCTTATCTGAATTTTTAAGAGATGCACACGTTCAAGGTCTCCTGAGTTTAAATTATCGATTATATTTAGAATGTTCTCGAAAATGGATCAGTCGATTTTCATCAAACTCGTATCGATGTAAAACTAAATGCTTTTCGACATCAATTTTTTTTTACAACATTGCTTCCTCAAAATTACTTTTAGCTAAAAACTATTAAGGTTTACTAAACTCAAGGCATATACAAGTTAGGTATATGCCCTAAATGCTACAGTAACTTTTTTGCCAGCATAGTAAGTAGCAATAGATTTTACACAGTTTTTTTTTGTATAATTTTCTCGAAAAAGGTTAACAATTTCAATGAAACTCGTAGTGTCTAAATATATTAAAATGTTCTTTAGTATTAGCTATCTTTAGCTACCTCATTAAAACCATCTTACTAGGCTTAATGTAAAATAAAATAAATAAATAATAGTCAAAGTCTTAAATGTTTCCTTCAATTTTGTGTAATTGAGTAAAATTATTGTATTTGTCTCCTATTGTAAGCAATAAAAAAAAAGAAAAAAAAAGAATCAATATAAACTGTTGAAGGAGAGTTTAATATTTAGCCTGTACCTGTATCCACAAGGTAGTATCCTTGGCCCAATCCTTTATATAGTTTATACAGCTGACATCCCAACTCATCCTTACCACATATGCTTATGATACATGATCAGTCAACACCAATCCAGTTATTGCATACCAAAGCCTCCAATCCCATATCACTGATCTTGAAGAAAGGTGTCAAAACTGGAGAATTAAAATAAATCCCTTAAGTATCCTTTAATAATATCCCACTGGTGCCTGTAGGACAGTTCCGATACTTAGGGCTGCATCTCGACAAACGATTAACCTGGAATCTCCATACAAGAAGACTGAAAAGACAAGAAACCGCTCGACGTATCAGGCTACTTCAACACTTACTAGACAAACGCTCTAAGCTCCCAATAACTACAAAAGACTCAACTACATGACCATCATAAGACCTATTTGGACTTACAGAGTAGAGCTTTGGGGCTCCACTAAGCCATCGAATTCCTCTCGTATCCAATCCTTACAATCCAAAATCCTTCATAAAATCCTCAATGCTCCTTACTGTGTTACGAACAAAGTAATCCATAATGACCTTAATGTCCCATTTATTGCTGATTTGGCCCGAATCCGATATCAATCTTTTCATGACAAACTTCATTTCCACTCAAACCCACTAGTTTCAAACCTCGCAACCTCTTCAATTCCTGATAATCCTCCGAGACGTCGGAAAAGAAGATGGCCTCGTGATCTTCTAAGCTGAACTTTTTATTTGAGTACTACCACTGGGTAGTTTCTCTACTTGCCTTTATCTCGGGACATGATTTATCTTTCATTATATTTACTTGATGTATGCTGTATACAGTTTTAAATTCCAATAAATATATATATATATTTTTTTAAGTAGATCAGAAGATGGCCTTGTGACCTTTTAAATTGAGTACTATCACTGGTTAGTTTCTCAACTTGTCTTTATCCATGCCACTATGTAACATTTCTACCATTTACTTGTTTGTATTGTTTATGATACAGCTGTATATTTCAATGAATAAATAAATACATGTACTGTTATATATAAACAATATGTCGATAAGAATTGATGGTTAATATCTATACCAAGGTTGTGATGTTGAAGGATTATTGATCGAAGCGTGTTGGTCTGCTCACGCAAGTCAACTAATTTTTTACATTTATCGCAATTCTGGAATAAATTGATCATTTAATATGAATAATGCCGATGAGGATTTCCTTCACTTTGGCATTTAAAAAATTAAATCATTTCAGTTGCCAAAAGTCAATACACTATTGATAAAACGAAAAGTATATGTGTTCAGCCAAACATTAGCATGTGAGGGTATCTGACACAAAGTTTAAGAAACAAAAGGGAAACAATCGCTATAAATATTCAAAGTGAATTTCCAATTCAGTTCAATGTCACGGGCATCGATTTTCACAAGTGGGGGAATTATGTATCTTAGTTCTAGGAAATAAGTCTTAATAGTTTCCAAAATACAAAATACCTTAATATTATTATTTTAATAGTATCTCCTTTATGTAGTGCCATAACTATAATTCATAAAAAAATAAGCTAAAATTATAAAGTAAAAAAAAACACTAAAACAACCTATAAAGGATCTTGGGTTCAGTATATGGTAGAGACTGTACTATTTCTAGGCAACGGTTGAGCAGGGAAGTGATTTTTCTGAGATTATGCTCAATCGCTAGGTTTTTCTCCCATTAAGAGTACCCAGATTTTGAAGTCAGGGTGAGCTCCAATCAGATAAGATAGGGTCCAACCACGATTGTAAAGAGATTAAATAATTTATCTGTTAAGCTATTTATTTATATGTTAAGCTAAAGGACTATTTAATTTTAACCTAATTATTATTATTTATTATTTGAGTCTATAAATATTTTTTCATGACTAAACGTCTGTAATTTTCTCCAGCAGGTTAGGTTCTTAATATTTTACTATATGCTTTCGAGTTCTACATAGTTACTAATAAACTTACCTTTGGTATTCTCAAATTAATCCGAATCTATTTTTATATAAACGATTTGTCAAGCCTATTACGAGGATGCCTTACGATGGAGTGAACATTCGTAGTATTTAACATTTAAAGTTGTAAGTTTAACGGTGTGTAATTGGAATTCAAGCCATTTGTTTGCCTTCATTTATACAATGTATAATAGATAATAATGTAAGATATTCATAAAACATTTATATTTGAGGCGTTTAGTATCAAAACCAGTTCGATCCATTTCATAAAATTTGTGAGAGCCAAAAAAGTTTTAAAAATTCATAACCATCTTTTGGAACATTTTATACAAATGTTTGCTTCAGACATGTCAAAAGTAGGTTGTTATTAGATCAGTAGAACTATTTTAGTCGATTCGCGGGGTTCATAATGTAATAAAATGTTTAATTAATTAATAACCTTATAGAATGCTTAGTCAACTAATGATATAAATTTGCAATATTTTTGATGAAATTATTTTGTAAGATGAAAAATAAACATTGGGGATTCTCCAATATGCAATATTTAAAACCGTTTTAAAAATAATAATTAATGTTAATTAATTTAATTATTATAGATTGAAATAACAGGCTTTTTTTTTTTGGCTGCTGCGAATTTAAATCAGTTTCCCAAAGTAAGGTGACTGTGAAAATAATAACACATGCTTTAGTGAACAACATCGTCTTTTTAAAAATTATTATTAAAGTAATTATTAATTATTAAAAAAATTATTATAAGACAAGGATAAAAAAGTAGTAGGTATTATATTATTAAAATAAAAATCAATAGAATTGCTACTTTATAAACTTATATAATAGCAAGAAAAATGAAATTGTTAAATAAAATTATTTTCAGTTAAAATGTCTTCATTTTCGCTTACATTAGATTCTTCAACAGTGGGTTGTAGTCTGTTTTTGTTTAACGCTCGCAGCGGCAAACTGAGTAAGCTTGGATCGAACTGATTTTGTTGCACACCTACTTTGTGGCAAATTTTGCATGGAATGGAACCACTTTAGATCCATACGGTTAAACACACTTTTAGATTACCTTTTAAACTTTCAAAACACATTAACAAACTTTTTTTTGATAAAAATGGGATCGAACTGGTTTGATACTAAACGCCTCATTTTTCAAATCTTAATTCAAACTATTATGCGCACTTTAAAATTTAAGTAAAAAACCTGTACCACTAAAACCCATAAAGGGTCTTGGGTTCAGTACATGGTTGAGACAATTTCTAGGACAACGATTGTGTGCAGGGAGGTGAATTGTCCGGGATTCATACTCAACCCCCAGGATTTTCCCCTCGATTACGAGTACCCACTTTTTAGAGGCTGGGTGAGCCACAAGAAGGCCTGTAGATCCCACAGGGTCCATCTGAGTTAAGAGGTTAAATAATTTCTCTGCCACAGCCGGATTAGGACCCGGAACCTTCAGCATAACAACTCGGTTATGCTCTACTAATGTAACGTTAGAATTTTCACTTATACATTTTTTTTTTTTTTTTTTTTTTAAAAACAACCTTTATTTACAGTTTTACATATACAACCAGCAATAAGTCTAAATACATGTTCCGGACTTCCTTTACATGTTTAAAGAACAGTACTTTTAATTAATTAAAATTGTCTTTTATAAATAAGTTTTAAAATAGCAGGAAATATTTAGAAAAAAACCGCTAAAAAAAACGTATACATTAGTTATTCTAAAGGAACCTGGTACCAGAATAAATTTGCTTTTCTAAGATATTCCATATAACGTAAAACTGAACGGTTTGTAAGTAATATATTATTGACATATGTGATACCGTTCACAGTTTTACGGTTCTCAAATATTATTTATATCAACGACCCAGATGTCTGGGGAGACCTTTAATTGTCTGTCATCGATCAGTTTCCATATTAATGGAAAAAGCAATTTGGAAGTTAACTACTGAACACGCAATGGCTTAGAATATTCCAGCAATAAAATAGGCTCTAAATGGCATATAAATTATTTCGGTTGTAAATTTTAGTACCTAATAAGATCAGGTATTCGTCCCTTTAAATGTTTTAAGGGTTCGTTAGCTGAGAACAGAGGCCCTCTTGTAGCAATTCTCATTTATTTTAGGAATAACCAAGGCTGTAGGAAGGAAGGAAGTTTCGTGCGGTCGACCAATTCATCATGGACTTAACTCACTGACGAAGTCATCTCCATGGAAAAGGCTATAATTTAGTGGAATTAAATTTAAAACCAAAGTTTCCATGCAATACCTTTCAAATGAAGAAAGAAAAGATAAACTTTTGTTTCGTAAACTTTACTGACAAGGCATAATTTTTTTTTTTAATAATCCATCATCCTGCCCTAATTATATTTATTTATTTCACAGGATTATGCAGCGTTGCGCAAAATTGGACAAGAGGGATACTAATTACACGAATGAATAAATCAAATGTTTTCTAAAGTCTAAAATAATTTATAGTAAAAGTATGACTGTCACTTTAACTTACTTATACATTAAATACATTCTAGAAAAGCATAGCGTTCTTAAAAAAATAAATAAAAATATCGAATCCTAGTTTTCAACGAAAATACACATTTTAAGATTACAAATATTTTATATAGTCAAAAATAATTTAAAGTAAAAATATGACTGTTACTTCCACTTAACAAAGCATTAAATACATATTAGGAAAGAATTCCGTTCGTAAAAAAAAAAAAAAAAATCGATTCCCAGTTTTTAATAGAAATACACATTTTAAGATTCCTAATGTTCCAATCAAATGTTTTATCGTATTTTATAAAGTCAAAATTAATTTATAGTAAAAGTATGACAGTTACTTTCACTTAACTAAGCATTAAATATATACTAGGAAAGAATTTTGTTCGTAAAAAAAAATCTATTCCCAGTTTTTAATATATTTAATTTAATAGATTTTTAAGATTCCAAATAAAATGTTTTAATATGTTCTATAAAGTCAAAAATAATTGATAAATGTAAATGCATCATAATTACTTTCACTTACCTTTATATTAAATATATACTAGGAAAGTATTGCGTTCGAAAAAAAAAATCCATTCCCAGTTTTAAAAAAAATACACATTATAAGATTCCAAAATTTTTACTATCAAATGTTTTATTGTATTTTATAAAGTTAAATATCATTTATTATCATTATTACTTTTCACTTACCTATGTAGTAATTACGTACTAGAAAACATAGCGTTCTTAAAAAAGTAAATAAAAATATCGATTCCTAGTTTTCAACGGAAATAAACATTTTAAGATTCCAAAATCTTTACTATCAAACGTTTTATTGTATTTTATTTTTTATTTATTGAGAGTTACACCAAAGTTGAAGTTCTCTCCAACCAAATTATTGTATTTTATAAAGTAAAAAATAATTTATAGTAAAAGTATGATTGTTACTTTCACTTACCTATATATTATATACATACTAGAAAAACATTGCGTTCTTCGCATATTAACCAAAATCAACTAACCTGAAGTGCCACTTAACTTTAATGATTTCGTAAGCTACCGTTGAATTTATAAACATACCTATAAACTTTAATGCGTTTCATCTGATTCTATGAGAGCAGGTTGTGATAAATAAAAAATAAGAGAGCTGGTACCTCAGTGCTTAGAGTGGTAAGTTTCTATACTGTAGGTCCCAGGTCCACCTGTGGCAGATGAATTATTTAATCTATAAATAGCCACAGATGGATCTATAGACCTTCCTGGGGCTAAACAAACCTATATAAAATGGGTACCCTTAATCAAGGGGAAAAACTTGTGGACTTGTGACATCAGAGAAATCACCTCCCAGGATACCGTCGTCTTAGAAACAGTACACTAACTACCAATTACTGGGTCCAAGATCCTCCATTGTTAATGATCCAGGTTAAAATAAAATACAAAATGAAATTTACACACTTTAAATTGGAGAATTTTAATCCATAAAAAACTCAATTTGTTTCTCTATATACCTGTTTTTCTTGTAGCTTTGGTACATTACAATAAACAGTCTAAAGTAAAGAAACATATTCATATCAATGAGCTCTTTAAGAAAACAAAGAAGCGTTATGCAAAAATTCTCATTAGATTTCTACCCCTATCATATGTATTGTATAAGTATATATATATATATATATATATATACACAACTTCAATTTCTTCTGATGTCAATGAAATGTGCTAGAAATATTTGCCTTATTTAAGACCTCATATTATTTAAACAAATAAAAAAGAAAGATGTGATGACGATATTGTGGATTTAAACTTTAATTATTTATTGATTTTCATATTATACAAAGAAATACTTCAACACATATAAAGATTTCAGTCTACTAACAAACATATATATATATATTATGACCATAGTAATGATGTAATTGTAAGTAATGTTATTTCCATTTGGTTTATAACATTTTGTTGTCTGTTTTGCATAAAATAATGAAATTAGTATTAATGATCTATAATTTAGAATCATTCATCATTAGTAAATTGTATTTCCTTTATCTATTTAACACAATTAAATATTTAAATAAAAAAAACGTAATCTAAAGTTCGTGAAATGATAAAGATACGTAAGTAAACTGAGATCATTACATATATTTGTTTTTGCGTTATTTCTAATCTTAAAATATTATGGCATTAAATAAACATTATTTATTTAATTTCATTTAAATTAAATTATTTTCCGATTAAAATTAAATATTTAATATTCAATAAAATAAATAAAACTGCTACTGTTTTTTCCATTTTTTTCTTTTATCTCAAAAGATATCTCTACATATTTACAACTACAGCTGTGAACTTTTTGATTGTTTCTCTTTGTCTGTGTGCTTACTAATTAAAATATCTCTTTTTTTTATTTTCTATGATCAGGAGCTTTTTCCAATACCAAAGATAGGCTTCAAGTGTTCCATAATCATTGGAAAACTTAAATTATAGAAATGATATTAAAAATCTTTCAGTTGGAACTTTTATGATCATAACTTAAAAAGGAAAAAATAGTTTTCATTATAAAATAAATTTAATCGAAAACATTTTTTGTGTTGAACTTAAATTGTTATAATTTAATTCTAATGATTTTTGATAAACAGCTAAACTTGATTATTTTGAAAAAGTTTGGAGCTCTGGATTTTAGTGTTATGCATCTGTAACTGATAAAAAAAAAAGCGAAAATCTGAGAATTCATTGGATTGAAGAAGTAGCTGAGTCGGTGTAAATCACATCATTATTAAGAGAAAGTGGGGTAACTCAGCCGGGTTTAAATTCGGCAGTGGGAGATAAATTAATTAATTTGTTAACATCCACGAAAGGATTCTGGGGGATCATCAGTCCCTCCTGGGGATCATCCAGCCTCTAAAATGTGGATACCAAAAAACTATCTCGGGCAAATCGTCTGCCTGCATAAACGTTTTCAAGAACTAGTACAGACTCTACCATATACTGAACCCAAAACCATTCAGGTATTTTACTAATATTTATAAGCCTAAACAAGCTTTTTAGAGTATGGAAACAATTTATCTCGATTGCTTACTAACTTCCCTGTACCACTAAAACCCGTGAACGGGTCTGGGGTTCAGCATATGGTAGAGACTGCACTCTTTTAAGAACATCTGTTGTGTAGGGAGGTGATTTGTCCTAGATTACGCTACACCGCCAGATTTTCCCCCTTATTTTTGGTACCCACTTTATAAAGGCTGGGTGAGCCCCAGGAGCTCCTAGATTTCATATAATCTAACTCCGGCCGCTAACAGACTAAATAAAAGGCTTGTCAGCATCGGGATTTGAACCAAGGTTTTCGGCATGGCAACTCAGTGCCCTAACACTGAGCCACTCCGTTCCCGATTGCTTACTATGTACTTTTATTTTTATTTGTTTGTATATATTCAAATATTCGAGAAAAAAAATTATTTATTTAAAAATTATTATTCCATCCAATATGTTATTAAAATAAAAAATAAACAGATAATTATACTCAATCGAGATCAGAATATATTTATGTATTTTCCGAAATAATCACTTCCGACCATTTTATAAAAAATGAGTCGTAGATATATAACTTGTTTACAAGTAATAACGAACAATTTCTTAAATCTATAAATTGCGTTTTCAAGGTCTGTAATTGTCTCCTATTCTATACTTTAACCCTGATAACTTCTATAATCGACTAGTTCATTTTGCCGGCAATGCAATAACAACTTATGACGATGTGATATAACTGGACTGTGATGGATAATTTAAGCAAACAAATTTTAATTCATTACTTCATTCGTTCCAACTCCGGGCTCAGCGCGTAGAGAGCTGAGTTGCTGTGCTGAAGATTCCGGGTTCAAATCCGGCTATGGCTGATAAATGAATTAATCTGTTAAGAGGGATAGATCCTTTGGGATCTGCAGAACCTCCTTGGGCTCTCCTAGTCTATATAAAGTGGGTAATCTTAATTAGGGAGAAACCCGAGCGGCTGAGCGTGATCTCGAACAAATCACCTCCCTGCACAACAGTTGTATAGAAGCAGTACAGTCTCTACCATATACTGTCTCCAAGACCCTTCATGGGCTGTATTGGAACAGGTTTCTTATTTATTTTTTTCGTTTCTTCTCCAGGATGCATTACTTAAACGCCGCCAGTGATGTAATTTAATGGAACCCTCATTCATGGAAAATATGGAAGGGTTTAAAATATAGTATGATTAGATGCGTATTTGAATTCCTTTTAACAATGCTCTTTCATATTCGTTTCATTCAATTAGCAACGTTTCATTGCTCATACTACAACTTCAAGTCATACATATTAGGCTTAAATTTGACTACAATCTGTCTACGATTAGGCAGTGGCAAAAATATGTCATCTTTGTTGACAAATGAGACAACAATGTCCCTTTACTTTTCAATATAAATCATCCATCATGGCATATAGCAAATCCCCTGCAATGTTTTCATTTGTTTTGAGTATTTAGTATTTTATATAATTTTATTTATAAATTTTAAGTACAATTACAAGTACTTTGAGTAACGTGGTCTTTTTAATAGAGACTAAATTTATTGTATTAAGTAATTTTATTTAAAGACAAAATCTTTATTTTATATTATTTTATTTATTATACTTCAAAGTATTTGTTTAAAATAATTTTTTCTTGATATTTACCATCTTACTGTTAACCTACTCAGTCCTTTTTTCCAGTTCATCTTTTTTTCAGATTTTATTACAGCGCAGAGAAGATTTTATAAATTTTCTATATATTTTTTTTATTTGTGTAAATAATACATTTCATTCTTTAAGATTTATTTTGCATTAAACAATAATAATTGTTTGGCTTTTTTTATAGTTTTATTTTAGTTATGATTTTATGTAAATTCTGTCTTGTTTCCCCAATGCACTCCCACAACTTTAGGTCATAAGTTATTTTTCTATTTATTTTGGTAAAATCTATAATACTTTGTGCAGTTAAGATATTTATATTATATTGTTCTAACTAATATATATTTAATTCACAAATATTTTTGCAAGTTAAATCTGAAATAAATTGGCATTGTCAAATTTATCCTAATTGACTGTCTTTCATCATTTTAATTTATGTTGTAACGAATAAGTTATGTCAGGGAATTTTTTATATATTTTTTTTTAGATGGCTTTTAAAATTGGCATTTGCTTTTGGGAGGTTTCATTTCTACATCAGTGCTAATACTTCTCAGTCCCAGTGATTTTACTTTTGTTTACAAAAATACAGTCAGTATTAAAGATTTTTTTTAATACTTTTATTTTATTTATTATTTATGTCGATTTTTTCTTGTTTCATCAATGCTCTCTCACAGCAAACTAGCAAGTTACCTTTTTGTTGTCTCTTTATTAAAAGATCTATAATACCTTGTGAAGTTATGAAGTTTTAGCTGGTGCAGTACGATTTTAATTCTAAATAGTGTATTTCTAATTCACAAATATTTTTATTACTGTTGTATTAGGTATGTTAGCACATTTTAATATATATATATATTTTTTAAAGTTGGCATTTTTTTTGTTCCTACTTCCAATGCTTATTACTCTTGTTTACTAACAATTCAGTCAGTATTGGTGATTTTCCTTAATGTATTTAATATTTTATATAAATTATAATTGTATTAATATGAATATAATGTTGGCTGCTGAACAACTTATTACCTGTTGGTTCTTGTTTACATTTTATTGCAAATACAAAGCATGTGATTCAAGTTCGCCTGCGTGTGGTTGTGCGACTAAGCACGCCCTTGGTGCTCATGCGTGTGTGCAGGTGTGTGTGATCAGTGACGTCTCTTTTTTTTTTTTCTCTCTTGTTCTTTTCAACAATTGAAGCAAGCTTGAGCGTTTGACGCTAAGACGCCATTAATATCAAAGAAAGGCCAACTAACCTTCTCGGGAGCAGGGGGAGGTTGTTTCCAAACAGCCACAGTCTGCGGTCATTCAGCCACCTTTCCATTGGGCAGATCGATGGTTTGTGCAGCTCCGTGGGGGAACGCCGGCTACGAGGCGCAGTCTCCGACTCCCTGCTTAAATAAGTGCCCTACCCGGTGTCCTTCGGTTAAGCACACACTTAATGTCAGCACAATGGAATAATAATTAAACAGTCGGCATTATCAGTTGCACAGACATGCTTTCCTACTCCTTGCCGATCGTCAAGATACGAAAATATCCATGATCGGTTAAAATAAAATGTATTTAGATATATCTGCAACAGGTTGCATCAGCACTGTTATAGATCCGACTAGCTATATCTGTTTGATCCGTTATATCTGCATACAATTGAAACGACCGTGGATTTTTCGGTGTAATTAATTATTTTTATAAGAGAACATAGTATTCGTCAATAACAATAATCATACCATACCAAAATAGCTGAAGGAAAAATTCGACTAAATTATTTAGTTTTCTCATACAATACTTATATGTTGGGGTTATCACTTTAAGTCAAGTTTTATCCTTTCATTGGTTTCCTTTTAATATCCTCGAAAATAATATTTTTTTTTTTTTTTAGAATAATTTATTGATGTTTACAACTGTAATTATATTACATCAAGTAAATCTGCTGTTTGAACAAAGGACATGAAAAAAAACACTTGTGGAGAAGCTATCCATTGATAGCACTCCAATGAAAATAATAATAATCGTGAGTTTTAATGTGAAAAAAAAAAGTGTAATTATGGAAAATGTGCATATTTCATCAAGAAATAAACGTTTCAACTAATATTTCGCTGTATAGATGATTGATTATATGTTTACTGAAACATTCTTTTCTTGATTATGATAACCGAAATATAGACATTTTCCATTATTACAGTTTTTTTTTTCATACTAAAACTTACGATTATTTTTATTTTGAAGAACATTAAAAATGAAACAAATGAAAAGTTAAAAAATGTTCTTGAATCGAAGGGACAACCTGCGGAACTGATGCCAAAGAATATATTATTCGTCAAAAAAAAAAAAAAACAGTCCAAAATTTCTAAAGAAAAAAATCGACTAAATTTCTTTGTTTTCTTAAACAATACTTATCATTCGACTATCACCTATGACAAGGATATTTGTGTTCCCCTGCGAAATTGTTTAATGAAGCAATGATCTAAAACATACTTAAATATTTTTTAAGTATTTTTGTTTTGAAGAGAAAAGATTTGTCCAGGCCGCGTTTCGAACCCGCGTCGTTGGTTAGAGCACCGTGCTAGTAACGCGGGCGACCCGGGCTCGAATCCCGGCCTGGACAATTTTTTTTCTCTTCAAAATAAAAATATTTAAAAATTATCACCATCATAAAAATAATAAATATTAAATAATTTTTGTTTTAAAATATAACACTCATGAACTAAAAAAGGCATTAAACTGACTTATAGGGAAATCCTTGTGGGCCTGTGGCATCCACAGTGCGTACGCCAATGCGCACTTAGGTTCTAAAATGTATGCAAAATGAGCCCAACACTTTTAAAATTAAGTTATAACCTCACCAGTTTGGATTCCGAGCATCCCACTCTACCATTCAGCAATGTCATCGTGTAGTGGATGTAGTCTCCTCTGCATTAAAACTTAGATCATATTGTTCGGGCATCTTTCTTGACGTGGAACAGGCTTTTGACCGAGTCTGGCATCCAGGCTTGCTCTACAAACTCCGTAAATTCCTACCCCCTACACACTTTCTCATCCTTCAATCCTATCTCACAAATAGAACTTTCCAAGTAAACCATAATAATGTCTATTCATCCCTCTTTTCCCAATCTGCTGGTGTTCCTCAAGGTAGTATCCTTGGCCCAATCCTTTATGCAGTTTATACAGCTGACATCCCAACTCATCCTTATACTATCCTTACCTCGTATGCTTATGATACTTGTGTATTATCAGTCAACACCAATCCAGTTATTGCATCCCAAAGCCTCCAATCCCATATCAGTGATCTTGAATGGATAAGATAAGAATGGTGTCAAAACTGGATAATTAAATAAATTCTCAAAAATCGCATCGAATCTCTTTTACCTTACGTCGTAAACCAATGACTTCCTGCCCTTCAGTATCCTTTAATAATATCCCACTGGTGCCTATAGAACAGATCCAATACTTATGGTTGCACCTCGACAAACGATTAACCTGGAATCCTCATACAAGACTGAAAAGACAAGAAACCGCTCGACGTTTCAGACTACCTCAACACTTACTAGACAAACGCACTAAGCTCCCAATCAACTACAAAATACTCATCAACATGGCCATCATACGACCTATTTGGACTTACGGAGTAGAGCTTTGGGGCTCCACTAAGCTTTCGAATTCCTCTCGTATCCAATCCTTACAATCCAAAATCCTTCATAAAATCCTCAATGCTCCTTATTTTGTTAAGAATAAAGTCATCCATAACGACCTCAATGTCCCATTTGTTGCTGATTTGGCCTGAACCCGGTATCTATCCTTTCATAACAAACTTCATTACCGCTCAAACCCTCTAGTTTGAAACCTAGATTCGTCTTCATTTCCCGATAATCCTCCGAGGCGTCTGAAAAGAAGATGGCCACGTGACCTTCTTAGTTGAACTTTGATTTGAGTACTACCAGTGGGTAGTTTCTCTACTTGTCATTATGCATCATTTATCCTATTTACTTGTTGTATTATTGTAATACAGTTGTAAATATCAATAAATAAATTTTAAAAAAAAGTTATAACCTAACTTATATATCACTATGAATGATTTATGGTATTGCACCAATGCTGAAAAAATCTGAGCCTGTGTACATACTTACCCCACCTCACTTTAAAAAATATTTTAAACTATTTTTTGATGATCAAAGCAGTGTATATCCAACTTATTCTTCCAGAAGTCCTGGTAGTAGCGCACCCTAATCTGGGAAGCACTGTCCTAAAATAATAGAACTGAGGAGCATTCTATCAAAAGCCAATAAATCCACTAGGGAATACTAATATAAAAGAGGCACCTCATTGAAATAAAACAAATCATTATTTAAATGTTGATTTGTAAAATTTATTAGTCAAGGAGTAATTTAAAATAAACTAAATAATTTTTATTGCAGAAATTTAACTCTTGAGAAGCCTTATTTTATGAGAAATGTATATATACTCCCTTACATAGATAAATCCCCAAGCTTTCTTTCCTAAGGGTGCCATTGATATCAGAAATGCCATTTGAAAAATCTGCTTTGTGGGAGAACAGTATCTGTATTAGTAAAAACCATATGAAGCTTTCAAATATCGTAAGAATCAGAAGTCAATGAAGAAGACTAGAAAATATACTATAATACTCAAAAACATTTTAGCTGTTTTACGGCATATGTTCATAAAGCTTTCTCACATTCTCAATAGATTCTTGGAGGATGAGTTCCGTCCTTCAGATATTCTCATAGTACATATTCTTAGGAGTTTCAAATAAACAGTCTTCATTCAGAGATTAAATGTGAACTTTATTACTATTTTTTTTTAAATTACTCATGAAATAAGAAGTATTTTAATGTCGGTGATGACTCTTGAAAAACTAAACTTCTTCTGTTGTCTTTTTGTCTCAATCCTGGTTTTCTAACTATATATATATATATATATATATATATATATATACATAAGAATAGCTAGACGGAGATGGGCTGGACATGTGACCAGCATGGAGGACGACGCTACCCTGAAAAGACTGTTGTTTGGGTTCGTTGACGGAAAAAGAAAACGTGGGCGTCCACGACTTAGATGGGCAGATGAAGTCGAGAGTGATGTAGGCAGCATCATTGGATTCAGAGCTTGGAGGACCTTGGCGCAGGACAGAAATGAGTGGAGGCGAATCGTATATTATTATTCTATTTTATAATAAAATTTACTTATTTATTTTTTATGTAGCCTATGGTGTAGGTGTTACGTTTCTGGCTACCAAAAACATATCTCTGTTCTCAGAATCCTTGAAGGTTACTCCTTATAAGCAGTAACAACAGTTGTTCATTCAAACATGAGGAGGATTGAGTAGCTGATTCAATATGGAAGCAGTGGATAGATAAAGATAATATAAAGTATTAAGAATAATAACTCATCTTTTATCATCACATCTTCAGATAAGAGATATAATGCAACCAATCTAATGCCACAAAACCTTGTCGGTAGAAATTTTGTGGCATGTTTATGTTTATAAAACGGAGCACTGAGTTGTCATGCCGAAAATCCTGGTTCAAATCCCGCTGCAGGCAGGACTGTTATTTAGTCTGTTAGAAGCCGGAGATAGATCATATAGGATCTAGGACCCTCCTGGGGCTCACCCGGCCTCTAAAAGAGGGTATCCAAATTAAGGGAGAAAATCTGGCAGTTGGAAGTTGGCGGCTGGAAGGACAAATCACCTCTCTGCACAACCGTTGTCCATGAAACAGTACTGTCTCTACCATGTACTGAACCCCGGACCCTCTAAGGGTTGTAGTGGTACAGGTTTCTTTTTTATGTTTATAAGTACTTTTTTACTATGTATCAAACGTTATCTTATCTTGATCATATATCTGTAATTCCAAATTTAGGCATGTGACTATTAGTTTTGTTTATCCCCTTCCAAACTAAGACACGACATTTTATGTTGACTAAATTGTAAAATTTACATTTTAAATATAAAATATTAAAAATTAATGATGAAGAAGATGTAAACCATAAAAGGCTTATATTGAACAGACAATTAAAAATACAGCAGTTCTGAAAATAATAATAAACATTTGCAACTTCGTTCTGTGCATTTGCTGCTAGATTATGATTTGACAGAAGATTTAAACTATTAATAGATAGGGTATTTTCTACTTCTATATCTTACGTTTGGCTTGAAAATTTTTAGAAATTATAATTACATCAACTCTAAAATTTAATGGAATTAATTCGATTTGCTTGTTTAACTTATTATTATTTCATAAAATTCTCTCTGTTTTTTCTATAAACATAAGAAAATAATATGAAGCAGCTGTAATCTACTTGAAATATTACGATTCTCGAAAATCCTAAATTTTTTTTAATAATAAACTTTAAATTGGGGTTGTTCATTTGTCCATAAATTGAAAACAATTTTACAATGAACTAAAAGCTTGAGTTAAGGGTAATCGATTTAATAACAGTATAAATTAAATTAATACTCTCTTTATTTTCCTTAGATAATCTGATTTTTTCACAAATATAACTTTGTAGCAATAACATTTAGGATTAACAGTACATAATATTATATTTTTTGGCAATACAAACACTTTACTATCCACCTTGATTTACAACATGATAACAAAATTACTTATTTACAAAATTTTCTAAAGTCGTAAATCTAACTTTACTTTTTTCAAATGAGCATGATTTTATATACATGATAGTAATGGTTTTAAGCATAGGTGTACTCATATTATTTAAACACTTTATATACATATAATTTTTTTATAATATACGAGTAAAGTACCGTTGATACAAAAATAATAAAATTATATGCAAAAGGAAGAAACATTTAAACACAGACATAAATTATCGAAGGCACATAATAGACTTACTTTCAGGGGAAGAAACTGAGTATACTAAATTTAAATAATTCACTATGCCATTTTTATACTCAATCTCATAGTTTTTCTATACCAAGTAGCAATAGAAAAACTTATGAAAAATATCTTTAAGAAATATTTCGGAAGACACTAAGAAGTGGTGACATCTTTAAAATGCAGTATTTTATAAAATAATATCATAAAACAAAATAACTTTAAGATACATAAAACAATTTAAGTTCTATCAAATGAAAGTTAAAACATACATATTTTAAAATTATACCTTTCAAAAATGCTAGTTATGAAACATTTTCATATTAAAATAAAATGCATGTATATATATACATACATATATATATATATATATATATATATATATATATATATATATATATATATATATATATATATATAGTATACACTAAAAATTAAACATTAGTTTCTGTATTATTCTCTTTAACTATTTTTTTCTTACTTAAAGGAACTTATTCACTTTTTACATTTTTAAAAAAGAAATTAAATGAATGAATTTCATTATAAAAAATTAAATTAATTATGGTATAAATGTTGCTCATAATACATTATTGTTATGACATATAGTTGTATGTTTTCAATATGAAATTTGATGGTATATTCCTCTTTTCTCATTTAATAAAATCCAAATTTAACCACTTATGTAATTCTTACTTTTAAAATAAACACTAGATGAAATAATGATTTGACAGACTCATTCATCAGCCAACAGTAGGGTATCTTAGTAGGATTTTTATGTTTATAACTTCAATTCAATAAGTGAATATATTTTGAAGAGAAGGGCTATGTTGCTGAACTTACTTCCTAAAAACATAATTAAAAATAAATCTTGATATTAGAATGCAACACTCTTTAATGCAATGCTGAATATCTCCTATTGCCTAGTTATAATGTGTGAGAGGTGATTAGCGACAGCAGCCATTGTTGGAGAGGCAGGTTTTTATTTAAAAGGGTAGCTGAATGAAATAACTATGCTTGACGAAGTTAAATATGAAAGTTACTATTATTATTTCATCAATAGTTTTGACCTTCAAACCTTATTCATTCCCAATATTTTTATTTTTAAGAGAAATAAAAATATTCATTCCCATTCGACAAAAACTAAAAGTTTGGTTAGTAATATCATCGACATTTTATAGGGAAAAAAATTCATTTAATGTGTAAAGGCCACAGTTATGGTATCATCTGTTCCTCTCATCTTGAAACTTTTACCTGTGGAACTGGTAAAAACATCCCCTCAGTGAAATTCAGGATCATTTATCTTGAAAGATTTTCTAATGATGGAATTCTGCAGAGAATAAAACAAGCAGTTATTAATTGACTCCATTTCAAATAAGTAAGAGAAATTAGGAAAAATCCAAATCTGAGAATTATAAGTTTTGCTCAGACCAAACATATTTTTTAGGGCGGAGATAGGCCAAAAACCATGACTCAAAATATGGTCAAGTGAGTAAACATAATTTTTTTCATGTCAGAGTGTGATTTATCTAGACATTGCTTTTGCTTTTATATAGTAATTTTGAAACAAAAATTTCCTTATAAAACTTTTCATTTTTTAAGTTGCGCATGTTTAATATGAAAAATTGTTATATATATCATTACTGATAATTAAAAAAATGATTTATCAGGAAAATCATCAGTATTTTATAAATATAATAAAGAATATACAAGATGGATTAGGAAATAAATATATGTTTTATTGTGGCATTTAAATTAAAGAAAAGTTGAGATGCTGATTTGTCAAAATATAAAAATGAATAAATAAACAATTTTTCCTCATTCATAATTTTAAAAACTCAAGACAATCCTGACCTTTTATTTATATTTATTTAAATTTACAAATCTTAAAATTTAAGATAAAATAATTCAAATTGAGGACAATTTTTTTTGTTATAATGAAATATTGATTAGATACCTCGCCACCTAATATGTGTCATATAAATTATCTTGATAAAAAAAAGTTAAATAAATAAAAATATGAACTATTAAAAAGCAATTTTCCTTTAATACAGTTTCTGACTGCTATTTATTTCCATGTTCAAAACACTTATCTCTTCAATTTTTTTATCAAAACAACAACCTTGGTGAAAGAAGTTCAAATTTTGAGTATTAAATTAATATAAAATGCATTAAATTTCAGATATTTTTATAGAATTTTCGGAACATAGGTGGGCAAAATTTTAAAAATAAAAATTTATCTACCAATATACAGTGACAGTAAAACCTTTGATCAACACACATATTTCTTTTGTGGAAATCAATATTTATTTCTTTATTAAGGGAAATTTTTGCATCAGTATTTGAAATAAGTAACTAATGTTTTTGTGAACTCTTTGATGTCCACTCTGGATAGCAAATATGGTCCAAGTGAATTGTCCAAAAATGTTTTTTTAAATTTGTAGAAAGAAAAAACCTGTAAAAGATTGTTTAAAATCATTTTCCAAAGATGCATTAACTAATTTGGAAGAACGATAAATTATAGACCCTTTTTCCAGCAATATAAAACATAATTTGTTGAATTATTTCTTTAAACAAATTTTCAAATATTTTAAGTAAAAACATTACTACAATACATACAATAATATGACATAATTTAGAAATTATGTATAAAGGTTTTTCTAACGAAGACAAAAATCTTGAAACAATAAACTTGAAATTATAATTCTTTAATTTAATTTTTTAATAAGAATTAATATTATTAAGTATATGTTAGAGAAAATTCTTTCTTAGACCAAACACCCTCTTATTTTCTTTAATATTTTAGGCATACAAATACAAATGCAGTATACATTCAATATCAAATATTAAATATCCAATTTCATATATGTGTTCATATTTTAAAAAAATGTCAAAGCCTTGTATGAAATGCTTGAAAAAAATGGTATGTACCAAAATTTCTTTTGCATAAAATACAAAAAGTTACTATAGTTGTCCTCCTCTATTCATAGGTTCGCTGTATATAATTCATATGTACTATTTGCTGCAGTATATGTGTATATATATATATATATATATATATATATATATATATATATATATGTATATATATATATATAAACTTTTATTTTTTTTCAATTAATGTAGTTGTTAAGCGGATGGTTCTGTCTGATGAATGATCATATCCTTATCGTGTTTATCCGATAATAGTAAAAATCTTTTAATTACAAATAACAGCTCAGTAAATATTTCATTAATAACAAATTGATATAATTGGTCATTCAAAAAGAAATACACAAATAAGTTTATACACAGCCTGAGTCATAACATACCTATTTAACAAATCTACGTGTATTTCCATAGTTATTTTTCATTTTAAATTTAAATTTTTCATATAGATTAACAATTATTCATACACTGCTTGCATGGGTGTGTGCATGACTTCCATCTGTCTTTTTCTGATTACCAGTTTTGATGGTAAATGTTACAAAATACCTCTTACTTTTATCTAATTTCTCAGTGGGCAATGTAATAACTTGCTTCTCAGCGCCATGACTAAGTTCTAAAGTTAGTGGTCTGGATGGATCAACAAAACGCAGTGTTTTAGCAAGTTCGCTGTGACCGTCTTCATTTACTAATTTTGGAAGAAATGAACCCGGCTTTGGCATAGTATGATGATTTTTTTTTACTGTAACAAAATAATTAATAAAAATTATTTTACAATGAAACTAACACTTAGTACAAGTAAATCAAACTGCAGCATACAAATAAAAATAGTGTTATGGGCATGCTAAAGAAATATTATGACTTTTTTTTTTTATAAACTAGTGATATTGTACAGTTCATATAAATTTTAGCTTACATTATGCTTGATAAAATTAGTTAGAACTTAAGGAAAACTATTTTTGAATTAAATTTGCCACAAGTAATGTGTTTGTAGTTAGGTTTTGATAAAGTGGGGAGGGGTTGAGACAGGCAGGCCTTGTTTCGCAGACCTCTGGCTAGACACTTGCTTAATGGTTGGACCTCAGCTAGACAACATTCCAATAGCTAACTGAGCTAAGCCCAGTGATGAGGCTTATTCTCTGTGGACATGTCTCAAGTCAGCGCTTATTTTTTGGATTTTCAGGGGTTATGCCTGTAATGTTAGGATTGGCACTGAATGCCAGTGTGGTGTTTACAAAGAATAATTTTAATAAGAAAGATAACACAAACACATATTTACATATTTACAATGTTACAAGCTGAGGAAGAAGCTGCTACTCTGAGATGTTCATCCCACTTAAGTAAATCCAAACGCCTGGCCCCTATTCAAAGAATTGCACTGTTCTTTTTGCAGCACCCTAATGAATATTACCTGTTTTCTACAATGTGTGCCGTTTAACAGATATTTTTCTCTTTCATATTTAAATTAACTTAGCTGCTTAAGGCTTCTTAAAAAGAATGAATAAAAATTTATCCTTTTTATGCGGTTAAAGATTTTAAACGTAATCACTATTTTTTCCATAATGATACCAATTTTATGCTCGAAGTAAAAATCGTCCAATTTTCACAAACAGTTGATACATAGATGTAAAATGTACATCCGTACCTTGAATAACTATTACTTGAATGCATAACTATTGTGAAGAAAATGGTCCAAGTGGAGGTAAAATAAATACTTCTTTAAATAGTGATAAACTGTTTATTAGAAACGGACATAACTCCCGTAAAGCTCATATTTTACTTCATCTTATATATATATAAGTTAAGACAAGACGATGATCGCATAGTCGCTAATATCAAGCTGGCATTGTAAACAGCTGTTAGATTCTATAAATAGAGGTTCAAGATGGCGAT
Organism: Arma custos; assembly: GCA_037127475.1. Lineage (NCBI taxonomy): Eukaryota > Metazoa > Arthropoda > Insecta > Hemiptera > Pentatomidae > Arma > Arma custos. Next base: position 37,521,380 of record CM073761.1, read on the forward strand.
AAAGTCAGTGATAACCCAGTTATCGAGCGAGTCATTTCATCCTAACTTTTCCTTTTTTTTTTATGAGTTGTTCCTGGAAGTATATAAGTTATATATAATAATGGTGCCAAAAATAAAATTAAATAAACCTTATTCAAAATTTGATTAATACTATCACTCACATCTGTACTCATGCTACAACATTGGCTATATACAGTATAGTAGGGTTATTTAAATTCTGGGGTGTAAGATGTACCCAAAATAAAAATGTGTTCAGTTATGTTTGTTTTTTAAATAAATAATTATTATATTTTTTAGTTTCAGGGGATTTCATCAGAAACCTGTTCCGCAACTATATAGTGTTGTGTAGTAAATATATATATATATTTATAGCAGTGGATGATGCTGTGATCAATGAATGGTGGAAAATGTAGTATATATATATATATATATATATATATATATATATTCAATATACCTGCTAAAAGGAGAAATAAAAACTCAGAGAGATAGGATGTGGAACGCTATTATACAAGCTATTCTCGATACTAAACCAGTCGAGGCCATTCGAGATGAGCACAAACTAAGGTGGTTGGATTCATCCTGAGGATGGTCCCAGAAAGAACTGCCAGGAAGATTTAAGAGACCCAAATGGAAGGAAAAGGCCCAGAGGAAGGCCGAGCATTACTTGATAGGACAGTTTATGGGAGGCTTTCAGAAAATGAGGAATAGACAAGAACAAAAGGAGACAGTTGGCTCAGGAAAGAGATAATTGGTCCAGACATTATAAACAGGACCCTCACAGTGCATAGGGGTAGAAGAGGGAAAGATTATGATAATGATATTTTCATTGCTTTTTTGTGGCCTCATTGGACCAGTTAAGTCAATTTATTTCCAGTATTCTAAGGTTTCTTGTTGTTCTCCTATTTCTGATCTTTCCTTTCATTTCCTTTTATCCAGACAGGTTGTGAGATTACAAACAGCCTGGAGGGGGTCACCCAACCTCACGTTGCTGTGAACTGTTGTTTCCATGGTGCGTTGGCAAACTGCCCATAGCTGCAAAACCACTCCCTCAGGGACTGATTCATTATTGTCTTTCCTATCAACATACAATCAAATTCAAGGAAAGTGACAGATTAGCTTAAATACGTGGATTATGGCTGCTTAGGGTCAGCAGCCATACTAGGGCCAATCCTCCAGGTGGCTATGGACATCCTGGAAAACATAAACATGATTCCTAAAATTAGTATACTGGATCAGATCATCACTGCTATGCCCAGTCCTAGTAAGTTGCCTCCAGTAGGCTGATGGCTCCGCTGGGTCGCCCCAACCTGTATATATTTAAATTGACTTTTCTTGCAATTGTCCATTCCCCTTTTCACCATTTAAAATGAGACCATCCTCAAACATTCAGGAATCACAATAACTTCAATGGTTTTACATTCCCTGCAGAAATGTAAAAAAAGAAAACAAAAAAAAAAGAACTCTTTTTTATTTTTGGCCACAAATTACAATCCAGAGTTCAGGTAAGTCTACTTTACGGTATATTTTAAAAGAAAATATGCAATATATAAAATACATAACATACTTCATTGTATGCTCATTTACATACTATAAGCAGCACAAGGAATTCCAGTATAAGCATGTGTTGCATGATGGCATCTGTGAGTTTGATATGTACACAATGCAGGATTACTCGGAATATTAGTGAGAATATCTTGTCCAACCCGAGTTTTTCTTAGTGCAGCAGTCAGCTTTTCTAGATCATCTGAAGATTTCAATCGAGGTATAATTCTTCTTTCTGAAGACTGAAGTAGTCTTAGCTGATCTAGATAAATAAAAAAATTTTTAATACTTATTTTATAAAAAATATATCATGATTTTCAAAATCATTACTTTGGATTATATGGTAATTAATATTTTTCATAAATCAAAATTAAATCACAAACAATTGGTACTTCTATGAAATATATATTTCAAAACCTAATAGGGAATATTTTGTAATAATCATTATTTGATTATCAGATTGTAATTTAGGTACATATGATTTAAATTAAACTTATCAATACCATAGACCTGAAAAAAAAACCTATACCATTAAAACCCATAAAGGGTCTTAGGTCCAGTATTTAGTAATGCTATACATTTTCTAAACTAATGTCTCTGGAGGAAGATGATTTTACAAAGATCATGCTTGATTGCTAGGTCTTTCTCCAAATAAGTATAGCTATTTTGATAGACGTTTGATGAGCCCCAGAAAGATAATCTTCTCCCGTACAGACACATATCCTTAAGCCTCAATATTCCAAGGCATTCTTTGAATGGACTAAATGATAATTGTAAATTATGGTAAAATTATTTTATCAAGAGCTATAATGGTATTAATATTACATTTTAGATCATATACCATTCATCATATACCGAACATATTCATTTGTGTTAATTTTCTAATAAAATAAACATATATTGTATATCCTATAAAATAATCAAGTTTTCTTAAGTATACTTGCACATAAGTACTTGCGCATTAAAAATTAATTAATACAAGCTTAATTCTCTTTTACTATAACTTAATCAGATAATTCCTGTTAGACAATAATTTAAAAAGTGAATTGTATCATAAAAATAAAAAACAGAGAAATAACAAAATAAATATAATCTTTTCCTTACCATATAAATACTTTTCAAAAGCTCTGAAAGTATAAACTCCATTATACTGCTGAAGTCCCAGCATCAAACCAGCTCTTCGATAATCATCAACCAACCTCTTCACCAAAACTCCTTCAGAAGCTCTTCCTGCTCTGATCTGAAGACGTTTAAGTTCCAATAACTGATGAAATATCCGCCTTTCTAGGTGATATCTTAAATTTTAAAAATTATATTTACAAAAACTTCTTCATACGCATTGATAATTTGTTTATATGACAGTTATAGCTTTACATAAGTATTAGGTGTTTTAAAAAAAGTTGGAGTGCTGCCAGTGGGTAGTGCCTCCACATGTCCTGTCATGTATTTATTTATTCATGTAGCACTTGTACTAGATGCATAGATATTGCAGTTGTACAATTCAATAAAATAATTTTAGAAAAAAAGAAAAATGTTGTGAAACCTAGAATCTGTCATGGTATATGAAGGATTGTGAGTTTAGTACTTGTTAAGACTGATCCTCAGGCCACGATCACTCTCAAATATTAGTTTTTTCCTTAAAACATTGAAGGGCCATATAACCACTTTACAGAGGAAAGGAGCATCCATCTTCTGACCTTCTTCTCAATCCTTATGATATAGATAGTGAAAATTTGTCTGGACTTAAAACTGAATACAGGAATAAGACATATAATGTTAAATTAACTGAGCTACCTTACTCTATTGAAATGTTTTAAATGTTCAATTTATAAGCTGTTACCAAACATTACTTGAACACTGAATAAAGAAAAAAAGTCAACTGATATATATATATATATATATATATATATATATATATATATATAGTGTGTAAATTCCATCACATGATTGAGTTTGCTGTGATTATTTTGAGAAGACTCATTTTATATTAGAGAACATTTGTTTTGATAATTCATTCGTTACTATTAATAATGTGTAATTTAATTGATCTTTTGATATTAATAAAATCAGTTATAAAATCAACCTACAAATTAAATTACATGTCATTAATAGTAATGAATGAATTATCACAACACGTTCTCAAATATAAAATGAGTATTCACAAAATAATCACAGCTGACTCAATAACCTGTTCTATTCAGTGTGGATGCAGGCATAAGAAAAAGAGATGCTTTGGCTTCTTTGTTATTCAATATAGCACAAGAAATGACCCTCTAAGAATCCCAAGTCCAGGTTGATGAGACCATCTTTAATTGACTTCAATCAGGTTGCCTACTAGGAAACACAGATGATGTCTACATTATTGCTTAATCTGAGCATTCTCTATGAGAAACATCCATGAACTTTGAGAGATCAGCCAGAAAAATTTGTAGATTAGCAAATGAGTCCAAAACTAAATTCACTGGCACAGGTGTTAGTGATTTTTTGAGACAGCTTCATCACTTATAGATACAACAAAAAATAGAGAATCCAATGGTGGAAACTGTTAAATGAAGCCTAAATATGTCAATGGTATGTTGCATCATCAAGAGGAAAAATATATTGATAGCAAAAAAAACTGCTTCTTATTGAGATGTTTCTAAATTCCATAGGTTGCTACTCACCTTATTTAATAAGTTATTATGCACTAGCACTAATCGGTTTTACTAGATTTGACAAAATGATGCAAATAAATAATCTTATATTAATCAATATTATTAATTAATTATATTGCATCTATAAATTTTGGCAAAAAATAAAGTTTATACAGATTAATTTTGTTTTTATGAAATATTATCAATACTTCATTCTAAAACTATTTATCCATGATATGTTGCAAATATAAGTTAAATATCACACATACTTTCGAACACTGTATTGAACTGCTTGAGTAACTGAAACAGTTGGTATATCATGTTTTTTATCTCCTTTGTTGCACATTCTGGGGATTCGACTTTTGCCTTTGAAGTTAATATCTAAAAAAAAGAATAAATAAATAAATGAACTATCGACTAAATTTTTAATTAAATCTAAAATAAATCTTACAATCCAAGTCATACTATGTGATTGTTCAGAGGGATTTAGTTCTCCACCACAAACAATTTATCTGTGAGCACTATCTTATGCTCACAGATAACACTATCTTACCTATTTGTTAAATCCTTAACTTTTCTGTAAAAAAATTTCAAAATGTTTCTTTCTCAGTTATAAAATTACTCCAAACTAGTAGCACAATTATCTTTTATGCATATTGATTCATAGCTTTTACATTTTTATTTTTGCTGTAATAACTTTTTTAGATTTAATATATAATATAAATTCATGAGATTTTTTTCTCCCTCTTGTGGAATGAACATTTTTATAAAGAAAAAAATGTCACGACGGAGGTTAAAAGTAAAAACTTAATGTATTCTTTAAATAGGAGAACAAAAAACCTATTTCCAGTAAAAAAAATTTTATTCTTTATTTTCGAGATACGTTTCGGCCTAGGCCATTGTATTAATGTAAAAACTTAAATGGTAAGCGACTATTTATTGTTTTCTAACGACTAGTTCCTTACTATTAAAGATTTTGGTACTTGCCATAATAGAGGAGCCACACTACTGGTGGAGTGTCTTTACTGTTTTTTTTTTTATTGCTAGTTCTTAAATATGATGCCAATGTGGGATCTTCTTAAAACTGAGAACGAAGCAGTTAAATTTTTCAAGAAAAAGGAATATTGCCTCAAAAGAAGCATTGTCAGCAAGGCCACAATATGAAATTGTTTAGAAATAAAATGATTTGGAGGTGTCAATTTAAAAGTTGCAGAAGTAAGTGAGGTTTGAGAAGTGGAACCTGTTTTGATTAAACAATACAACCATTTCTTATTGTCATTCGCTTTATTTATTTTTGGTAAGAAGAGAGAATACTTGGTACCGTATTTGATCGAGTTCTTGTTCTGAGAAGGGTATAAACAAAAGAACCTATTTAATGAAATATTAAACATTATATCTGTCAATTGGTCTGTAGAAATCCAAATTACTATTGCATTATTCTGTTAATTATCACTATATTCCTTCTTTTTTTTTAAATGACTATTGCCTTTTTTTAAAAATTATTATTGGATTATTATGTTCACTATGACTATGTTCCTTTATTTTAATTTACTACTGTATTATTATGTTATTAATTCTGTATTTTGTTATTGTATTTTATTTTGTTATTAATTTTATATTTTGTTATTGTATTTTATGTTGTATCGCTCGTTTCTTTTATTTTCATTTATATTAAATTTTGTTATTATTAAATACTTATTATTATTATTAATAAAACAGTCCTTTTATTGTTATTACTATTATATTATTGTGTTATTATTAGTTATTTGAAGGTTATAAAATCATTTTCACGTGTTATACGTTTGTGATAAATGTGGTTATGTCAAAACTCCTAAACAGTGGTGCTAGCATCCGGATGTAAGGTTCAGAAAGCTTATCAGTGGGCCCCTCTAATGGACAAGTGCCAAGATTTTATTTTTGACCTTCTTCCAGACTCTCCTGCTTGTGAGCTTAAAACAAACTTAACAAAATTAAAATGTATTATGAATTAATATAATCAATACACCATTTAAAACTCTGCCAGTGGAAATAGTAAGAACCTTATACCGAGCTGGAGCTCTCAAGGGGGTTACTGATGTGTTACAGAAGAGCAGCCTAGACATCTTGACCATACAAGAGATGAGATGGACCTGGAAAGGTGATTTTAAGGGAAAGGGTTTTATAACACTGTACAGTGGAAGCGAAGACAGGCATCGTTTTCGAGTAGCATTTATGGTCTCAAACAGAATAAAATCCGCAATCCTCGACTTTCAACCAATCAATGAAAGACAATGCAAACTAAACATTAGGGGTCATTTCAGGAACATTTGCCTGATTTGAGTGCATGCTCCTACAGAACAAATGATGAAGAGAAGGAAGACACCTTCTACGAACCATTGGACGATGCATACTCTAGTTGTCCCAGTTATGACTGAAAATCGTATTAGGAGACTTTAATGCCCAAGTTGGGAAGGAAAAGGAGCTTAGACCTACCATACATAAAGAAACTACAAAGTTGGCCTTCATATCAATGCAGGGAAGACCAAGATTATGGAACTATGGAGAAGAATACTAGGGATGCAGACTCACTGTGAAGCAGGGTCTTACTGTTTGGAGGTTGTCAAATGCTTTTCGTATCTTGGCTCTGAAATCAACAATAGCCTGAATGAGGAAGAGGAGTTCTGAAGGAGAATTGGTGCAGGAAATAGAGCCTATTTCTCCATCTCTAAGCTAATAAAAAGCAAACTTGTAAGCCGTTCTGCCAAGTTTATGCTCTACAAGACACTTGTAAGACTAGTGGTCATATACAGTGGAGAGACATGGAACCTCAACAAGAAAAGCACTAACCTGCTAGATAGGTTTGAAATAGTAATTCTGAGGAGAATTTTAGGGGCTATAAGGAATAATGGTCAGTGGTGACGAAGGAAAAACAATGAACTACTCCGGCTCTAAAAAGAATCAAGCATCTCATCCTACATCAAGATACAAAGGCTGAAATGGCTTGGATATGTAATAAGGATGAGTAATGAAAGAGTGGTACAACAGGATTTACAAAAATATTCTAGATGGTGTACGTCCATGTGGTTGGCCAAAGGGTCGATGGAGGGATGCTGTGGGACAGGATCTTCGCCAACTGGGGATTCCTATGATCCTTCCGGAGGACAGAGAGAAATGGCCGGCAGCCATCGAGCAGGCCAAGGACAGCCTCTTGTGCCTGTTGTACCAATAGAAGAAGAAGAGCACATCATTTAAATGCATTTACCTACTTATTTTAATTACTGATTCCTAATTTTCCAAAATTAAATAATTGTAAAAATATTGTAAAAAGGCCTTAAAATTACAAAAAATTACCCATAAATACCTTGGATTTCCAAAAAGCAATTCAATAGCTGTTGAAACATCATGCGTTGTATGACATAATACTAGAGTAATTTCCTAATCATCGAGGTATAACTGTATTTTTGTTTAATTTTTTAACTGCTTCACACCAGTATAAGATCTTTCAGAAGCTGATTTGAAATATAGCGGTATTTAACAATATAATAAAATACTATAAATTCACATAAAAACTTCAAATAAAAAAGATAGTGTTTGAATAATGTATTAAATATTTTGACTGTCCCACATCGTGATCAGAAATAGATATACATATTTTAAATATCACAATAATGCAGGTAACTTCATAAGCATTACTATTACATAAGTTAAGTTATATTTAACTATATGGTGAACATTTGGATTTTAACCTGGAAAAAATAAGTTGATTTTGAAGGAGAATTAAAATTTACAGAATTCATTGAAAGTTTGGTATTCTAACATTTTGTCTATACCAAATATATCATTTAATAGAGATAAACCTCATGCTTGTAATATTTTTTTGATTTATTATACTCTGGAAGCACGTTGAATCTAGCTACTGCAGACATAATAAACTTTGCCATGATGTTTATGCTTTTTTTTTAAGCTTAGATAAATAAACTAAAATAAATCATAAATTAGGATATATAATAAATAAAAAAAAATAGTCTAAAATCTTCAATATTACTGGTAAATTAAAAACTATTCATCCTATGACCTTATTTTTTTAAAAGTAATAATGTTACCTTGGTCATATTTTTCTCTCCTTCCCGTCTGTTCTGAATCAATATCTTGAAGTAAGGGAGGCTCAGTTGGTGACCTATTACCGGAAATATAACTATCATCATCAATTTTAGGTGACATTGAATTGAATTCCCAGCTTTCACTTGATCTTTGTTTCTTCCATTCTTTATGTTTAGATTTAATTTTTTCTTCTTTAGTAACAGATGAAGGTAGTTTTTCATCACTTAAAACTTTTATTAAGCCACGATTTTTTTTACCACGATCCATTCTTCTTGATTTTGAGCCATGATGTTTATCTGATTTTCTGTTATTTTTATTTTCAAGAATCTTTTCAGAAACAAGATCACTTTTAGAGCTGATATCTTCTTCACCCTCTTTTGAGACAAGCTGGTTTGTCATTGATTTTTCAACTGAACTTTTACTGTCTGTGCCATTTGATGATGACGATTCTTTGTCAATTTTTAGTCTATTATTTAACACACTGCTTTCATGTGTTTCTAGTTCATTTTCAATAAAAGAATCATCTTGATTTGTTTTAATTTCATTAGAATCTTCTGTTTCTTCATCAAATATCTTTTCAGTTGATTCTTCAACGATAGTTTCATCATCATAAGCTTTTTCGCCTGTTTCTTCTTCTTCTATTTCAATATTTTCCTCAATCTGTCCTGACTGAACACCTTCTTCAAATTGATGTTCATCTTTATCTTTTAAATTTTGCGAGTCCATGCTAATATTGCCTTCTGTTGTTTCATGACTTGCTTCTTCTGACAGTTGTTGGTTCTCTGACCTTTCATTAAAATTATTTTCATTTTCATGACCAATATTTAATAATTGATTATTTTTACTTCCATTATCTTGTTCCTTATCCGCATCTGATAGATTTTCGACAACTTCTATTTCATTTTCTTGAGTATGTTCATGCTTCCCATCAGAGAAATCACCAGATGACACTAATTTTTCTTCTATTCCTTCATTTTGTTCAGCTTTATCTTCTGTTTTTGAATTTTCCATATCTGCATCTTTTCTGGAATCTTCTTCATTCTCTGTTTGATTTTTTATGCCAATTTCATTATTTGTTATATCAATCATCTCACTAACTTTGTTTTCTTCTGAAGATTTATTATTATTTTTTTCTTCATTTTCTTCTTTAATGCTTTGGTCTTCTTGAGCTGCTGCTTCTTCTTCCTTAAATTTATCATTTTCTGTTTTGATGAGTTCATTGCTATTTTCATAACCATCTCTTTGTGTTAAAGGGTCTTCAATGCTTAAAACATTATTTTCTTTTGATTCTATATTTTTACTGTATTTTTCAATTTCATGGTTTGTGTTTTGGTTCAGAGATTCAGAAACCCTGGGCCCATCATTTTCAGTATTTTGTCCATTACTATTTTCATGAGTTTTATTAACTCCACCATCTTCAATATCTTTTGAGTTGTTACCATTTATTATTTGGTCACTCTCCATTGGTAACATAGATTTTTCATTATGAGCATTCTCTGAATCTTCAATTAATGCTTCTGAATCATGTCTATTATCTAATGAATTTTTATCTTTATTTTCCAATTGTATTTTGTCGATTTCATTTCTATCTAGCTCACCTTTGGGAGTATGAATTTCTGCTTCTACAGTTTCCTTGATTGGCAAACTTTCAAGTAGTTTCACATTTGTTTGTGTTTGGCTTACCTCTTCCACTTCACTTCTTAATTCATTTTCCTTTATGGGATTTTCAATGTCATGACTTTTAATAAAATTTATATTTTGAGTTAGATCTTCACTAGGATTGATATATTTTTGTAATGAAATGTGACTGATGTTATTGTTTTCAGTAAGTGAACCATCCTTAATTTCTAAAGGCTTTATATTGTTTTTATTTGCTTGATCAGAATCTGATTCAGCTCTGATTCTACCGTCACCAATAGAAGAATCTTGACTTGTGTAACCATCTCCATCTGTACTTTCTTCATAACCTTTCCTTACTTGTTTTTCTTTATTACGAAGGTAGCTTTTATCAACTACATACTTTGTTTTCCTCTTCCTTCTTCTCCTTTTTATCCTTTCATCCCCCTCACCAACTTGAGGATGTTTGATTCTTCTGATCATAACACCTTCTTCTACATAAACCTGCAATAGTTGAAAACTTATTTTTTAAAATCTTAAATGAAATTTATTTTTTTTAAATACAGCAGTTATTTTCTATCTTAATTCATTAATAACTAAGGTAAGCAATATAAAAATAATAATTAATGTAATATAAATATTTTGTTTTGTTAATTGGAAACAGGATTGAAAAGAGCTTGGGAAATTTCAGAAAATCTAGGACCTGAACACTTAGTGGGTTAATGAAAATAACTAACTATAATGTGATAAAGTAATTAGTTGTCTAAAAATTTATTATTTATTAAAAATAAAATAATTAGGCATTAACATTTTTTCATATGAATCATTGAATTATATAAAATATTAAAGGTGTTTTCTTTTAAATCTCAAAGTTTCATAAGGAAATTCAAAATGAAGGTTTTTTTTAAAACATAAACTGTAAGAAAATATTTTATGGTTATCCTAATATGTATTTTTTAAGTATTAAGGGAGTGTATTAAATAACTCATTAATAAATTTATAACAAGTATATGAAATACATTTATTCATTATTATACTCTCGCTGATCAATTATTGAATCATTAAATGATATAAATCATTTGAATTAAGGGTTTTTAATCATTCAAAGATTCAAAAAATGAAAAAAGTAGATTATTTTTCCACAATTTATTCAAATTTTACTAATATGAATGCCAAAATATAATTTATTTATTTATCAGCTAATCACCTGTAAGATTTTCTTTTGACTTGACATTTGAACATTATCATGAAGAGGAGGCTGAACGGTCTTTCTGTTCGTTAGCTGTTCTCCTGCACCTTTTTCCTTTTCATTGTCCAATGGCTTTTGACTTTGAGCTCCTAAATTCCTAAAATAAATAAATCATTGTAAACATTTAAACTATGTGAATAATACTAATATTTTATGTTACTATTCAATTACAATGACAAAGTTAGCAAGTATGAAAACAAGAAAAAAACATATTTCCAAAAGGATTTTATCATGGCATAATTGGATCTTTTGTGCCTGGGTGCATACAGCATATTCCTCCTGACATTTCAAGACATTGGTAAGAGAAAAATGTATATACTAGATATTTGCAAAAAAAAAAATACAAAGAATAAAAAAAGATTAAAAAATCTGGTGCCCACATCTTACATTTTTCAGTGTCCTCCCTTATTTTAAAAATTCACATTTAATTTAGATAGGTGTCTAATTTAGTTTTTATAGAAGTACTAAACAATATCTTTAAAATAATAAAAATGCCTTAAATTATTTTAAATAAACAATACTATAAGTACATTAAAGGGGGCATTTTTATAATTGATATTTATGTCCTGTCATACTACAACAATGAAGATCATATCTATCTTATCTAGACTTTAAACTAATTTAACAATTAGTTTTATAAAAATTATAAACTAATTTAACAATTAGTTTTATAAAAATCATTGGCATTTTAGTAAAAGAGAAAAACCAATAATTAAGTGTGATTTTCCATTTTTGTGACATATTAACTACACACACACAAACACACTGAAAAGCTTCAGGAGCCCTAAATATAACTTGTTTGTAACCATTAATCTTTTATTTATTTATAATAATGCTAATTTAAGTTTCAGTGAAGTGGCGATTTTCTTTATACCTTGTGTTGGGACCACGAAGTGCAGCTGATTCACTATTTAATCGGGCAGCAGGAACTCCACCATGCACCTGTAAGTATTTGGCTGTGCCTCGATGCCCTTTATGTAATGCTGCATCTAATGGAGTAGCAAGCATTCCTTTAGCTGTTCTCATAACAGGGTTTACCAAAGAACCTGCATCCAGTAAAACCTTAAAAAAAGTATTAAAAAAAACAACATTAAGTTAGTATACAATTTGAAGAGAGGAGTGATTGCCATTAAAAATACATAAAATAAGCGTATTTAACTTCAACATTTATATATATCGTACGAATAAATAATTTTTACTTTGAATAGTTAAATACATGATCCATTTTTGTTTGATTAATATAAGGTACTTTACCTTACACATTTCTACATTGTTATGAATAGCAGCAAGATGAAGTGGACACCTTCCATCATTGTTTGGTGCAGTTATTGCATCAGGGCGAAGAGAAAGTAACCATAGCACAAGATCTGTCCTACCAGATGTAACTGCTTCGTGCAATGGATAATCTCCTCGTGCTGTTCTAGTCCAAAGGTTACCTCCTCGACTCCATACAACTTTAAGGGTTTCCATTTGTCCTTTAGCAGCTCCACAATGCATAGCACTGTATAAACAAACCTTAATTGATCAAAATGGTTTTATATATAGAAATTAAGGAAAAATTAAAGGTTACAATGAGGACAAAATTTCTAGCTTAATATGTCAGTATTGCTTTCATTTGTGTAATATATGGATAGATTTTATACATATAAATACACACACACACACACACACACAAAGATGTTATTATACATTGCTTGCACTTTTTCTGCCAAAAGTGCTAAAGTAAAAAACTTAACCACAATTAGGATGGCTCATTCTAGTATATAATGAAAAATATAATCAATGTCTATAATATAAATGATAATTTACATAATAAAGATATAATAAACATAATATATAATTTTATAATATAAAATATAATCAATCAAGTAAATAAATTTAAATATTATCATTTAGTTAATTTAATTTCAAAATATAAGTTTAATGTTGTGTATAATCACTATTTTCTATCAGCTATAAACAATATTGAGAAGGTATTGATTTATATTTAAGCTAACAGATCTTTGGTTTTATTATTATTACTGCCTTTTGAAGAGATGGGAAAACTTTCCTCTCCGTGTCCTATTTGAATCTTTTGTGATATTCAACACTTTAGTTTAGAAGAGGCCTTGTATTATATTTAGGTTCAATTATTGTGTTTTTAGTAAAACGCTTAATGGTAAATTACTTGCATCTAACAGACTACAGGTTAGGTGCAAGTGCTTTACGATTATAGGAAATGTGTTCAATCTTTTCTTTTTCCTTAGACACTGGTGGGACATGTAATTTTCCACTAATTTAATCTTCTTCAGATTAAGAAAACTAAAAACCTGTACCACTACAGCCCATGAAGGGCCTTGGGTTCAGTATATGGTTTGCTGTAAATCACGCTCAACCGCCAAATTTTCCCCTCTATTTTGGGTGTCCACTTTATAGAGGCTGGGTGAGCCCCTGGAGGATGCTAGATCCATCTCCAGCCGCTGACAGATTAAATAAAAGTGTGCCAGTGAGCGAGATTTGAACCCAGGACCTTTGGCACGGCAACTCAGCACTCTATCACTGAGGCACTTCACTCCCACTTTAGATTAAAACATATATTTGTTATATAAGTCAATCCAAATTATTTAACAAATACTACTTATGGGAATCTCATTCTACCGTTATGTTGGCTTATTTTTTTTATAGCAGAATAAACACTTACGTTCTTCCTTTTCTATCCTGTCGATTTGTATTTGCTCCATGGTTAAGTAATGTCTGGGTGCAGTCAGCATGTCCCAATGTAACAGCATAGAATAAAGCCGAGCAACCATTGTTGTCTATGACATCAGCTTCAGCATTGCAAAGTGAAATGAGGGTCTCCACGCAGTCTGTATGACCTCGAGATGCAGCACAATGCAATGCTAAAATAAAAATTAAAAAAATTCTGGTTATGCTCAACTGCCTGATTACTATTATGAAGTTAAATTTGTAATTTTGTTTTAAATAGTAGTGAACCCACCAGGAAAATAAGAATCCTGATTGGATAGAAGCTGGATAAAAATTGTAAAATCCTGGTATTTAATTTAAATAATGGACCTTAACTAACTTATTATTACTTATTATTATTACTATAAATAGATAGTTAAATTTTCATCAAGATGAAGAGCTTATTAAATATTATAAATAAATTTCTGCAACAAATGTGAAAAATATTTTTGTCATCACAAAGAATAAAAATATTTAAATTGTTTAATACGTGCTTAATTGCTTTTCTATCCAACCTTCATATGGTCAGTGTATATCTCTAATATATAGCATTGATTATTATAGGTACCAAAAACAAATTAATGTATAAAGAATCATTTTTTTTTTTATTTATTTTATTTAAGTTTTATTTATTTGGTCATTAATCTATTGGTCCAGGGTGGAAAAGAAAAACTTAAAGATTAAGTAATAGATAAGTGTTATCTAAATTGAATTATAGGATCTACTAACATCTACTTCACTCAACCACCTCAATGACAACACACTAAAGAAAAAAACTTCACTAAGTGCTTATGCCATCAAAAGACACTGCTAGTGTGTAGCTACATTGTCATTTAATATATAAATGATGATTTTTATTAACATTGAATTAACGACATTTTTATTAATCATTTTCTTGTAAATAATAGCCAACTGTATTCATTTGTGATGTACATGATATGACTCAGTCTGGGGCCAAGTAAATAAACTTTTAGCTTTCCTCAGATTGAGTCCCCAACTAGAACTGAACATCTACCTATTATTTTTTACCTACTTTTAGTTTTATTATTTCGTTCATTTTAAACCTAAATATTTTTGTATTCAACTCTGAGGGTTGATAGTCCTTATACTGAATCTCTAACCTTAAAGCTGGAGGCTAATTCCTCTTACTTTCGCTCTCCAGCTATTCTGTGGATACCCAAGAAGAAGTACTTTGTATTTCTTTGGAATTCTTTACCATATAAATTTGGTGGCTAATACCAGTTAGTGATAGTGGTTTCCATCATGCATTGCTATGCCAAACACCGCTAGCAGCTCCAATGGTAGTAAGAAACGTTGGGTGGGTCTCCGGTACTTCGAGCATCTCCTAAATCTGTCCAGTTATTATAAACCAAACTTTGGTATGCATTGCTGGAGACCTGATATATCTTATACGCTAAGCTCGACAGTGTGTGCTTTATCTGACCCACTGCTTGACAACATCAGCAAGGGCGGATCCAGGATTTTTTTTTCTGGGGGGAGGGCAGACGGGAAAGTATCTATAGAAATATTTCAAAATTTTATTAAAACATCAAAAAAATAGTTTCACTCATGTTCTTTCTGTTGTTTTAACAACTTTGGTCATGTGATTTGCCTATCATTATTTATTATAATGGATTATCCATAGTACACAAACAACATAGTACATAGTACACAGCTGTCTGGGGGGGGGCACGTGCCCCCGTGCCCCACCCCCAGAATCCGCCCTTGAATATCAGTAATATAACATCCACAAGATATACTTATCAATCAAAACTCAATTGAGTGATAAATAATTTATAAATATTTCTATTTTGAATAGAAAAGATTTGCCCTGGCCGGGATTCGAATCCGGGTCGTCCGTCTATCCGTGACAGACGATTTTATTTATCAACTGACTGTGAAGCGACCCCTGGTAGCTCAAACGTTAAGAGCCCTATCACTGAGAGGCGGACGACCCAGGTTCGAATCCCAGCCAGGGCAAATCTTTTCTCTTCAAAATAAAAATATTTAAAAATTAAAACAATTAATAAAAAATGATAAATAATTTAATATACACAAGAAGAAGTTATTTCAGGGATTACAATTTTAAGCAATGTTTTTTAAATATTATTTTTAATTTGGTATTTATGCATGGACTCACATAGTTTTATTTATCAAAAATAATATTTACCAGTTAACCCATCTTTGTCGGCTGCTTCCACATTTGCTCCTGCATTTGTCAATACGAGTATTGCTTCAGAACTTCCTGTACAAAAAAGGTCTAATAGTTTACAACTTGTTATTTTTGTTTTAACATTATTTCTAATTTTTACAAACTTATACAATTTAAAAAAATATGTATTTATTGAAGTTTACATCTGTAATATATTAGAGAATTGGACATTGAACAGCTGCCCGAAATTTAAATACTTGGGTACATGGATATCTACAGAAGGTACGTGCGAAGAAGATATTTTACAAAAAGTACAAAAAGGAAAGAAACTGATTGGTTGTTTGAATTCCTTACTGTGGAGTAACGAAGTGACAATGAAGAACAAGAAGCGGATATATAAATCCATTATAGAAGGCACTGTCTTATACGGTTCAGAAACATGGACAATAAAAAAGAATGAAGAAAGAAAACTGCTAGCCTTAGAAATGGACTTCTGGAGAAGAAGTAGCAGGATCTCAAAGCTTGACCACGTCCCGAACGCTGAAATAAGAAGGACAGTTAACCATGAAAAGACAATGCTTTACTCCATAGAAACCAAACAGCTCAGTTGGTATGGGCATGTCATGAGGATGCGAGCTGACCGATGGCCCAAACGCATGCTTGAGTTCACTCCAGAGGAGAGAAGAAAGAGAGGACGACCAAAGAAGCAATGGATGGAGGCGGTGTATGCAGGGATGGCTGCACGAGGGCTTAGAGAAGGCCAATGGCAGGACAAGAACGAATGGAATACTATTCTTTTTGGAAACGATATATGAACGCAATGTTTGTCAATAAAGTCGTTATTATATATACATCTGTAATATAAAATTCCTTTTCAAATTCTTTTACTAGAATATTTCCTTACTAAATCCATTGTATTTAAAGTTTACTCTATCGCAGTGGTAAAAAACGCCGAGTCAAATTCAAACTAGCAATATAAAAAAATGTCGATGCCATGAGTTTGTTTTTAAAGAACAATCTTTAATATACACCATCTAAGGTATTAGTAATCTAAGTTAATCAACGTTGAGTGTAATAGTAATAAGATGGATGTCTGCATCTGGGAAAGCCATGGAGCGCGAAAAAAAGTTCTAGAAAAAAAATCAGAACCTTCGGGAGAATCGTCAGCTGATTGGATATAACTCGCCGAAAGGGCGCAGGAGAGATACCTTTACAGTACCTTAATCGATAATTGTATTGTATTGTGGTTTTCAAATACACGGTATATCAATAGCCACCCTTACGTTTTGTCCATGAAGGCCTGCTTAAAAAATGTAATATAGTTCCTCGGATACCTGCTGATCCTCAATTGACCCTACCCCTAGGTTTTCTGCTGTTTGAATCCAATGGTGTATTGGCCTCAAAGGCGGATTAGTTGGACGACACAAAACAGATTATCTGTACTCCCGTAAGCAAAAAATATATGTGATAAGCTATGAACGCCGCTAAAAATCTTCAAGTACCTAGCGCCAACTTTTCATGAACACATCGATTCTGCAGAATGAATTGAAATGAAATAAAATGTTATTGAGTATGTTTCTAGCCGTCAGATATGTGTATTTGCTAGGCTAATCCATAAAACAGATCAAAACTGTAGGATAGGAAGTGTCTGAGCTCTATGAAGGTAAGGCCTGGACAGATTCATCTACAAGTTGAGAGACACAGAAGAGGAAATAATAAAGGAGAAGGCAAAGAAGTAAGGTAAGAGAAGGCGTAATTATTTCATATTTATTTAATTAAATACTATTGTTTAGCGAAAATTCGGTAAGATAAAACTATTAAAATATTAATCAACAGTAGTAAGAATGGAGAAGGGCAGCCCAAGATAGGTCTGTGCGAATTGTTGAGTAGGCCAAGGTCCTACATGAACTCTAGTACCGTTAGGTTAGCAGTAATAGTAGTGGTAAAAATGGCAAAAACACATTTCAATATATTTTTCATGCATATACCCCTTGAAAAAAAAAGAAGTTGATTAAAATTTAATACCCGCGCTTGCTGCCCATAAGATAGGCGTACGTCCATGATGGTCTGCGATGTTCGGGTCCGCGAAGTGATTGATGAGTAAGCGGAGTGCTGTCATTCCTAGGCGGCGATCGCCGGGCATTTCGCTCCCAGGTCCGCACATCTGGGCTGCGTAGTGAAGGGGGCATCCTCCGTGCATGTCCCCGATGTTAGGGTCAGCTTTCTTCTTCAAGATCAGTTCCAAACACTCGATTTCCCCACATACTGCAAACAGGAATGACCGTTAGGAAATATAGTACTCGACGAATGATAGCATATAGGCAAAATGTTTGTGATTAAAGGCGGAAAACTCCTAGATCATTAACATCTATAGTTTCCAATATAGATTTTTAATATAGTTGGTTTATAATATAGAATGGATAAACCGAATATGACGGGCGCATACGCCGAAGCTCACATACACATACTAGTAGATTGAATTTATTGACACAAAAATTGAAAAAAATAGGAAGAGTTATAATTTATACAGGAAACAATGTTTTCAGAAACTTGAGTATCTGTAACAGAAACGCAAAATATCAGTAACGTGTGTGTTTTTTTATTTTATTTGAGTAGTGCGTGCACAGAAAGTTTGGCCTAGTCCACTTTTGGGGAAATGTTGGATAAGAAGTTCGAAAACTTTTAAGTAAGTTTTTTTTTTCTGAAAAGTGTAACAAACCCGTAGCCCAATGCGCCGAGGTATGGCCTTCCTTATCTGCTGAATTGACATCGGCACCTTGAGACAAGAGGAGCTTGGCTAACTGTATGTTGCCGGCGATGACAGCCAGGTGAAGCGCAGTGTAGCCATCCTGGTCCTGAGCGTAGACCAACTCTGGGGCTGCTCGGAGCAGGGCAGCAGCGCTCTCCACCCCGCCATCGCCGCTCTCGGCGCAGTAGTGAAGTGCTGTCTTCAAGCTCCGCTCCCTCTCCAGAATAGTATCTGGCTGAAATTTGAATAAATTAATTAAAAAATGAGTTGGATTGAATATTATAACCGATTTCATAAGAAACATGGATAGTAAAAATGGCATTTATTATAAACGTTGCCTTAACTAAGTATGTGTCGGTAAATCCACGGAGGAAAGTTCCTGTTCTTTAATTATAGATAATAATTTCTTTGAAAGATTAAAAGGGTTAATTCACTTTCTGTTTCGACATAAACGATTGCCACATCGTGGATCAAGATAATGGTAGAAGAATATTAGCTTCCAAGAGAGACATTCATGACTTACAAAAATGTTTTAAATGCAAGTTGAAAAAAGTACAAAGGTGTTGATTTAAAACACCCTAACCAGTCTTGTGTTGACCTACAGTTCTGAGAATTGGGAACTGAGAAAGAAAGATGAATAGCGCGTCAGCATTTTTGAAAGGAAGATCTTCAGAAAAAATACGGCCTAGTTAGGGATAAGGGAGAATGGA
Source organism: Arma custos (assembly GCA_037127475.1). NCBI lineage: Eukaryota > Metazoa > Arthropoda > Insecta > Hemiptera > Pentatomidae > Arma > Arma custos. The sequence continues at coordinate 37,540,839 of CM073761.1, forward strand.
GAATCCGACATAATTATGGAATATACTCTCTCTATCATGAAATTTCTATAGCCTAATTTATTAAAATAAACCGATTACGATGGGCGGGGTATATATTCATCAAGGATGAATGAAAGTGAGATACTAGGAAGACGTCTCCAGTGCAAATCCTTGGCGTACCCAATATTGGAAGCCCAAAAACTAGATTGAGAGATCAGGTGGACAGGGATTTCGGAGTTAGGTGTACTTAATTGGCGGGAAAAGGCACAAGACAGGGAGTGGTGGAAGAAAGAACTAGAAGAACAGACTTTCAACAGAAACTTGGATAGAAAAAATCCACGAGAAAACATGTAATAAAACTCCAACTGTTACTACGCAATCATTTGGCATAAAATCCCAACATAATATGAACCACTATCATATATATAGCCATATATCTTCGCAATATAGTGTACGAAGGTCGTTCCATATAATCGAGAACGTTCAGCTGATGGTGAAGTAACAAAGTGGGGTGACAAAAGAAGTACATATACCAATAGCGCAACTTACAACGGTTTAGTCGTGCTGTGGGAGGAAGTGATATTTTGCGGAGATTGAACGGACAGTTTTTCGGATTAAACACCCTTTGACGGTTGAGAGTGCTTCATTGACACAACATTTATAGAAGAGATTGTAAAGTTTTTGTAGAAGAGAATACGTAGCTCGGTTAAGATATCCTATTGAAACTACTCAAACTTAGATTAGCTAGTGATTGTTTAGGGAATAACTTCTTATTTTACCTCATATCTACAAGCTATATAAAAATAATGTAAGACTATCCGTTTTTTTCATCTCTTAATGCCGTTTCCAAAATAGAAAGAATATAAACCATTGTCCTGTGGTTAATGGCACATTAGATTTTTTCTCCAGGCAACATTAGTAAAGCAGTACAATTTCAAATTAAATTATCTTGTTTTAAAAGAAAATTGTACTTAATTAAGATTGTGTAATTACAATAATACAAAGTTACCTTGGTCTGGATGATTTCGTTCACTTGGCTCTCTTTTCCTTGCTGGCAGGCATACATGAGAGACGTGGCACCCAGCTTCACTGTCACTCCAGTCATCTCTTAATTACCTACATAAATAATTATATATCATTCCATATGTTTCCCATAATTCTTGTAGCTTCTACGATAACGGTTTTGAAGGGAGGTGATAAAGGCTCATACGCCAGGTTTTCCCCTTAATTAAGGATATCCACTTTATAGAGGCTGGATGAGCCCTGGTGGGTCAGCAGATCACACAGGGTCCATATATATGGCTGTTAACTAATTGAATAAAATTTCTGTCTCAGCCGTGTTTGAACCAGGAATCCTCAGTATAAAAACTCAGCGCTTAAACATTCAGCTGCGCTGCTCCAGAGTTAGATAAGATTTAAATGAAAATTTTACGGTTATCAAAAACCAGTAATGTTGATGGCAGAAGGTTACAGATAGACGTGGTATATTCTAAGCTACGTTTATAGTTCAACTAACCAGGAAGGGGCCCTTTGATTAGTGCAAAAAGAATCGAAGGTATTGAATAATTGATTAAAAGAACTCTTCGGCAAGGAAATACTTCCTAAAACGCCAATAAGAAGAGTATTAAGATAGAAGTATCTTTTCACACCACTCACATCTCTCTCTCTCTCTCTCTCTCTCTTCTTAACTACTCTCCTTTTAATAGGAAAACTCGGTGAATAAAAAAATGATAAAATTTAAATAAAAATTGAAATAATCCGTTTACAGCCACGAATATACCTTGTGTTATCTACAGAGGTAACCCCATGGTGCTCACATACCCTCTATCAAGTGGGTACTCTTATCTTAATTGGGAGAAAACCTGGCAGTTGGGCGTGATCTTAGTAATTTACCTCGATGCACAATCTTTGTCCTAGATATAGTGCAGTCTTTGCGAAGTACTCGAACGATGATCCTTGATACATTTTTTTTTTTTGGCTTTGAACAAAATTGTTTTCAGATTGGATGATATGTCTGTTAGTATTTTTATTTTTGTTAACCTTATTCTTTCTTTAGTAGGATAGGATTTAAAAGGAGTATTTATAATCCCCTAGAACCTAGAAAACAATCATCCTTTCAGCTAAAGGATCTTTACAGATGGGAAAGGTTTCCGCTAAGACTGAAGTGTGGGCAACGTCTTAAAGTATTCGAAAATAAGGTGCTGCATAAAACATTCGATCCAAAAAAAGGATGAGACCACTGGACAATTTAGGAGAATGCAAGCACCCGGTTAGTATTATTCAAGTGATGGCGTCACGAAGATTAAGATGGACCTGTAAAGTTGCTGTACTTAGATGAACGAATTCCTAAAAAGTTAATAAGCACAGTGCAGATTGGGAAGCGTCTGAGAGGTAGACCGAGGCGTAGATGGGAGGATTGCGTTCAGAGTGATCTGGCGGATTAGGGTTTTTTGTTGTGATTCGTGGACGGAAGTGTGTTATGGAACAGGGATTGATGGTATCGGCATCGAGATTTCGGGTTCGATAAGCCTTATTATCATTTAAATCTCCTGAAATATTTAGTGGTCCTGCGAGGACCATAGCGCTGTTAGAGATAGATAGATTTATTTATCAATAAAATCGGAAATCACGAAATTTTATTTTTTTAAATGTATAAAATATTAGGTACGTACTTTGGTATTCCCATCAATCTTTGAAGGTAAACATTGCTACATTGAATGAAATTATATATATCTAATATATAAAATTGTCGTGTCATAGTGTTTGTAACAAAACTCCTCCAAAACGACTTGACCGATTCTTAAAAATTTTGTGTGTGTATTCAGTATGTCTGAGAATAGGACGTACACTAGTTTTCATAACCCTAAATGATATGGGTCGGCCATTATTATTGATTATGCGTCGATCGTAGCAGTGAAGCTTGATGATGTCACATTTTTGATATGTTGTAAGGGCATGTCTGAGTAGTGTATATCCAAGTTTGCAACCGAAAAAACGGATGGGAGAAATTTTGGTGGCCGAAAACCGCACTATGATAAATTTGAACAACGAAGCTATTCTAAGGTGGTGCTGTTCTATAACTATCTGGTGATTTCCGACAGACATAGCCAGTCATTCCTCGCTCTACTTTTATCGATGAGATTAACGCATTTTTAAATCAAATGTTTTTGTGGTGAAATGTCGAAACACTTCGATTGAACACAAATATGCGAGTACAATTACAAAATGATTCATCAGCACAAATAATTTCAAAACTACTACTGGATATTGGAATCTCTGAAATAGAACTGCATCCAAATACTTTATTAATAATAATACTTTATTATTAATGTATTAAAAATCAACATTTTAACATGGGTTTCATAACCAGCAGGTAAAACTTCGTGTTTCGGCACACAAAAAGGAGAATAACATATGCAGCTAAAAATAAAATTCATTATTATTAGTATAATGTAGGTTATGATAATTATTTTGGTACAAGTTATTACAAAATCATGAATGCACGAATGAGATTATTAAGTAGTAATCGAAATGATTAGAGCAGTTCCCACATTGCCAGAAATCAGGTTTTGTTAATACGACGTTGGGATGAATAAATCTTGTTCAAATGTAATTCAAACCTTAATTTGTCACCATAAAAATGCAAACAATACTTTATGTTTATTTAGACAAATCTTTGAAAATTTGTCATATTCGACTTGAATTACGCTCCAGAATTTTTTAAAAAATTCTATCCTATAATATTAGATATCATATTTATCATATTATAATTTTTTTAAATAAATAATCATCAATTTTAATTATATCATACCGGGTCTATCAAAGATAAGTATAATAGCATAAGGTTAGATAGAAATGGATTATTTCTTTGTCTACTCATTTCTCGGTTAGTCACCTTAAAGTTGCCTGTACGCATAGCGTGTTCTAGTCAAACGAAAGTCCTATAATCCACTATCAGTGGTGAACTGTTATGACTCATCCAAGCTCTATGGTAAAACCGTGTGAATATTTCTTCTTTCGTTAATTTATATGCCACAACCGTGCATTTGAATATAATGACTTTGAGTGACAATAAAAAAAAAGTTATATGGATATTCTTCGTTATGGAACAGCGTTGCCCCCCTCAATTAACTTTACTCACTTTATAGAACCTTGGTGAGCCCCAGTAGGGTCTGCTTATCCCAAAATCTACTATCAGCCATGGATGGACCCTGAGGGCTTTTGGAGTCGATGAAAAGACCATAAATCTGATAAAAGAAACATTAACAAAAACCGAACCAAAAATAAAATTAAGAGGGAATATCAGTAAACCGTTTCAGATAAAAACAGGTGTGAGACAAGGGGACGGACTTTCACCTGTTCTCTTTTACGTTGTTCTCGACAAAGTTATAAAGACATTATGGGAAAAAGAAACATCAGGAGCTAAAGTAGGAAATCAGAAGAGTAATTTCCTGGTAAAATGTTCGGGTTTTCCGGATGACTTAGCCCTACTGTCAGAGTCGGAGGAAGACTCAATTAGGCAAATAAATTCCTTGAAGAAAGTAGCTGAAAAAACTGAACTTAAAATCTCCGTTCAAAAGACCAAATTTATGACTACAGACCCCCACTTTAATAAGAAAGAAGTGAAAACAGAATTCGGTAAAATTCAGGTGGTTAAAAGTTTTAAATATCTGGGCGAAATAACTTGTCTGAAAGGAAAAAAAAAACGGATGGTAAAACTTTTGGCGGCCGAAAAACCGTGAAATTTTCGTAGTTATTTAGGTTTTTAGTCTGTATCTCCTAATCGCCCCGTTTTTGGAAAACGATGTTTGTCCGGGCTAATCTCAGAAACTACTGGACCAATTTTAAAGAAATTTTGCAAAGATACTTGATTTCGATTAAAGAGCGTGATTTTTTTGGCAAAATTACATTTTTTCTAACCTGCTGTATTTTTGATATATTGTAAGGGCATGTGTGAAATCCAAATTTTTACACATTGATGATAAAATTCGCAGCTCTGTAGGTCTAACAGAATCTGAGTTCAGTCCTATTATATATCAAATAACCGGAATCTTATCTTAAACATGTTCATTTATTTACGTTTATTCACACATGTTATAGGTATGTTCGTTATAGAAGCGTATATTTACTTTGTTTTAATTTATTATTAATTAATATTTCATGTTGCTGTATAATTAATAATCATTAATTCATTAATTCAATATAACTATGATAGATTTGAACAATAGTGAAAAGCTATTCGGTGGTGCTTTTATTATCTGGTGATTGCCAGCTAGTCATTCCTCGCTCTACTTTTGCCGATGATAATAACGCATGTTTAAAACAATCGTTTTCATGGTGAAATAGAACTGCATCCATATACCCAATCCATTAAATTGCCAGAACATTTCAGCATTGTTGTTTAGAGAAAAAAATAATTATTAGGAGTGCCTTCCTGGATGTACTAAATAATTACATGGACCATAATTGGCTCAGTAATCGTGTTATTTGGGCAGCAAAAATGCTGCTGTTGACGAAATTAACTTTTAATTACAACAGTTGTTACCAGGAATGCCACCGCAAAATCTTCGGTTGAATATTGGTTCACCTTTTATTCTTCTGCGTAATTTGAATCCAACTGAATTATGCAAATGGTCATCAAAAAGATTACCGGAAATGCTATTGAAGCAGCCATGTTGACTGGAATCATTAAAGAAGAAATCGTCCTGTTTCCACGTATTCCAATAATACCACCAGAACCCATAATACCATTCAAAAAACTTCAATTTGATATATACTTGGGTTTTGCTATGCCCGTCAACAGGTCTCAAGACCAGACAATGTCCAATTGCGGTTTGGACTTAAAAAATCCATGTTTCTCCCATGGTAATTATATGTTGTATGCTTACGTATTAGTAAACCATCTAATGTATTTGTATTAGCTACGTACAGATTAACAAAAAGTATTGTGCATCGATTAGCGCTTAATTAAATTGAACTAAATATTTATAATTTAAAATAGTATTACAAGCCATAATTAAAAATCAACCATTATATACCTCATTCATTAAACTCATGTTTATACTTTACCAGTAATGAGTTTTGTATATTATTTATTTATTATATACTACAGTTAGATATAAGATGAATAAAATGTAAAATCAAAAATCAATTTAATTCATTTTTTCATCAATTTATTATTTCTTTTAAATTCAAATTTTAACTAATATTTTTTAAAACTATTACAACAGCAACAGCAACGCGTGGCCGGGCCAGCTAGTATATATATATATATATATATATATATATATATATATGTGTGTGTGTGTGTGTGTGTGTGTTTATATGCAAATATAACCTGTATTCCTACAACCCACGAAGGGTCAGTAGATGGTAGAGACTGTACTGTTCCTAAGAAAACTGGTGGATAGTCCGAGATCACGTTCAATCGCCAGGTTTTCCTCCAAGTGGAGATACCCACTTCATAGAAGTTGGTTTTTATATGAATATATAAATTAAAAACTCAATTTTCCATAATGGAGGAAAGTTATAATGTTGCAATGTTGTTTAAAAAATAATGACCTAGTGATGAATGATCCGAGGAGTGCATCAAGGTGAATCTCTGGACGATGAAATAGTCATTCATAAAATTTTATCTTATTATAAAATTAGATTCAGTTTGAACTAGTTTACTTTAATGTTGCCAAAGCGACCTTACGAAGAATGAATACCATTAAGAATAACCTTTGGCCCGAGACACGAAGGTCAGTTTGCCGTTCCATATTGCTGCGTGCAACGGAGTGTCGGACATTTACAGAGTCTAAATGAAGACGAGGCTTCTTGTGGAACGTGTTTTACCAAGAAGCCCGTATCGACCTGAAGGTCCACTCCAGCCGGCTCACACGCCATTTATTTTCCTTTTAGCATCATGAAATATTGCGGCCCTAACTTTTCTAAATTCAATCTTCTCATCAACAAATATGTCTAGAGGCTGTAACTAAAAAAAAAAAAATAATAATAAATATCTTGCATGCTTTAATACACTTAACTCAATAGGCTCTGCCAAGATCTCTCCATGATATTTTGTTTCTACAATAATAATATTTTAAATACAAATGTAATAAAATCTCCAACTCCTTAAATGGCTGAGATGTTGTAATAAAAAATCTATAACCAATTATGGAAAGCCAGAATCCAAGGAAAGATGTCGAATATAAAATAAAATAGTAATAACTACCTTCACTACTACAACTTGGTATTCATACATACATATGGCCCTTGGATTCAGTACATGGTAGAGCCTGTACTTAATCTTAAATGTATGCATCGACATAATCAAACGAGATTTTTTTATTATTACATGATTGAGTATCCAAGTATTGTTTGAAAAGCGTACAGTAGAACTAACAGGCTCAATTGAGACTTTATTAGAGTGATAGTAAAAAAAAGTACCACTGCAACCCATGAATAGTTCAGTACATGATAGAGACTGTACTTAATCTTAACAAACAGTTACGCAGGAAGGTGATGTCCGAAATCACGATTAACCGTCAGATTTTTCCCCAAACTAAATGTACTCACTATATAGAGGCTGGATGAGCCTCAGGAGGGTCAGTGGACCCCACAGACTCCATCCGTAGCTGTTATTAAATAATTGATCTGGCACAGCTGGATTTAAACCGGAGCCTAGCAACTCAGAGATCTACCGCTGAGCTACACCACTCCCTAAATAAGACAGTAATCAGAGAAAAGCCCCGGAAATTTAAAGAAAGGACGGGTGGAAATTTTAAGTTTGATCTTTAGATTTTGCGTATCTTGAGATACAAAAACCTAAACCTTGGGGAGTGGGTTCAATAAATAAAAAAAATAAGGGTTGGTTATTTAAAGTAAGTATTTAACGTCTAGGAATGAGGTTGTTGAATATTATCATGAGATTATATTAATTATAATAATGACTGTCGACGTGAGATGTGTAGCGTTTGCTGTTCATTGATGCGAGTTCTGTATTTATTTAGTTATTTTTTTTAATGTGTATGTCCTGACGATCTGTGAATCGGTGAAACTTTTTTTTTTCAGTATTTTAGAGACTTCAGGCTTTGTATTTCGTTTTTTTATTAACTTAATGTCAATTTTGACTACTATGATTAATCAGCCAGTCGGAATCTATTGCCTATCCAGGTGTTACTACGATAGGGATCTTAGTACCTGACACCGCACTGACCCGAGTACTTTTTTATGTCCCTACCGCAAGATGGCATACCCAAGGATTACAGCCAACTGTAATCCTTGGGTATGCCAACTTGTACTGTTGGGCTGCAAATACACATAGATGGTTGTTATGCTAACCAGTACACTACAGAAAACCCCCTTTGGATTTCAAGATTCTGACATATTTTGTTACTACTACCCAAGTTGTATCAGTAGTCCTTAGTTACAGTGCTATTGGTGAATGATTAATCTATTATGAAAACCCATAAGTTTAAACCCAGATTACTAACAATTCTAGGAGAAAAACACGTATATGAATAGTAGCAATTTTTTTTTTAAACAAAAACAATAGTACAACTGTGAAAATAAATGCAATACTACAGATGCACATAAATATTCTTTCTGTTTACTATTTGAAATTTCTTAGACGAATGTTTACTAACAGGGATTTAGTTCATTGATTGAAATTTAAATTAATCCTGTTTTCATCAAAACAAAACCCACTCCAGTTACCGCTCAGAAGCTGTCAGGAATTGTTCGTGGGTGATTTGTATTATATAAAACAGTTTCAAGTGTTAATTTTTTTGTATATAAATGGCATTACTGCACAAGATTGAGAAGACAAAAATGGTCCTCAGTAAGTACACTATTCGATATTCATGTGTGTATATAAATATCCAAATTACTGAAGCTTTCCAATTCCAGAAACTGTAACAAATATCACGTTTTGCGTACATGCAAGTTTCATTAGAATAGATTCATTATAAGTTTGATAAGTTCAATAAACATTTTTGACATTGACTACTTTACGATTAGTTAGATTAAACTGATTAGTTTATATTATTCTCTAAAATAAAATATTTTCAAGATAAAAACTAATATTTAGTACTTTGTCTCAATTTTGACATTTACGAAATGTATTACCTCAATTTTCTTTTACGAAATATTTGAAAACAAAAATGTGATTACTTTATTTTGGTTGCACAACCACAAGCAGGCAAATTTTGGTGACAGCCAAAAAAAAACAAAATTAAAAAAATTGGGAAAATCAAGGAAAAAAATTGTAATCCACATGACATAAAAGATTTCAATTTTTTTTGAGTCACTAAGAAAAATGAAAAGTCAGAAAAAATGAAAGCAGAAAATACAGTTGCTTTTATCATTCCTTGCCTGAATATTTTAGTTTTTAAAAAAAAACCTGTACCCGTGAAGATGAAGGTTCAGTACATGGTAGAGACAGTACTGTTTCATGGACTACGGTTGTGCAAGGAGGTGATTTGTCCTAGATCACGCTAAACCGACAGATTTCCCCTTATTTTGGGTACCAATTTTCAGAGGCTGGGTGAGCCCCAAGGGGATCCTAGATCCTATATGATCCATCTCCGGCCGCTAAAAGACTAAATAAAAGTCTTGCCTGAAACAGGATTTTCGGCATGGCAACTCAGTGTTCTACCACTGAGCCACTCCGCTCCCTGAAAATTGTAGTTACCTTCAAATTATTTGAAACAATAAATATTGATAGATAATTTCAGTAGGTCAGAATTGCTCTTTGATTATTATTATATCAGTGGATAAAAGATAAATGCACAGGAGAAAATTTATTATTTTAAATAATTACTTACATTCTGTTCAATTTACAAAAAGTCTTATATGCCAAATTTCTAAGGCAACGGTTGTTCAGGGAGGTTTTCTGCCCGAGGTCACGCTCAACCAACAGGTTTTCCTCCAATTCAGGTGAGCTAAAGGTTAGGTGAACCCCAGGAGGGTCTGTAGATCTCACAGGGTCAATCCGTGACTGTTATTAAATGATTTATCTGCCACACCCGAATTTAAACTAGAAACCTTCAGCATAGGAACGAGTTTTACACACTGTGCTAAACCGCATCCCTAAGTTATTAGAATTATACATATATGATTTATAAGTTAAAAAGCAATGATAATTGATGATAAATCGTTAAATTAATCCAGATTATTTTCTGGAGAATGGAGATAGTTGGGGGGGGCAGTCAAGAAAACACCAAATAAGTCAAGACTTATTTATATTTGAGCCAACGTTTCGACCTACTTTATAGGTCATCTTCAGATTGACACAGTTCACCCAGCCGCCTCTCCCATTAGCCCTGAATATGACCTACAAAGTAGGTTGAAACGTCGGCACACATAAAATATAAGTCTTGACTTATTTGGTACTTTCTTGACTGCACCCCCCAACTATCTCCATTCTCCATTATACCATCCAGTCAACTATTTTTCTCTCCAACAGATTATTTTCTGATAAATTACTACAATAATTATGAATTACTGTTTACCAATTATGACTTTGAAATCTAATACACAAATAATTCTCCTTTAAGTTTCAAACAAAATAAGAGATACGTCAAAGACGTCAGGCGACCTTGGTAGATGCTTCACAAGAAATCAATGGTATTTAGTTCTCAGAAATTTGACTAGATGATGTGGCCTCTTTCCTCTGAAAATGCAACGCAATCTATCATGTAGGGCTGGAAAACCTTCATCAGTATTAGAAAAAACAATAAGAAAAACTTATAGCAATTTCTAATACTTTAAAAATACTATAATTATAAACATTTTATATTTGCCCTTAAAAATTATATTCATGACTCTTAAAGAAGATCATTCAATAACACAATTATATTTCATAAATAAATAAATTTAATAAGCAACTCTTTTTTAACATAAAAATATAAATTGAAGAAAACCAAAATATTATTCTTAATGTTTAACATTAATCTTGTTTTTATGGAGTTTATATAGACATTTTCTACTAACTAATTTACACACGGTAATATTTTCTATCAATAATATTACACGATTATTAATATAAATCAATTATTATATAACCGCCCTTATTATTTATAAATATAAATTATATGGGTTATCTGTAACCGCCCTTATATTATTATATATAACCGTTTTATTATATATACCCGTCCTTTTAAAATAAATAATCTTAGATAATTGTAGGCAACAAATGTGGCATTAAAATTATAGGAGATATGTATATCTATTTTTTTTGTTCTCCAAGGGCGGATCCAGTATTTTTTTCTGGGGGGCACAACGGGCAGACGCGCAAAAAGATCAGCAATAACTTAGAAATACACTTGTAGTATTTATAGAAAGGTTTATTAAAATATCTAAAACTTTTCACTCATGTTATTTCTGTTATTTTAACAACTATCATCACATGATTTGCCTATAAATATGTAATGGATTCTCCACAGTACACAAACAATAGCAAAGTAGCACAGCGGGTAGAGTCCTGAGTTCCTGTACTGAGGCAGCCACGGATGGATAATGGGGTATTAGCAAACCCTCTTGGGGCTCACCCAGCCTCTATAACTTGGGCACCTTTAGTTGGGGGGGGCACCATAATATATATTGAAAAAAATTAATATATATTGAATCATTTTAATTATAATATTTTATGAGAAATCCGGTTACTTTTCATTGATTGTATTTTTGATTCATTGCTTCGTATTAAAAAAAAACTAAATATATATATACATAAAACGTTAACTAAAGAAAAAATTAAAAAATAATTTAAAAAAAAAGTAGAATCGAAACAATTGTTCATGTGAACTCTTTTGTTGATCCTGACTTCTTATATCGCCTCTTTGATTTTTTTATTGTGACCTATGGGACTCCATGTACGAGCTAAACCCCAAAATGTTATTTTCTGTGATTTTTCATTTAAAGTAATTAATAAAATCGATAACCAAATAATAAACAATGAACAAATAAATAAAATAATCAACGTTTCAAACTAGAACAAAAAAAAATTAATTATAGTAGAAACTATATTTTACCGAATTGGACGTATATTGTGCAAATAACTTTTTAATATCACGTTCGCCATCTCGATCCCCTTCTCTCAGGGTGGTTCATCCTTACCAAATTTGGACAGACTTGGAAAATCTCGATTTCTACTTTAGTTTTTAGGAGCTTAAATTGTCGGTAAGGTGTAATTGCCATATGCTGAGGAAGAATTATCTGATTAATCTGGAGCCCCTCCCCGAAAAATATAATATAAGTTCAGTTTCTGAATTAAATTGTAACGTTACTAACAAATCATGTGTATATGTATCGAAGTATATACGTTTTTCGCACAACTTCGTAATCAGATGATAAAAGCATGCTTAACTAAATGGTTGGGTAAACCTATTATTATTTTAACAATGAGTCATAGGGGGCAGCTACTTGTAGGTGTGCTTGATATTAGTATTTACATTAATCCTGAAAAATGACATGGTGAGTATAATAATTTAACTACATGATTTATCTCCTCATTCATTTTATTTATTAATTTCAAGAACAATCAAATAACAACTGCTGAACTACGCCCTCGTACTACTTTTCTGTAAAGGTTCGTATGTTCTAGAGGTTTTGTACAGTGTCTTGCATAAATACTAATATACAACAAACATAATCTTCAATAGATTTACTCTTCAATATTAGTGCTTATAAAAATCATGATTGTCAACTCATACAGTTAAAAAACAACCACGATCTATTATAATGTAAAATAATATCGAATTTTTAAGCACTTTATTTTATTTAAGCACTCCTTGGACTGACGGAAATTAGAAATAAAAATTTATTTTCCTAATGTTATAAATAACTTTTACTCCTTTTTTAGTACCACTGAATCAAATAATAAAAGTTTAACAAAATTGATACAACAAATCATATGTTACAATGATTGATAAGTCGGTTCATATTTTAAAAATATCCCTATTTTACAGAGATTCGCTTTTATGTTTTTATTTTATATATCCTCATTTCCAGATCGGCTATTCCTAGCCTTACATGTTTTTTTTAATAATGAATTTTAAATTTTAATATGAAATAAAAATTTGGGTTTCGTCTCATGCAAGAGACACCCCTAACTGTACATTATCAGCTTATTTACAAGAGAAGATATAAATATATAATAGTTTTTTTCATATAAAAGAATGATAGTAGTTTAAATATAAAATATATAAATAAGAAACAAAATTAAAATAAATGTAATAATAAACAGAACTATAGTACTATAAAACGGAAAACTAAAAGAAAAAATGATTATATTACAATTTGTTAAAACAATCAGTGAGAAAGATAATAGAGTTCACATCAGAATATCTTTCAAGAGTCTCGGTTTTAGTCTTGGGGATGAAATAGGTTCGCCTATGTTGAATGCTACAGCACCTTTGACTGCTGGCAATCCGGTCTTGAATCTGGTGAACGCTAGCTTTTTATATTTTTCATTAAAAAAATAAATATATTTTTATTTTAGATATAAAGTGCAGTATAAAAAACAGAATTATCTACTCATACAGTTAAAAAACATAACCATGCTCTATTATAATTTTTAAAAAATCTCATTTTATTTCTGCACTTATTCGATTAACGGACATTATATTTGAAAATATAATTTCCTAATGTATGAGTCAAGACAGAAATCCAAGAAAGTTAATGGAAGCCAAACCCGTGGGAACTAGACCTAGAGAGAGACCAAGGCAGACGTACTCCAACTACATTTCCAAGTTGGGACAGGCGAGAGGAAAGAACATGCAGGATCTGAGGATTATGGCGAGAGATAGAGACAGATGGAGATCCTGGGTTGATGCGGTACCTCGGCGCTGATAGGCACAAGAGGATGATAAAGAAGAAGTTTCCTAATGTAAAAAACAACAACAAATTTTACTCCTTTTTTAGTACTAATGAATCAATTAATAAAAGTTTATCAAACTTGATACAAGACATCATATTATGTTGTAATTAATGATTGGTAAGTTGGTACAAATTATAAAAATAGTCCTATTTTATATAGATTTGCCTTTATATTTTTTATAAAAAATATTTTATATTTAAATATATCTGTGGTTCTCCATAATTTACAATGAAAGAAAAAATGTTTAAAAAACTTCCAACAGAGAGAGAAAAAAAAGAAAAAGTGAATTTATGATTAATCATTGAGCTGACAGACATTGTTGAAGTGTGATTTAAAAATTTAGTTTCCTAATAGCAAACTAAATTGCTATTAGGGAAAAAATACATCTTTTAAACATTTTTTTAGTAGCACGTAATAAAAAAATAAATGTTAGGACCGTGGAAAATTACCAACGAAAAGCCCTTAAGTCTCCAAACTAAAACAGAAATTGAAATTATCTGTCCCAGATTTTCCCACAATTTCTGTTTTAGTTTGGGGACTTAAGGGCTTTTCGTTGGAATTTTTCCATGGTCTTAACATTTATGTAAGGTCTCTTTTTACTTTTCAATATTAAAAAAAGAAATGTTAAGCAAACCACATACAAGAGATCATCTTATGTTATAATTTATTGTAAGTACACGTTATAAAACTATTCCTACAATAGATAGATATGCCTTATATGTATTATTAAAATAAAAAAATATTTTTAAAAAATCAACAGCAACGAATATGAAATTTAACTTTTGAAAAAGAGATGGCCAAGTGACCTTCTAAATTGAATTTCTATTTGAGTACTACCACAGGGTAATTTCTCTACAAGGCTTTATCAATTCCATTATGAATCCTTCATTATATTTACTTATTTTGTTATAATACCGTTATATATTTTAATAAATTTGAAAATATCAATATAATGAACAACAATAAATAAAGCGATATACTTTTTTATTACTACAAAAACCAAAACCACGCTAAACATCAAGGAAATCACTTCTTTATTCAAAATGTAATATTTTAAGCGGGAATCTCTCGCTCGGGTCGACAGATCAATCGGAAACAGTGTCTATTGTGTAACCTCCTTTGTAGTTCGTGAATAGGATCATTATTCCAAGGTGTTTAGGGTACTAAAGAGCTTTGTTCGGTGCAATCTTTTAAATATTTAAACTTTTGTGTTAAAAAAAATACAGTTAAACTATCTAATTTAATTTTTTGATAGTTCATATTTTAGATAGTTCTGATTGATAACAGTATTACAAATTTTTTGAAAGGTAAACGGGTTTAAAATTTGCTATAATGGTTTGGGACTTGAATAGTTCACACCGCAATGGATACATTATATAGAAAAATATATTTTTTAAGATATGTTTGTTTTCAGGGCTATAGTATGATTAATGGTACACTTTTGTGCCCCCAAGCAAGAACCAGAACAAATATATTAATGGTTTTAAATTAATATTGTTCTGTACTCCAAATGTTTATTTTGTAATCAAAAACAATAAAGGAATAAGTACTTGAAGTTCTGTTATCATGGAAATTCCGGTATGGTTGTGCGAGATACGAGTGCAATTTTTCCTTGGACATACATGTACAACATGTTACAACATGTTACATGGTACATACATGTATAACATGGTACAATATGGAAGATGGTACATACATGCCGCGGAGAGTCCATCGTCGACGGTGGGGCAGCCGCGGACCGAGCCGTCCTGGCTCCCAACTGGGACGTGACCTAGCTCCCTTTGTTGGTAAATACGTAACTATGGTTACTCCAACCCTTCCCGCCCTTGAATCAATTTCAGGTCCCTAGGAAAGGGTTCGCTAATTCCCATTCTGAAGGGACTGAAATGAGCTTCCATTGATTTCTAATTTGGCTAGGTGTTCTCCATTTTTTACCTGAGATAAGGATTTCCAATTTTGGAAGTCGAACTAGCATGAGCGCTCGCGATAGCCTTGAACTTGCCGCAGTAATCTTCTATTCGTCCTGATACTATGCAAATCCACTCGTTTCTTTTCGAATTTTTTTCACATTTCGTCTAGAGATGACTTACTGGATTCCCTGTAAGAATTATCACAGATGCAAAAGCCATCATCAGAAGTTGGAATTCATGAGTCACTGAAAAGTGTTACCAGCTTCACTAAACAACAGGTGGTGACTGGAAATTCCTCCCGATCCATCTTTTACCTAGATCCAATGAATTGAATAATCTTATTTTTAATCAATACATTCCTCATCTTCTTCAGACATGGTCAATCGAAGTGAAAACGTCCTTAATTGGGAGAAAATCCTGGCGGTTGAGCGTGATCTCGAACAATTCACTCCCTGTAAAACCGTTGTCCAAGAAACAGTACAGTATCTACCATGTACTAAGCCTACATTTCCATTCGATGAATTTGAAATTTCTTTTTTTTCGAATTTAATACAATTTTTTTAGATTAATGTATCCCCAAAAAATGTACTAATAAAATATACACCTTATTTTTTATTTTTTACATTTTTTTTACCAGATCAGTTATTTTTTGCGTCTGATATTCGATTTTTTTTTGCGTTCCTCCACAGTTCCAGTCCATAGGCCCAGATAGGTTTGATGATCGTCTTGTATATTAGTAGTTTATTGTCTATTGAAAGATGGGAGGTACTACATAGCAATCTGTATAGTTGGCTGAATCTTCTGTTAAGTTCTTGTCTTTTGAGTCTGGTATGAGGGTTCCATGTAAGTCTTTTGTCTAGGAGGAAGCCAAGTTATCCAAGGTAAGTTACTGTGTCGGAAATAGGTAGGACGGTCATTGAATTGGACAGGTCATGTTCCCCGACAAAGTGCAAAAGTCATGTGTTTGCCTTTCTTCTCGTTGACTTAATCAAAGTAAATTATGATCGAACATGAGTAAGCGAAAGCAGGTGATGCAACTGGGCATTCACCAATATTCCTGTAAATATCTTTCCTATCTTTTATGGAATCGGAGAGGTTAGGCGAGTAAAATACGCCTATGCAAGGGTAAAGGGGACAGTATTGAGATGGAACCAGGTAGGTACCAACATTTGGAACAACTACAAATTTCATTAAAAATGGATTGAAATTAAAAATTTGTATTCCAGTTTTGTGGAATTGATATCTTCAGGCAGTTAAACTTTTAATTTATTCTTATCTTACACCCACAGACGCACGCGAACACTAACAAATTTTCAAATATTTAATTTTTTTTAATTAAAAATAAATTAATTTTAGACCTGCGATTGGCTATGATAGGAAGATGACACTATTTAATAAGTACAAAATCTTTTTTTATTATTGATGTTAAGTTGAAAAATATTATACTATATATTGACTTTATGAATATAAGAATGTATTCAGTGTTTGTGGATATTCACACTCACTCACTATTAAGTGCTACAGTCCCGAGCCTCTGCCACTATTCTTCCCCATTCCTCGTGGTCTCCAGCGAGGCTCCTCCAATTTCTTATTCCAATCCTCCTCAGACCATCCTCTAAGTCATCCATCCACTCCTCTTTTTCCGTTTTCCTCCTGGTGTAGTATTCAGCATAATTTTAGGCAGCCTGTAGGACTCCATTCTTTCTACATGACCTAACTATCTTATTC
The DNA here is from genome assembly GCA_037127475.1 of Arma custos. NCBI lineage: Eukaryota > Metazoa > Arthropoda > Insecta > Hemiptera > Pentatomidae > Arma > Arma custos. Next base: position 37,558,317 of record CM073761.1, read on the forward strand.
TGATCTTCCTTACAGCTCAGAGGATATCATTCTCTCCGTACTGTTCCATTAGTTCGGCGTTGCTTCTGATCCTCCAGCTGTAATCTTTTTGACGGGTCCAAAGATCTTTCGTTTGTGGATATTGAATTCACTTAACTCACCATCATATTCAATAGTCAATATTAACCCATTAAGCATTGTGAGGAGGAAGTCGTCTATAGAACCTTCTTTATGTCATCGGTCTTAAACAAGTTTTCTTATTATATTTAATCGAAGTCGGCATCTCCTGTACTTTGACTCACTTGGTCTTTTACCTACATTCTTGGGACCTGACGGTTTTCTCAGTTGGTTTTCCATATCACTTCATTGGCTGGTTTAACGATGAGCTTCATTCCCATGTATTGGAGCTCCCTGGTTGTTTTTTATTCCCGCACAAAAAAACGATTTATGTTACTTCCGATGGCGAGGAGTTCGCCAGAAAGAAGAAAAATGTTAACCTAATTACAACAACTTTTCTTTTCTTTTCCACCTCTCACCAGTAAAGAAAAAATGTCTCGAAAAATTTTGTGAATGAATGAACAGCTTAACTCAAAAACGGAAATCTATAAGAACACGAAATTTTAAGATAACTATATACCTAGATCTTAAATCATTTTCTGTTACACTAAAGTATCTGAACAAGTTGATTTAATTTTCCAGATTTTTCTCATATTTTCAAGTTTTCTCCATATATCTATAGACTAGCTTTTGCCCGCGGCTTCGCTCGCGTGGAATTTGGTCTGCCCCAGTGCCCCCCCTAAATCTGCCCTTACTGTAGCCTATATGTTATTATTATGTATAACCTATGTTACTGTAAAGTTTCATCCATTCATCCGTTCTGTAGTTTTTGCGTCAATGAGTAACAAACATACATATAAAATTTCGCATTTATAACAATAGTAGGATTAGTAGGATATCAAACAATAGTTTCACTAATGTTCTTTCTGTTATTTTAACAACTATTATCATGTTGATTTGCATTTACTTATGTCCTATAATGGATTCTCAACAGTACCTAAAAAACTGTCGGGGGGGGGGAGCACGTGCCCCCGTGCGCCCCCCTAAATCCGCGCTTGCTATAGCCTATGTGTTATTCTGATGTATAACCTATATTACTGTAAAGTTTCATCCAAATCCGTTCAGTAGTTTTTGCATGAAAGAGAGACAAACATACAAACTTTCACATTTATAATATTAGTAAGATATATAGTTTAGAACACGAGTTTTTAAGGTATATATATCTGGAACTTAACCCATTCGAGACGATGATTTTTTTCGAACGCGGTCCCCAGGAGCGAAATTTTTTGTTTTCGTATATTGCTCATTTTTAATTTTAAAAAACATGTTTACTATGGAAATCAGTTGATTCGTAAGTGAATTCAGGCAAATAAGATCATAGCACACCGCGTGTGCAGCTCGTTCCTCGGAAAAATTGTTATTCTGGATTGAACATGCGTGCAATTTAAGGTAAATTGAAAATACATCAGTAAATATTAATAAACATTTTTTAAAAAAATATTTAGATAATATAAAATCGTTATTTTTCTTTAATATAATAAAGAACAGAATATAATGCAAAGAAAATTTTTAAAAAGTTGTAAAGAGTTAAGCTTCAGATAATATTTAGATTTGTTGGTGCACAGTAAAACCAATGCCAAATTTTGTTTCCCTGTGCTTTACAGATTTCATTAGTTCAAGAAAAATCTTATTTCGATGACTATTTTACTCCGAATAACTGATAATTGCACATTACTGTTATTGCACACACGGTGTGAAGGCCGTCATATAGCCTCGGAAATCAATTGAACACATGGTGCGCAATCGGTCTCCAATGGGTAAAAACAATTTTCTGTTAATACCAACTTATTGAAAGAAGTTGTATCCTTAATTATTATTTTAATTAATTAATTTTCAAGATTTTTCTCAAATTTCAAGGTTTCTTCAACGATGTTGATAAAACCCGATTTTTCATTCCTTTTCATCATTTAAATAAATAGATAATTAGAAACATAAAGTTGGATTTCAAAAGTTTTTAAGTTAGTAACTGTATATTTTATGATTTAATAACAATATATATATATTCAGGCATCTTTTGGATGGTGAATGGATTTAAACTATTAAACCGCGTTATATTATTAAAATCCAATGCTAACTATATATTGATTTCCAGTTTTAATTTTACGAAATAAATAAATGTTTACTAAACATATAGTTTAATTAGTATTTGCCAATAATCATTTATTACTTGTTCACTGTTCTAGTTCTAGGATGCATCCGACATCAATCAGCGTATTTATCTTGGTACAACACGTGAGGAACATTGACATGCGATGTTCACGTTTAATCAATTCATTTTCAAACTGGCATATCATTATAATGCATTTCAGACCATTGTTTATTTTTTTGCTACACTTGATTGAAAAAATTGTGTAAAAAAATTAGGTAACTAATATATATATATATACAATGTATGAATCATGGGAAAAAAGTATAAAAAAAAGTAATATCAGAAAAAATAAATTAATGAATGGTGTGGGGATTAATGAATCATTCTCACAATTGCAATTGCAATTGAGGAGTAAGGACTCAATAAAATAAAAATGCCATCGAAGATTACATCAAAGCCATCGCAAAATGGCTCCTTAAAATTCCCCGCACGTCACAACTAGTGACGTGGAGAAAACGTTATGAATTTCATATAAAAACACTTTTATTTTCGCCCGAACATATTAATTTCATATGTTTATAGTATATTATGTCTATACTATATTTATAGATAATCGAAAATCGATTTAGATATTACTACAAGAATGAAAATATATTATTGAGATCAAAAGATGTTTTTCTATTTTTATGTTTAAATTATTTTTTAAACTTTCATATAAGTTTGAAACTGAGAGGGTTTCTAGCATTGAAATAAAAATTTATGTATTCATGTATTTCTAAAAAAAAATAGTTATAAGATGTGTACACATTATTCATATATTTTATGGATTCGTATATTCACACACGTGCATACGTATACGTCTATTTAAATTAAAAACTCATAAATATTAAATATTATTTTGTACATATAATTTATAATAATTAAAATCTTATAGAATATATGTTTTTTTTTAAACTTACATTAATATCACAACCATACTTGATGCAAATTTAATTTAAAAAAAATTATATTCTACGGTCGAATATATCTTTTTATTACAACACACGTTTATAATGAGTAAAATATAGCATATAGATATTGAAACATAATACATTCGAATCAAATAGTCATTATAATAAAATAATATATAGATTCCCAAAAAATTAAAATTTTTAATAACAATTATAATAATAAAATAACAATTTTTTGTCCATGACCCCATTATGATTGATGATACTATTTACGACTTATTGCAATAATACATGAACTTCATTCCCTGGGTTCGAATAAACATCGGAAAGAAGCCGGGGAAATTGTAGCTCCGTCGAGGGACTTGATCGGAGGAAGTTCTTCAGAAAGGGGCTTAATCTTGAACTTGTTGAGTATTGTTGTCAGAAACAGAAACACGGTTGTTTTTGCCAACGCTTCTCCCATGCATCGTCTCTTCCCTGTAAGGCATAAGAGGGCTTAAAACTTAAAAGTAACATAGGAATAATGATAATAAAAATTAAAAAAAGATTATGCGTAGAACACAATCATATAAGGCGAAGCGAAGCGAAGTGGAGGCGGAGTAGCTTAGTAATTAGAGCGCTAAGTTGCTGTGCTGAAGTTTCAGGTACAAGCCTAGCTGTGGCAGATAAATTATTGATTCTGTTTACAACTACAGATGGACCAAGTGGGATCCGCAGACCCTCGTGGGATTAATCCAATACCTGTTAAGTGGGTACCCTAAATTAGCGTGAAAACCTAGTGTTTGAGTGTGTTCTCCGATAAAACAGCTTTATGTACAACCGTTATCCTTGAAAGAGCACAGTCTCTACCATGCAGTGAACCCAAGACCCTTCATAGTGTAGCGATACAGATTTTTTCTTTTCTTTTTTTTTAGTTAGAATTGAGATAAATATTTTTTTTATTTTGAATAATTGTTTTCTTTATTATCTATCTAGGAATATATTAATTTTTATTCTTTCTTTGTTTAATAATATGGGATTTGAGGTATTTATTAAGCACTAAATTTTATATAAACATTAGTTTATTTTTATTTAATGATAATTGTTGACCTTGATAATATGTGTGGAAGAAATTGGTCCCGGTAGAGGTCACTGAATTCAGTGATTCAGTGAAAATTCAGTGACCCCTATCTGGACCAATTTCTTCCACATTAGTTTATTTTACTTGTATATACCGTTGCTCACTGTGACCGATTATCATAGTAAAAATATCAAGCTTCATATTTAAATTTTGTATTAACGCTTAACTTGGAATCCTCATACTAGACTGAAACGACAAGAAACAGCTCGCCGTTTCAGGCTACTTCAACATTTACTAGACAAACGCTCTAAGCTCCCAATTAATTACAAAAGACTCATATACATGACAATCATTAGACCCATCTGGACTTAAGGAATAGAGCTTTGGGACTCCACTAAGCCATCGAATTCCTCTCGTATTCAATCCTTACAATCCAAAATCCTTCGTAAAATCCTCAATGCTCCTCACTTTGTTACGAACAAAGTAATCCATAATGACCTTAATGTCTAGTTTATTGCTGATTTGGCCCAAATCCGATATCAATCTTTTCATGACAAACTTCAATTCCACTCAAACCCACTAGTTTCAAACCTCGCAACCTCTTCAATTCCTGATAATCCTCCGAGGCGTCTGAAAAGAAGAAGGCCTCGTGACCTAAGTTGAACTTTTTATTTGAGTACTACCACTGGGTAGTTTCTCTACTTGCCTTTGTCTCTGGACATGATTTATCTTTCTTTATATTTACTTAATGTATTCTGTATACAGTTGTAAATTTCAATAAATATATTTTAAACAAAATTATGTATTTTCATATTTCCACTACTATTCCAAATAAAAAATAGAACAATAAGATAGTTTATTATTTGTTTGCTTCAATCTTGACTTCTTCTTCAGGGCAACTAAGTTTCTAATTATCTTTAGTATTGTAGTAAGTATTAAGTAATAATTAAATAAATAAATAAAAAGGCTTAGCGAACCCGAAGGCTCGATGCCGATACCACCAATCTCCGTTTACAAACTTCTGTCCACGGAGCACCACCTAAATCCGTCAGATTACTCTTAACGCAATTCTCCCTCCTCTGCCCCTCAGAAGCTTCCCAGTGGGTACAGCGCCTATTAACACCTTAGGAATTCGTTCGTTACTAAGCCCAGCAACTTTACATAAGTAATAATTATAATCATTTAAATTTTAGATAAAATGCTCTTGAAATTTATTTTCTAGGAATGGAACTGAAAGACTCCTACTTGAATCTTTTCCGCGAAAAAGCCAGTTCGTATAAATGATATTCGGATGATCGACACTCAACTTATGTAAAAAAAAAAAAAATAGCATTACCTAATCCAAATGGTATGAACGACTCGTATTGAATTATAGCTCCATTTTCATCAATAAATCTTTCTGGTCTGAAGTTCTCAGGATCAGGTGCCCAGTGTTCCTTGTCCATGTGCAAGCTGTACAAGTTTGCCAAAACAATAGTGTCCTAAAGAAAGAACAAGTAAAAAATATCGTTCAGTAGCCAGTCAAATATACACTCAATCAAATCTTATATCTGTTTAGAAGCTCACCAATCCAAAATTAGTATATAAGTATAAGATGGCTGAAACAAGAAGAAACTATTATAATTTACTGCGTGGGTAGTTTAAAAATGGCGATATGTCCTCAACCAACTATAGTCTGTTCGCGGAAGTATTTTAAAATTTAATTCACGCTACTGAATAAGTAAGTTTGAGCAAACAACACGCATTCGATCTAGTGTATTTTGAGTATTTAAAGGGGGTCGAGTAGAAGGTTATATTAATTAATTATATTAAAAGCTATAAATTATAAAATAACAAACGAGATCTTTTGAAATACCTTAGGAATCCTATAGCCCATCACCTCTGCGTCCTCTTTGGCTCTGTGAGACACAGTCGTAGGAGTTACATTGACGCATCTTAGTAACTCCATGGTGAATGCTTCCATGTAGACCAATCTGAAAAATAAAATATATAAGTATGGTAATCTAATATAATACATTAGTTATATGAAAACAAAAAATAACATTAATAAAAACATCTAAACCACTACAACCCACGAAGGGTCTTGAGTCCTGCACTGTACTAGGACAACGGTTTGCTCGGAGGTGACTTAACCTACACCACGCTCAGCCGCCAGGTTTTCCCTATAATTAGAGGCTGGGTAAGCCCCAGGGTTCATTTATGACTCTTAACAGAGTAAATAATTTATCTGCCTAAAGCGGATTTGAATGTATAGCAACTCAGCACTTTACAAACTGAGCTACTCTCCTCACTTATAAAAATAACATAAAGCTAAATTTTGGTTAGGTTCATTGTTTATCGTGCCAGTTGGACTTTTGAGGAATGAAAATTGTTGAATGATTGCAGTTAAAACAACGTCTTCGCCGATTCTGACATCCTGATATCTTTAGATTGTAACATCTCTTTATATTGTCATTGACTTCACAACTGTTGGATACAAACTTTTTGAGGAAAGAAATGGGAATGATTCATTATGATTTTTTTAGCCTATATACGGTAATAATTCAGATATATTAATTATTAATTAAGTATTCATTGTTAAATAATCTAAATATATAAAATGCTTTGCCCTGAATGACTGACTGACAGATCAACGCACAGCCTAAACCGCTGTCCGTAGAGACCTAAAATTTGGAGGGTGTGTTCTTTGTATGACGTAGGCATCCGATAAGAAAGAATTTTCCGAAATTCTACCCGTAAGGGGAGGGGGAAAGGGGGGAAGGGGGAAATCTACATATCTTCGCTGAACAAAACAAATAAAGTAACAAGTGGGACCGCCAAAACTAAAAACACATTGATAAATTACGTTCATATGCACAATATTCCAATCCTTTCAGTTTTAATTTCTGCTGCCGTTGACAAGTGAAACCGTTATACTAAGTAATCCTTTTCAATAAATTCGATAACATTACATACTAATCCTTTACTGACACGAACAACAGTAAACTTCTGTCTGTCCCGTTGGTTAATCAGTGTCAATGTATGTTTCACGGTTGTTCTGATCCGTCTGTGATGAAATTTGATATGGATAATCTCAAGCCTGGGGAAGGACATAGGCTATTTTTCATCAACACACCACAAAGGCGAAGTTTATATGAAAGTGTAACCTGATTGACTAACACATCCAGCTGTCAACGCACAGCAGAAACCACTGAACTTAGCATCTTGAATCTCTACCCCCAAGGGTTCCCCTTTAATATAATGGGGATTCAATGATTGTATGGAATCCGTCAGTTTTGAAGTTAGGCATCTGAAATTTCGGATGTACGAGTAACTTCAATAATAATGTAAATGAGTCCAAAGATTTATAAATGACAACAGTGACAACATTAAGACTATTTCAATGGGCATTTCATGTCGCTGATAATGTTTAAGGTGCTGATGCAAGAACATTAGCTCGAACGTCAAGCGGTAGACTGCCAAGATAAAGATGGTCAAATCGCGTTACTTATTATGCCAGAAAAATAGGACAAAGCAATTGTATAGCTATTGGTGCCAGGAGAAGGTCAGGGACGCTTGCTTGTAATTTAATATCGTGGATAAAATCCTCCTAAAGTGGAGCAAAGTTGACAACCATTCCATAAACCCTAATTGTTATAGTTTATTATTATTGTTTAAACTATTAAATAGAACATTCCAAAAGTACTAGTTTATTTATGTTTACTGAAAAAAAAAACTGTACCACTACAACCCATAAAGTGTCTTGGGTTCAGTACACGAGCGAGACTGTATTGTTTCTAGAACAATTGTGCAGGGAGGTGATTTGACCTAGATTACACTCAGCCACTAGGGTTTTCCTCCAATTAAGGGAGATTATTTTGAGTTAATTGTAAATCTATTCTTATATTCGAGTCAACCATTTTACTAAACATTTATCCGTCTTCACAATTATTACTGGACTTTTGGTTTATTATTGTAATTATTAGGGAGACATTGCGGTTCTGATAAATTAATGAAGTAAAACATTATATCGAAAAATTCACAATCTCATCTCTCAATCAAACTCTCCTTGTCACGAACAACGGATTATTTCTTTGTGGCAGTATTGAAAATTTGAGTCACGAGAAGTTTTAATTTTGTTTCTCAAAGTTTTAAAAGTTTCACCCGGAAAGTCGGATTATTGATTATTGAGAAGTTCACCGTTCTTCCTTCATAATTTCTCAGCTTTTGAATTCTTATAATCTTTGGAAGGCATCTGCATACATTCTTAATAATTATAGTATAGTTCATTACATATATAATATATATATATAAATAATAAGGTGATAGCTCAGTTTGTAGAGTGCTGAGTTGCTAAGCTAAAGGTTCCGGGTTCAAATCTGGCAGTGGCGGATAAGTTATTTATTCTATTAAGAGCAATAAATTGACCTGTGGGATATACAGAGCCATCTTGATATCACTCAGCCTCTACCCTTAATTGGGGGAAAAACCTATGGTTTGAACGTTATATTGGATAAATCACCTTTCTGCTCAATTGTAGGGTCATGGACTTCAGTGGTACTTTTTTTTTTTTTAATGAACAGTAAATCGAAATGGGTATTAAACTTTGGATATTAAATAATTTTAGCAAATACTATATTTTCAGCCGTTAAGTCTGATTCGGTAGTCAAAATTGGTCGGTAGTCATTTTATGTTAGTCTCAGTTCTGCATGCCTATAATTCACAGTTACTACAGATTAAAAAAAAAGCTATACAAAATTTCTCCTTATGCTGAATAGGCGGTTCTAGAGGACGGTGATGAAAAATTAAAAAATTTAAATATTTATAGTTTTACGACATTACATTAAATTCATCGGTCATACCTTCAAGACAAATACAAAGTAGCGAAAGTAAAAAACATTTTTTCCATTTTTTTATAGGAATTAAAAAACTGTTTCAAGGTTCATTCAAAATCAGAGTGTATTGTCAAACGTAATTTTTTTTTTTACATGAATATTATTATTAATATGAATTTTATTTATTATTATAAATCCTAAAACAATCACTATAGATCGAAAAATAAATATCTGTTTTATTCACATTCGATACTTTGTATTTATATCGACGAAACCACTAATATTATTTTTTAATTTGCTAATTCCTTTGTCTAGATCTGGCATGAAACAATAAATTACATTGCCATTTTTTAGTTTCAGCACTTCTGACCTTAAAATTTTACATTTCGATCATAAGTTTTATCATCCAGAGAGTTGGAATTGGATTATTAACCGGTCTAGGTGATAATTTAACTCGAAGAGTATTACTATTTTTGAAGATCAATTGAAGTAAAAAAAAATCTTTGCTGTATTTATTATACGGATACATTCAGCTAAAAATTATTTACATAATTGATAATTCACATTAATAATTTATTTCGAATAATTTTCGGACGACCTTAGACATTTTATTAATTATTATGAAAGTATCTGAGAGTTTATTTTGACATATACCTCAGATCATATACCTATAATATCAAATTTAAATCGATGGATCCGTATATCAATTCTACAGAATATTATTATATCATTATTAATATCTCAAATTAATTCAAATTTATTTAAAAGAGCTCTTATAGCAGTAGAGATTTTAAGGGAGATTGGCATGACTGTGTAGGGATCGTTATGCAGGCCAAGGTCCGGCCACACGATAGCCTAACTACCTGGGGGTAACTGGGTAAAGAGGCTAGGGTGCCCGAGTTCTTTATGCGACTGGGAGTTCAAATCGCCACTAACTATAATAATTATATAAGAAAAATACTTGAAATAAAAATTCTAATTGATATTAAATTTACAAATACAATTGTACTGCAGTCCTTCTTATGAATGGGCATGATATGAATAATATTTTTATAAATTTATTAATTGAAATTTACTGATGGATTAAAACAGTACAACAAGTAAATGTAATGAATGATACATAATAATATGGATATAGGCAAGCAGAGTAACTATCCGGTGGTTGTATTCAAATAAGAAATTCAACTTAGAATGCCACGAGGCCATCTTCTTTTCAGATGCCTCAGAGGATTATCGGGAACCAAAGGTTTGAAACTAGTAGGTTGGAGTGGGGATAAAGTTTTTCATGAAAGGACTGATATCGGCATGAATAATTTTTTTTTTTAGATTAATTTATTGATATTTACAACTGTAATAATATTACAACAAGTAAGTTTGCTAATATGAACAAATGACATGAAAAAAAAAAAACACTTGTGGAGAAACTACTCATCAGTAGCACTCCAATAAAGTTCTATAGTAGAAGGTCTCCAGGCCATCATCTTTTCAGACGCCTCGGAGGGTTATTAGGAATAGTATGGGAAGCAGGTTGAGAGACCAGCGGATTCAAGTGTGTATGGAGCTTGTCATGGAAAGATAGGTATCTAGTTTGGGCCAAATCAGGAACATATGGGATATTAAGATCATGATGGATGAGTTTGTTTGTGACATAATAAGGAGCATTGAGGATTTTGGATTGTAAGGATTGGATACGAGATGAATTGGATGGTTTAGTAGAGCCCCAAAACTCAACTCCGTATGTCCAAATAGGTCTGATAGCTGTCATTAAATGAGTCTTTTGTAATGAATTGGGATCTTACAGCGTTTGTCCAGTAAATGTTGAAGTAGACGAAAACGTCGAGTAGTTTCTTGTCTTTTCAGTCTTGTATGATATGAATAATTAAAACTCAAATTTCGAAGTTTATGAAGCTATTGTCGCTTATATTAATATAGTATTGCAATCCAATTAAATTAAAAAAACATAAAAATTCAAATATCAAGTTTTAACAACTGCATAAAAGTTGAATTCAAAAGAATACTTGAGTCAGTTATTAAAAACTATAAATGCAATTGGTATAAAAAATTGCAATAACAGAATAAATATAGAACAAACAATTTCTAGGGGTACCGTAAACTCTAATTTTACAGATTATAGAACTGTTCATTTAATTGTACTAATGGCTCATTCTAGGTACTAATGACACGTTAGAGTAAATATTTTAATACCATAGAAAGGATTTGGAAACTTAAAATATCTGAATTACATGAATGAAAGAAGACCGAGGAAAAAGGATTAAGTTTATAAAAAAATGTTGACTTAAACACCAATACAGAAAAAAATGTATGAACAAATATACAGGGTGTCCCGAATTTAAATGGCAAAACTTCAGGAACTTATAGGGGACCGAAAAACTAAGACAGAAAGTCCTTTAGAGATTTGCTCGTTTTTGCTTAGTTATAGAGAAAATCACAAAAAAAGAAACAAAACAAAAATGTTACAGGTAGCGATTATCACCTTTCAAAGTTCGTCAGGCTAGGCAGTGAGATATGTAAACACTTAATGTTATCCTTTATATTCTTTCATTTGTTTACATTTTGGCTTCCTTCTAGGATTATAATTCCTAAATCAGTCTTCAGTCAGTTACTCAGATATTTTTGTGTGAATAGCATCAGCCACAATGCCGCATACATTTTCTAATGTTGAATACGCTGATATGATTTTTGTGTATGGTTTCTGTAACGGTAATGCTTTAGAAGCGGTGCGGGAGTATGCGATTTCTTAGAAGAGTGCCTAATCGACGAGCCTGTTCGTTAACTTTTAATAAACTACGAGAGACTGGGTCATTCTTAATACGTAATGAAGGCGACCAATTCCAGGCAGCAGTAAGAGCAGATTATCGGAGAAGAAATTGTGTCCAACGCCACTTCGATAACAATCCTGAGACTAGCATCCGAAGAGCATCTGCTGCATTAGAAATATCGCGGCAAGCAATATGGCGAACTTTGAAAGGTGATGTTCGCTACCCATACCATCTTCAAAAAGTTCAGAATTTAGTACCTCAAGATTATTTCAAGAGATTGAATTTTATTAACTGGTTTCTTGAAAAAATTCGCGATGATAATTTAATTCCATTAAAAATTATATGGACCGTTGAAGCTACCTTTACAAGAGGAGGAATTGTTAATCAAAGAAATTATCATGTATGGGCTCTTGAAAATCCCAGAACTATTAGAGAGAATAGGATTCAGTATGAATTTGCTATTAACGTGTGGCTTGGAATTAGGAACGGATTACTGGTGCGACCATATTTTTTACCTGGAAGATTGAATGGTATCACATTTACACATTTTTTGGAGAACGACTTTTCTAATTATTTAGATGACATTCCCTTACAACAGCGGATTGAAATGTAGTTCCAACCCGATAGATGTCCAGCTCATTATAGCAGAGTTGCTCGAGCTTGGCTGGATATAAATTACCCACAACGATGGATTGGGCGTGGAGGAGTAGTACCTTGGCCACCCAGATCACCTGATATGACACCCATGGATTTCTTCGTATGGAAAACCTTGAAGCAGAAAGTTTATTCGGTGTCAATCAACTCAAGAGAGCAATTAAGAGACCGAATCATAGATGCAGTGCACCAAATATCATCAGAACAATGTTTAGCTGCAATTTATCAAGTGAGTGCTAGATTTAATGCTTGCATTGGTGCAAGAAGACAACATTTTCAGCAATATTTACATTAAAAAGAACATAACATAAATATAAATTTTAATAAATAAGTATAAAAATGAAAACTTGTTTTGTTTCTTTTTTTGCGATTTTCTCTAAAACTAAGCAAAAACGAGCAAATCTCTAAAGGACTTTTTGTCCTAGTTTTTCGGTCCCCTATAAGGTCCTGAAGTTTTGCCATTTAAATTCGGGACACCCTGTATAGCAATAAAAAATCCCGTACTTTTGTCATATTCTCACCATCAGTGCCGTATTTATCGCGCTATCTAAGAGCATCTTTATTCTTGTAACAATTTTAATTTTTATCACTTTAATATTCATTAATTTAACGAATTTAACTAGTAAATTTATTAAATAATCTCTTAAATATAAGAGAGTATTTAATAAAGTAACTGATGAATTGTGGTAGTCAGTGTGAGTAGAGCTGAGATACTGTGTTAGTCCCCGGTTCAAATCTTGCTGCAGGAGACAGCCTCAGAGTAAGCCAACTTGCAGTGAAACGTCCGCAAAGAATTCGACTACACGGTCGAAACCGTAAGAAACGCCTGATGAATGGATTAGTAAATTTATTATTTCGATAATCCGAAGTTGTTGGAAAAAATAATTCACTAATATGGGGGCCCTCATATATTAAAATACGATGGGTCCAAAAGAAGTAGGTAACACTTATGACAAAGTAACCAAATTTATAAACATTTTTGTAGTTTATAAAGAAACGGGAATATTCCTATTAGAAATGGTGTATTTTTTACGAAATATTGGAAAGATCCGTTCCTTTTTTGAGCCATGCGAACTGCGTCAACTGTCTTACGCACTCCCTTATAACCACAACCCCTCTGTCTCCTTGAACACCCACAGATTTGAGAAGGTTAAGTATACCTTTCCGCTTCCGTGGCTCTCCGTTTTTTTTTTCCTTTTACGGTGATCAATACGATCCCCTTAACTCAGAATGGCGTCAGCGAAAATGACGCATGTGCTTGCTACCGTATTGCCTTTAGATTAGATAAGACTAATACTTCAACAAGCTTTCTAAATGAGTTATCCAACCAAATCGTCACAAGAGCCCAGCGAAGCTTAATACTGTACCACTACAATTCGTGAAGTAGAGACTGTACTGTTGCTTGGACAACGGTTGTGCAGGGAGGTGATTTGTCCTAGATCACTCTCAACCGCTATATTTCCCCCTTAATTTGGGTACCCACTGAATAGAGGCTGGGTGAGCCCCACGGTAGTCCTAGATCCCATAGGATCCATCTTCAGCTGCTAACAGATTAAATAAAAGTCTTGACAACAGCGGGATTTGAACACAGGACCTTCGGAATGGCAACTCAGCGCCCTACCACTGAGCTACTCTGTTCTCTGAAGTTTATTGGTATCGAGATTTATTTTAAGTTTTAAAAAATAATTGCAACTAGTACATCGTGCTTTATTTCTACCTTGAATACTACATTCACATACGAATTTGGGTAAAATTTTTTGCATCAATGTAAACTAATAATTATGTAGCCTTAACTAACTAACTAGTTAAACATAGGGTTTACTCTTATCGAAATAGTTTGTAATACATTTAAGCCCCATAAACATCGAATGTTCAAAATTTCTTCTTTCAAACTCTTTTAATTGTATTCAAAGTAGCAAAAAGAAAATAAATATACACCATGAGGATTTCGGTAATTAAATAAAGGAAAATATCAATAATATAGGAAGCTCTGAGATGCTGCGCTGGTCCCCGATTCAAAATAGCTCTGGTTGTAAAATATCTGTAAACAGCTATAAAAAAAAGTCTGTGGGGTTTGCAGACTCTCCTTGGGCTTGCACATCCTCTATAAAGTGAGGTACCTTAATTGGAGAAAAAAGTCTGGCGGTTGAGCTTTATATCGGACAAACCATCACCCTGCACAACCGTTGTCATGGAACATTACAGCCTTTAGCATGTGCGGAATTCAAGTCCCTTCATAGATTATGTCGGTACAGGATTTTTTTTTCAAGAATGTAAGTTAGTAGAATGTTCCAGTTCTAAAGGGGCCCGTGGTTGGCAAAACGTCTACTTATTTCACTTAAGAACATTAATATTGATAAGTAAAAAGAGACCTTACATAAATGTTAAGACCGTGGAAAAAATTCCAACGAAAAGGCCTTGAGTCTCCAAACTAAAACAGAAATTGAAATGTCTAAGGACAGATAATTTCAATTTCTGTTTTAGTTTGGAGACTTAAGGGCTTTTCGTTCGATTTTTTTCACGGTCTTAAGAACATTAACTTGCAAACTTGTAGGCATTTTGAGCATATTTAATTAATCTATTAAAGCACTGATAAGTTATATTTTTAACTCAATCATTATATACATTTTGAGTAAATGGAATTAAACTATCTTTTACTTAGGTTTGTCCTTCATGGTCGGGAGTTTTCCTTTCCCAATAACTGTATCCATCTCGTTCTTCAGCTTCTCCTGTACGTTTGGGTAGTGAAGGAGGTAGAGGATCGCGAATCCCAGCGTCGCCGAAGTTGTCTCCGGTCCTGCCAGGAAGAGGTCGAGGAGCAGAATTATCAGCTGCTTCTCTGCAAATTTAAAGTTCAAAAGTTTAAAAAGTACAAAGTGCCAGTGGGCTAAGGCAGTGGGAATGTAGGGCTCAAGGAATAGGAGGACCCAAAAGAGAGAAATGAAAATTGTTAAATCAATAATAATTATTGATATATATATATATGTATTAATATATATCAATAATAATTATTGATACATATACAAATATGTATTAATATATTACTTTACCATAAATTAACTGTTGACAAAAATAAATAAAAAATATTCCCATTTTTTGTGTTAGATAAGTATTCAAGGAGAAGCATTTTACAGAAAGATTTTAAGTTTAAGAAGTATTTTATTAAGTTTAATTATGGAATATTTACCTGTAAAAGTGCTATTATTTCCTTCTTGCTTCACCATTTCATTTAAAAATGCATCAACGAAATCCCGGTTATCGTACGTCGATACTGTTTTCCGATGCTCATGAATTATTTCCTTTAAAGAAAAAAAATTATAGATTACGCAATTAGTATTTCCTACCACCAATAGAATAGAATAGAAAAAATGTTTTATTGTGGGTCTAGGTCCCTTAATGATAGCGAATTTGTACAGCAAAAATTGACACATAAATCTGGCCAAGAGGCTACATAATAAAAATAAGATGGAATTTGCATAATTACTTAAAAAGTAATTGCAAACCAAAAAGTAAGTTCATGTTATGAATAAAATATAAAATAACAATGAACAAGAAAAAATATCAGTAAATAAAATATTTATTTATACAAAAAATAATAAAGTTATATGAGAAGAAAATGTACCATAAAAGTTATTAGTTACTTCTGATAGATTATTAGTATTAGTGAAAGTGTCATTAAAGCATTGAAAGAGGGTTCTTCAGTTTCTTTCTCATGCCTAGATAATTTATAACAAAGATTGGCCTTGAACATGTTTAATACTGAAATTATTATGTAATTTAAAAAAAAGAAATTTTTTTTATGAAATAGAAAAAATCCCCAAAACAATGCCTTAAGTCTCTAAAGTACTGAAAAAATAACAAGTCAACGTTTCGCCAATTCAGGCATCATCGGGACACATACCAAAAAAAATCACATTAAAGGTTGTCTCCTTTTAAAATTATATATATATATATATATATATATATATATATATATATATATATATATATATATATATATATATAGGGTGATCATGATCATCGTTATACCCCTCCATAAGTTCATAATTTTTGGAAATTATGGATGAAACGGTGAGGAAAATGTGTAAAATGAGAAACAAGATAAAATTTTCTTTAAACTCATATTCGCTACCTTAATGCTTTATTTCTCCAGCGCTAGTAACTTAAGAATATTAGAAGATATTAAAATAAAATAATTTAGCTATGAAAATAATTCAAAGTCCTCCGTTCAGTTTGTGAATGACGACTATGTGTTACACCACATTAAAAATAATAAAAAATTTCATCAACTGTCAAGGCACAAATTTCAGAGTCATGTGCGATGGAGATGCATTGTAGAACGTTAAGGGGTTCAATATTCAATACAATGTTCGGGAGCCACACCCAGTACCGCCCCTAAATTTTAAAAATTTTTCATTAAAAGACGATTGCAATTCGAATCTTTTACACCCTGTGTATATACACCTTCATTACTTATCAGGCTTCTAATCAAACTAGACATCATACTTTTTTTTGATACATGTACTTTATACACTAAACTTAAGTGTTTTTTTTTACCTTTATGAACGCTATGAGCTTGGCAAGAACATCCTTGAGCTTATTGAACGATGTCATTTCTGGACAAATCAATCTTAAAAACGGCAGTTGATTAATGATTCCACCTGACATATCTTGTAGCCTAAAACTGGTATGAATGTAAGTTAAAAGAACTCGTGCCTTCTTGTCATCCAGCTCGAACCTCTTTCCAGATACAAGGGACCAAAGAATGTTTAATACGCTTATCTCGATTACATCTGGAAGCACCACTCCGTCCTGTAAAAGATAAAATAAATTTTTGCTGCAATATTTACTGATAATGTGTTTTTATTTAAAAAAATAATAATTCACAGCTTCTAGTATTAGAAATGTATGTGTTCAAAGTTGGTCTGTATAAATAAAATTATCATGATTTTGAAATCATTTTCACAACCCAATATTCCACAGATTAAATCAACGCAATTATATTCCATGTGGGTAAGATATTAAATAAATACAACGTGGAATATATGTTTAAGCGGAATTTTAGAAGTTAATTATTACTTTGTGCTAGGGAAAGTGGACTGACTGGACCAATAACCTCCAAGGAATATTTTTTTGGAAGAAGCCTGCCTGGAAAGCATACGTTCAATATCGGAACGTATTACGAATTTACTAGTCAGTCAGCAATGAATGTAGGATAGGTGTTAGCAAGGCCAAGAAACGCTCATGGGAAGATTTTGGTGAAAAGCTTAGCGAGGACCATAGTGAATAAAAAATAAATGCTTAAGAGGATAAACAAAACAAGCCCGTCAGAAATGTAAACGGTAGTGATGGATCCGTGCTTACCGACAGGGAAAGAATCCTAAATAGATGGTAACAACCTTTTTAGGAAAATTTCTCCTAAAATACAGAATAATGTCACAATGACGAGAGGTTTCGCCTCTAGAAATACTAGAGGTAATAGAAGGAGAGATAGAACACGCATCCAGAACCTAAACACATTAAAGGAATTTTTAAGGAAGGAATTTTTTTTAAATATTTATTTCTTATATAATTTTCTTCAGTTCACAAAAGTAACATGCCATACCAAACAGACCTGTCTCAAACTTCAAAAACTTGGACAAATTTAAATGTATCTATACAGAATCATATAACTATGAAAGAAAAAATATATACAAAAAACTAACAACAGATAGAAAAAAACAATAATAATATAAAAATAAACAAAAAACTTTCAACAGATAGAAAACAAAATAATAATACAAAAATAAACAAAAAATATACCCTTGTATTGTAGATTCTAAATAACTTATATACATATATATAAACAATAACAATAAAATAAAAGAAAATGTATCCTACAATAATAAATGCTTTGTTCTTTTATGTACATACCGCTTTGTACTATTTTTTGTGTAGTTCCCAATATTTTTTATAAGTTGATTTTTATTGTGCTTACACTTAAAAAAGAATTTTTTGCATAGTTTAATGATGAATACATCGATATAAGGTCTTATTCTTTATGCATAATTTTAACTTTAGTGTAATATGTATAATTTCCAGCAATTTTAATTTCATTTGTTTTGGAATATTTGTAGTTTTTCATAATTTGTTTTCGAAATATATCTAAATATTGGACACGCATATGTTAGAATAGGTCATAAGCTGGCTTTATATAATAATAACTTATAATCTGCGCTTAATTGAGAATTCCTGTTAAAGTATGGATATATAGTTCACAGAGCTCTAATAAATATTTTAGCCAGTTTCGCTCCAGAATGCTTGCAATTCGGCGGACATAAACTTATTGAACCCCTCCAAAAGCTCTTTCAGGAAGTATTTGACAGAAAGATAATTTCCAAGGCTTTAACGGATTATAAGTTTAGATACATCAGTCAGCTTTATGTGGTCAATAAACCTTATGCCTCTATTTTATAATTGAAATCCCGGCGGAGTGTGAAATACCATCTCAGCAGGCTGGTTTACGTCCAGGAACACATCTTTTCTTAGAAGTTTGCTGCAAAGCCCAGGACAGAGACCAAACCCTGTACCTGACATTTCTTGATGGTAGTACAACGTCAGATAAAGTTCCATGTGTTAGTGGGTTAGTTGCTGAGGGTGTGTCAGAGGATTTACTTGACGCCTTGAGCTCATCCTACTAAGGAGCAACTGGAGTGATAAGGATAAACGGCACAGAATCGGAACCTTTCTCAATTGTGAGAAGAGTCAGACAGGGAGACAGTGCTCTCCTGTTACTGATAGCGTCCAAGAGTAAAGTTCTGTTTATGGTGAGAAAAGAATAAGAAGTCGTTACAAACAAGAAATCAATGAAGGTACCTAACTAACTGTATTTCTTCTGCTTGCATATCGGTTTTGAAGTACTTTTAACCTGAGATATACATATAAATATATAATTATACATTTATATAATATATAACTAATATCATACCTTATGGTATTTAGAGATATATTGGACTAGATCTTCTGCTTCGGCGGCTATTCTGTCTTCCATTACGCTTTTATTTAGACCTAGCGACTTCAAATGCTTCATGACAAACTTTTTCTGCTCATTGAAGAATTCTCCGTCTACGAAAACGAGACCTGAAAAAAAATGTATCATCTATTAATTAAATGCAAAGTTTCAAAATGCAATTAATATTGCTACAATATTTGATTAAATGAGATATGATTTGTTGAGTTGAATTTAATTAGGTGATCAATATAAAAAAATGAAGTTGGCCATCCATGTGGTTTTGAACGTACCTGTTAACAAAATTTTGTTGACATGCATTTTAGCTTTGGGAGCAAAATGGAAACATTATACAACATTCAATAAATAAAAAAATATTTGTATTTACTACAAATGAATAAAACTTAAAAATAATAAAAAATAATTACTATTTTGTGTTTACTAAATAAAAAAACACCAGCCATCCATGAAAGTTCATGGGTTCAGTACGTGGTTATAGATTGTACTTTTTCTTGGTTAACGGTTGTGCAGGGAGGTGATTAGAACTAGAATCACGCTCAACCGCCAGATTTTTCCCTAATAAAGGGTACCCACTTTATAGAGGCCCCAGAAGGGTCTTCAGATCCCCCAGGATCCATCCCGGCTGTTAATTATCAAATAAATTATCTACCAAAGCCGGATTTAGAACCTGGACCTTTCATGGCAACCCAGCGATCTACCACTGAGGTACCCCGCTCCCTTCTTAAATACTATTCATTATAAAAATCAATTATTTTTATATTACTTTTTGTTTCTAAATGTAGCGCGATATCTAGAAGAAGAATTGGATCTACCAACAAACACAAGCTTAAATATAATGCGAGATTTTTTTTCATTTATAAATTATTAATGGACATAAACGATGAAAGAGTAAATGTAATTTGTATTTTTTTTTATTAAATCCATTGAAGCAAGTAAATTATCTTATTTTTATTCATTGAATGAACTAGTTAATTAAGAAATTGGCTGTTTGTATCCGGATAAAGAGGATTATATCATATATTTCGCTAGTTTTTTTAATCATCTCTTTTAATTTTTAAGTTCATTTTTTTATAATGATATAACCATAAGACGCCACTTATGTTTGAACCATACAGACCATATCTTCCTCCGAAGGCCCTGAACTGGAAGAAGAAACCATCCGGCCTGGCTTGGAACTCTTCCCTAGTGAGCAGCTCTCTCACAACCGGGAGGTTAGTGCCGATCACGAGGTTGTCTCTTCCCAGCCTCACTCCGACCAGTGGACCGTACCTGTAACAATATTATTGTCATATATTATACAATGACGTGCAACTATTTGCATAGTGAAAAAAAAAAAGAAATGGTGCAAAGAGCGAATCACACAATCATAACTTGCCAGTCCAGTTCATTTTTAATAAACATTTCTATTTTAAAAAATGTATTTATTGGTATATATATATATATATATATATATATATATATATATATATATATATATATATATATAACTTAAGAGCTTCGGCACATAAAACATAAAAAAAAGAGAAGTTGGGAGAATACTAACGCGCGTGAAGTCTAGTTAAACACTGCTTTATTCAAGTTACAATCCTCTATTTATACTATTAAACAATGTTGACATTCACTGTTTAGGATTAGTGTCTATACTGGTATATGTCCGATCTTAACTCCCCCCTGCCAGTTTACGAACAACTTCGTAAACTCAAAAACAAAACAAAAATATAGTAATAACATAAGAGTACAAAAACAATAACAGAAAGAAAATCAAATACAATATCCTCAGATCAATAAAGCTAACACTTACAAAAATCAAAAGAAAAGAAAACACTATGTATAAAAACTCACTGAGCACTTTAAGTTCAGATCATTATCACTCTATTGACCTACTTTAACAAACACCTAAAAATACAAAATAATAATAATACTAAAAAAAAAAAAAAAAAAAGAAATACATATTTACAGACTACTTCCTCCAGCTGGAATTTTCAGCTGCTCAACATGTACCGTTCTACGTTTTCTGGGCTCCGCCAGACTCTGAACGGTGACCAGATTGTGCTCCCTAATCGCGATCACTTTGAATGGCCCCTCATACCTGAGGATTTCCTTTGCGCGATTTGACACAATCTTTCTGTACACAATATCGCCTATCCGAAGGGTCCCCATGATATCCTTGACACCGAAATTATCGTTGGCTAATCTCTTACTCTTTTCTGAGACCATTCGTGCGTGCGCTTTTCCCCATATTCGGTCGAGTTTTAATCTGTTCGCGACCAGGCGTTCCGCCACGGTGTCGTCTACGACCGTATCTCGCGCATCTCTCCTTCGGGGACGAAGACCGAAAAGAACTTCAAAAGGGGAAAACCCGGTGGCCATGTGTATCGAATGATTGTACGCCGCTACGGCGCGGGGCATCGCCTCGTCTGCCTCCAGACCCTTGTCCGCATGAAACACCCGTAAATGTTCCCCCAGGGTGCTATGGAGACGTTCGATCCCACCTCTGCTCTTCGGATGGCCAGGCGTGTTCCAGTGCCAATCAATTCCGAGTTCTCGCATCTCCTTTCGCAATTGGGCATTATCAAATTCTCTGCCCCCGTCCGAGGAAATTCTGTCTGGTACCCCGTAGAACTGGAACCAGATTCGAAGGGCATCGCTGACTGCCGCCGCAGACTTATCCTTCACCGGGTGGGCCATAGCTGTCTTACTGAAGACGTCCACTATCGTCACCCATTTAAAACCTCTCCACGTGAAGGTGTCTACCTGGAGGTCCGTCACCGGTGCCGAGGGGGTAGACGTCTCGGTTTGTAATCTCGTCGGAGGGTGACGATCATATTCACAGTATGGCAGATGACGCATTCCCGCACAATCTCTTCCACCGTCCTCCGCATCCCTATCCAATAGTACCTCCGTTTTAGGGCTGCAATAGTCTCGTTGATCCCTCGATGGTTCGTTTTGCCTTGATGGTACGCCAACGTCACCTCCTTCTGTTGCTCAGCATCCCGTAGGGTCTCTACCATCAGGCGACATCGGATAAACATTCTATCTATGCCGATCTTCTCCTGTCTCCATAGACTGCGAATCTTCTCCCATACCGTCCCGTTCCCGACGTAGAAGTAGTGGGTCGCGCCAACTTTGGAAGCATCTTTTAAGACCCTGCATATCTGCTCCTCCTTGACTCCCGGCTGGGACCAGATAGTAACGATACTGTGCTTCGCGTACTTGGAGAATTCCATTTTCAGAAGCCCTGTCGTCCTGGTTTTCCGGATTATCTGTCTGGTTTTATCATTGACTGGCTCGTCCAGCTCTTCCATCTCCGTCGACCGCTCCTCTCCAGACTCGTCCTGGTCAGGGGAATCTGCATTGTCCCGATGGTCCGTCCCGAG
This sequence comes from Arma custos, assembly GCA_037127475.1. Lineage (NCBI taxonomy): Eukaryota > Metazoa > Arthropoda > Insecta > Hemiptera > Pentatomidae > Arma > Arma custos. The sequence continues at coordinate 37,581,146 of CM073761.1, forward strand.
GTCTCCTTCTCCCTCTGGTGTCCATTCCCGGATAAATCGTTGCAGATATCCCGATGATTCGCCCACCTCTGGCTCTATTGCGTTGACTTGAAGAGCGCGGGATAACCAGTCCGCCACCACGTTATCCTTTCCCGGCTTATAGACCACCTCCATGTTATATTGGTTGAGGATCTCTTTCCACCGCGTGACTCTCGCCGATGATTCTTTCAGATTTCCCACCCACAGAAGGGGACGATGGTCTGTATGGACCTTAAACCGTTTCCCGAACACGTAGGGCCGGAAGTGTTGCACTGCCCAAACGATGTCTAGTAGTTCGCGCTCTAGGGCACTATACCGAGACTCCGCGTCCGTGAGCCTCCTACTCGCATATGCAATCGGTCGATCCCCTTGCTCACTCTCCTGAGATAGTACGCTCCCCAACGCATACTAGCTAGCATCCGTCGTAATGGAGAACGGTTTATTGAAGTCTGGGAACGCGAGAACCGGTTGGGTCTGCAGCTGCTCCATGCACTTCCTAACTTTCGCTTCCATTTCCGGAGTAACCCGAATCGTACGCCCTTTTCGTAGGAGCTCGTTCAGCGCAACGAGATTTTCAGCCATCTCTGGGACGAAACGGCGGTAATAGTTAAGGGTTCCTAACAGCCGCCGAATTCCTTTCACGTCGGTGGGAACTGCCATCTTGGCAATCGCCTCAACTTTCTTTCCGTCCGGACGCACTCCTTCTTCCGATATAGTGTGACCCAGGAAATTGATCCTTTTCTGTCCTAAGATAGACTTTTCCCTGGAAAGCTTCAGCCCAAACTGCCTAATCTGCTGAAAGACCCGTCTCAAGTCCTCAATATGCTGTGCCTAAGACTTACTAAAAACGAGAAGATCGTCCATGTACACCTGGCACATATTCTCATTAAGACCACGCAGAAACTCGTCCATAAGTTTTTGGAATGTAATGGGCGCGTTCTTCAGGCCAAAGGGCATGCGCACAAATTCGTAATGCCCCCTTTCGAATGTAAACGCTGTCTTGCTCTGGTCTCTGGGGTGCATACGTATTTGATGGTACCCGGATTTCAGGTCTAATGTGGTAAAAATCACCGCCCCACCTAACCTGTCTAAGATATCGTCCAATCTCGGGATGGGGTACCTCTCGTCTAGCGTGTTTTCGTTCAACTGCCTGTAATCGATCACCACCCTATAGCGGTCCTGAGTCACCCTCGATGGACTTCTTTTTCACTGCCCATAAGGGGCTATTAAACGGTGACTTACTATCGACGATGATTCCCTGACGCTTCAGCTCCTCCAGTTCGTCCCGGATGTGGTTTCGCAAGGCCTGCGGGTATCTTCGTTCCTTAACGTAGGTAACTTTCTCGGACTTCAGATTAATTTCGTGGAGAGTTTCGCCCGTCACATATTCATCTACTATCCTTGTCCGCCATTCCCTGTCCTGTGTGATAGCTCCCACACACCCCGCACCCCTCTTCCCATCCTCGATCGATTTATACACCTTTTTCCCGATTTTTATACCCCATGCATCCCCTGAATTCCGCAATTTTACACCCAGTTTACGGAGTAAGTCACAACCCAGAATTCCCCCGTACTCCCTCGGCATGTCCGCTACCACGTGTAATGTCGCCACTTCACCTTCCTGTCCCCATTTACCCAGTGTCAACTCGATTTCGCCCTCGACGGCACAGGGACCACTCAAAGTGACCAACTTACACAGGCACTTCCTGAATTCTGGTATACAATTTCTTTTAAATATTATAATTAAACTCTCCTTACTCACTAAACTACAGGAACTCCCTGTATCCACTAAGCATTTCCACCCCTTACAAAACTCAATTATAGGCAACCGCTCACACTTTTTCCCAATAGTATTAACACATAAAAGGTTGCTCCTCCATTTACACCATCCTCATTCCCTGCTTACCTCCTCGGGTCTCCTCCCTGCACTCCGCTGTTTGCGCCTTCCTCCAGGGGCCTCTCTGCTACCGGCTTCACTGCTTCTTCTGCCACCAGGTTCGCTGCCCTCCGTCTCGGATCCCGAAGTCCCAGAAGATCTCGATGAAACAGATGGAACTCTACTCCTCCTCCATATTCGCTGAGCGTTTATTTCCATCGGTTCTCTTCGATCGTGATCTCTCCTTCTTATGTACGGACATTGCCGAGCCATGTGCCCCTCACTATGACATTCGAAGCAGCGCGTGTGTGGGCACTGGGCCATCAGGTGCCCTGTCTTACCACATTCGTGGCACCTCCTGTCGTCTCTTCTCGGGTTCTTCCTGTCACTGAACTGCCGCTTCTCTCTTATCATCGGCTTCTTCCTACCGAAATCTCCCTCTCTTCTTCTCTCCGGTTCTATCCTTGCTCGATTTCTACCTACTTCGTTTCTGCGATAGGACACTTTACTCCACCCTGGTTCGAACACTTCTTTTTCCTCCTCGTCCCGGGCACTCGCATCTACCATATCTTGAGCACATTCTACGAATGTCTTATCCCTGGATAGACCGTCCTTCTTTCCGGTATCCCGTGCCAGTTGTACCTTGAGAACTGTTGTCATGAACGACATCCAGGCCTCCACCGCGCTGGTTTCAATCACTTCACGCAATTTTTCATTTATTTTATTTAGTTTTGCGAGAAGTCCTGCTGCGTATTGGCCATTCGACTGCCCAGTTCTCTTCATCTCTCTGAACATCTGTAACATGTTCTCTTCTGGGGCCCATCGCCCTCCTCCGTAGGCTTTTTTCAACCTCTCCTTAATCACCGTCCATGGAGTATCCTCATCGGCTTGGATCAAATTTAGGACACTCCTCCTGACCCGACGTGCTAGTGCCACTCGCAATCTTCTCGCGTCCGTTTCCTCCAAAAGATCAGCCGCTTCCTGTGACTGTATACTACCCATGATGCCGTCTCCTCCTTTGATGAAGTGGTTGAGCTCACCCACATCTCCGTTGAATTTCTCTAGATCAGAGATCTCTCTCCTAATGTCCTGCGGGTTAGCCTTCCTCAATTTCATCTTTTCCAGCTCATTTGTCTCTTGCGCTATTCGATTTGCTTCATGTGCGGCTAAGTCCGCCCGCGCCATGGCTAGAGTCGTCGATAGGTACGGCGGGAACTCAGGGTTCTCTTGTTCCGGCTGTGGTTGGTCTAAAGTTAACGTGGCCGGCCTGAGAATACTTTGACCGTGTTCATTCATGCTGGCACTTGTTGACATACGAAACACCCAAAAAAAAAAAATAAAACAAGAACAATTCGAAAAAAGGAAAATAGAAAAAAAAATTTACGAACTGTTTTTACGTAAAAAAAAAATCTTCGCTAGGAACTGTTAACGAATTCCCGGATTCGGCACCACTTAAGAGCTTCGGCACATAAAACATAAAAAAAAAGAGAAGTTGGGAGAATAATAACGGGCGTGAAGTCTAGTTAAACACTGCTTTATTCAAGTTACAATCCTCTATTTATACTATTTACAATGTTGACATTCACTGTTTAGGATTAGTGTCTATACTGGTATATGTCCGATTTTAACTTATATATGTGTATATATATATATATATATATATATATATATATATATATATATATATATATATATACATATATATCTGTATAATAATAATAATACATCGAGTACATTGAATAAGATATATACAATGGCATGAGATTAAGGTAAGTAGAGAAACAACCCACTGTTAGTACTCGAATAATTCAGCTTTAAAAAATAATTATAAAGATAAATAAGCATAAAAAAATACTTTAGCAGTGGTGCTTTTCTCGAATTATAACACAACTGAACAATAAAATATAATTTTTTTAAACTTTTGAAGTTAAAAATTCGCTGCACTATACTTTGTTCGTCTAATTGAACATAAATTTTATTTTCCTAATTTACCATCATAATACCATTCAGATTTCAGGGAAGCGTTTAATTTATATAAAATTATAAATAGTTATCAATAAAAATCACTTGAGTTGATATTTTTCCTGCATCCTTCTTTACCTTTTATGTTATTATATGTTATATATGGAGTTTTTTAAAATATGACACATTTCAACACTACCTAATAGATCTGTATTATTACTCTTAAATCTAACAGGTAGAATATGTCACCCTCAGTTGATTATAAATTTTATAATAGTATGAATTTATCCATGTTTACTACTTCCCACAATATGTTTAATTCTTTTAAATAAATAAAATTAATGATAACCACAAGGATGCCATTATACTTATATTTTTATATGTATGATATATTTACATATAAAATACATTTAGATTCCTTAACCGCATTGTTCCTCAATAGTCTTGTTGTTATTTTAGACCATTCTGATGAACATTTCTTACAAATTATGTGACACTTCTGTAAAAGAATTTTTTTTCGGTTACCTAATAAAGATGAGCCAGGAAGCAACATACGTGAAGGTGGTTGAAGGAAGCAACACGTAGAAAAGGTTTTTTTTTCTAAATTTAATTTTTTTTTAATTTAGAACTGGAGGGATCAACGGTATAATGCAATAATTTACTGTGATATTCAGTAACACTGAATATTAATAAGTAATCCTTAAATTCTTTGGACATATATACAGAATGAACAGTCATAGAGCCTTCAAGCAGATATTTATGGACGAAGAAGAACACTACAAAGCGGACTAAAGAAGTAAGGAAAGATTTGGAAAATATGAAAAGATAATAGAGTCTCACATGTTAGAAGAGAGTGAATTGGAGAGAAAAGTTAAAAAAAAGAGAAGGTTTCAGGATGAAGAAATACCAGCGATTTTCGGACGAAGTTTGACATGGGATCAAAGGAAACGTGCGCATGAAGTAATATTGGAGACAACTCCAGCAAAGGACAAGAAAGAAATAAAGTTGTAAATTGATCCGAAATGGTCAACACAAAATCAATAACCAAAAATTAATACTTAAACAACAGTTGGATAATATTTTCCACATTAAAAATGGGAGAGGGGGCAACTAGTTACGCCCACGGAGAGGATGGCTACGACATCAAAAAAGGATTTGTATTACGAAATAGGTAATCCTCCGCTTAAAGGTTCTTCAGAATCCCCAAGACTTTAGGATTTATCTGTTTTTATTATGCAATAGAAAGTAGTATCCACGTCATTTTTTTCAAATCGAGCAGATTAAAGATAAAATACTTACATAATCCGATGACGTAATGCTTGATAGTCTTATATTCAAAGTATGGACATTTTAGTTAACTTTCATTTCATTAAATGGCATATTGACATTTGTTAGAAAAGAAAGAGTCAAGTTTTTTTCTGAATTGCAGATTTAATGAGTCCTACTGCGTGATGAAAAAAGAAAGAAATGTTTTTATGCTTTTAATGAAAATTCATTACCTAATACAAGATACTACTGTAATCCCAATCTTTTGTATGAATAACACGTGTGATAGAATATCTCCTATGTCACCCAGTAAAAATTCCACGTATTGATTTAATATGTGCGCCATAGAACTATTTCAGGAACACTTGACATTTGCGGCTGTCAGGCGATTCCTATCATGAGGACTTTTGAAATGGCTAACAAAGCCACGAATACAATGTTGCTAAAGTTAACTTTTTTTACCTCTAATCCTGCGAACTATGCTCCATTAAAACAATGATTTGACTTCATCAATGATTTCACAATGATTCACAATGATTTCATCTCATAAATGATTTGACTTACTTGTTTTGAGTCATAGTTGCTTTCACAAGATTTTTTTGTTTGTCATTCACATGATTCCAACATGAATAATCGATTCTTCATTGTAATTTCCTAAAACCGTCTTGTTTTGCACAAATAAACAAAGGGATGTCAAACTGGTGGATAGGGTTCAAACTGGCACGTGTGTTAAACTTCAAAGGCCACTGAAAATTACAAATAATCGTTTTTATTGTTCTAAGATAATTTATTATTTAACTATGTACACACCGTTTCATGCTACTTCAATACTTACTATACAAACACTCTAAGCTCCCAATTAATTACAAAATACCCGTATAATATTACAAGACCTATTTGGACTTATGGAGTACAGCTTTGAGTATCCACTAAGCCATCGACTTCCCCTCGTATCCAATACTAACAATCCAAAATCCTCAATGCTCCTTACTTGCTTATGAATAAAATCGTGCACCTTATGTGCATGACCTTAGTACCCATTTATATCTGATTAGGCCCTATCTCGATATCAATCCTTTCATGACAAACTTTATTCCCACTCAAACTTACTAGTTTCAAACCTGGCTTCCTCTTCAATTCTCGAGAATCCTTCGAGGTGTCAGAAAAGAAGATGGCCTCAGACCAGTGAGTTGTTTCTCTACTTGCCTTTTGAAAGTTTGAAATGATATTTACTTGATTGGACTATGTCAAAAAAATGTATGGTTTATATTCAGGGTAGTTATGTATATTTTTTTTTTCTGGCTCTACTTCGAGTATCAACGACGATTTATGAGGAAACACTTGGCATAGCATGTTAAATATTTTCTTAAGCCGTATTATGATAATACAGCCAATTCGTCAAACATTATAAGAGGAAGTAATTGGAACAAGATAATGACATACTGCATAGAAATTACAGAAACATAGCTGTTGAGATTTCAATCTAACTGTCGGGCGTGTTACTGCTCCTCATGGGTGAAGCACGCAACTGAAATTCGATACCGGCCCACTTACCTATTTACTTGTTTACTATTGTTCTACCGTATCCTATTACACTTTGAAAAAAATATATATATATACATATGTATAATATATACCCTAACAATGAAAAGATGGCTTTAATGAATTATATTCCATAACACACATGTCTGAATAAATTATAAAAAATACATGTTTAGTACCACATCACTTTAACAAAATACCAATACAGAAATACAGAATACAGAAAAGGGAATGATTATCAGAATAATTTAGTCTCGAAACGCCGCCAAAAGGGATTTTAACGAATAGACTGAATCAAGAATTGAAAGTAAAAATTATTTTATAAGTGAAGTGGATACCAACATACACACTTGTATAAACATATATATACACGCAAACATACTACAAATTCTGTTCAAGACTCTTTTTGCAACTGCAGGGTGAAATTTAGTTGTCTGAAGTTTTGCTTAAGCTCACATTTAACCCACTGTTTTATTCTACGGCAATTCTCCAGTGTACGTAAGTCTGAAATTTTTAACGGAATAAAGATAGACCTAAATCAATTATTCATATATTAAATAGAACTTAAAAACTACCTAATATTGGAGATAATATTGATAAGTGGAAAAAGTGGCAAAAATGTCCTGACTAAAAATTAGGAAAAAATTATATAAACGATTCTAATAATTAAAATTATCTAATTAATTTTCAAACAAACTAAAAAAATTCCGAAAAATTAAAAGCAGATATTACTCTCATTTTTTTTTTTGTGATAAAATGCCAACTTTTATTAGGGAGAAATAAATACATTTAATGGGTACAATATAAATTTATTTTTGTGATATATAAAGTTGGAGACAATATATGAAAGGTGACTTTGTGTGTAGGGCTATGTATCTTGAAGTGGTCATATGAAAGTAGTGATGTTGCATTGTATTTAGAGGTTTTTTTTTTTACAAGGTTGTCTAGTGTTTTAAATAAAATAAACTTCAAATTAATATATTTCTATCATTTATAACGTTTATCAATTAATTAACAATCCTCGATGTATTATTAGAAATTATTTAACAATAAATGTATGCACAGTCAACGTTTTCAGCATGATTAGCAAACAAAGTAATTGAGTACATACACGCCAATCACGGATCGATTAACTCATTCTAAGACCTTGGACTATTTTCCAGCCAATTATGTTTAGTTCATAGTGCGAAGTTCTTACTTATGATGCATGATTATTTAAAAAGTTTGGTATAAGCAATTATAAAAATGTGAGAAAAAAAAAGAAATAGAAACAGTACAGTCTCTGACAAATACTAAACCCAAGAGCCTTCATGGGTTGTAGTGTTACAGATTTTTATTTTGTTTAGGTTTAAATTTAGAGATTTTTATATCAAACATCCCATTAGCTAGTTTATATATCTTGCAACTACCATATAAACTATTCTTTTTCACTCTATTAGTAATAATTATTATTAAAGTTTTTAAAATTATAAGTATATTAAATAATAAAAATTAGTTAAATAACCTTGTATTCAAATTCCTCAGGAATAAAATTAAATTTGTCGATAACATTGAGTTATTCTTGAGAACGGGGTAGCTCAATGTGTAGAGTACTGAGTTGCTATGCTTAAGGTTTCGGGTTCATACTAGGTTGTTGGAGATAAACTATTTATTCATTTAACTGCAAAGAATGGACCTTCAGGGACCTACTGACCCACCTGACCTGTTTATAGGGGCTCACCCAGCCTCTATAAACTGGGTACCCTAAATTGGAGAGATCTCGCGTCACGCGAGATCTCGAACAAATCACCTCCTAGTGCAACCATTATCCTAGAAACTGTTTAGTCTATCATGTACTGAACTCAACACTATACAAAGTTTTTTTTTTTACTATATTATTGTATTTTATATTTTACCGCAAATACAAATTTGATTTTAAATTATATTTCAACTCACTAAAAATAATTTATAATGAAGAAAAACCTCAAATGGTTTGTTTGATATCATAATTTGAAAGTCGCTCTTAAAATTTCGTCCTTCATTTGGACTCAAGGGACTTCTAAAATGTTCGCAATAGTTCTACTTCGTATATATCTTGGTTTATATTTAATTTATAGGCATGTGAAAATAATATAAAAAAATTTATAGTAAATAAATAATTTTTTGTGTCTAAAATTTTTTTTTAGTACTCTGTAATTGCAGGGTAGGAACATTACCTTTCAGACAAGGACTGCCATACGAGATGGGTGAATCCAAGTTTTTGCCGTAACTTATAGAACAGCAAGTAGTTTCCAAGGATGGGCATCCATCGAGGACCTGTGGAAAGAAAAAAAAAATATGTAATAAACATAAATTTGGTTTAAGCTATAATTGTCATAATTAGAAAAACGATTATAAAGAAATGTAGTAGCCGTAATAATTAATTAAAATTAGAATATGAATTCAAATTTATTTTGCACTAAATTAGACAATTTTATAAGTGAACAAGAAAATTAAGGAAATCTATAAACTACATGAAGAGAAAAATCCAGGTAAAGGAATTATTGCGAGGGCAACAAAGGCATAGAAGAATCCCTAATAATATTTTCCTTTGATGCATTTATATTTTCTATTCGGTGGCAATCTACAATAATTTTACAATATAAATCTACAATTTACAAAAAAATTGTTTGTAACGTAAATTCAAGAACTAATAGTCAGATTATTCTTAAATTTCCCTAAAGTTGAATAGTATGATTTACTCTCTATTTTGGCCTTAGCTTCGTTGTATGTAAAGTAATTCATAGTTTATCATTCCTATCATGCCCTAACAGTAAATAATAGGCTTTTAGTGCTTTTAGTTTTTTTAGATTAATTTATTGATATTTACAACTGTAATAATATTACAAGTAAATCTGTTAATATGAACAAATGACATGAAAAAAAAAAACACTTGTGGAGAAACTACCCATCGATAGCACTCCAATAAAGTTCTATAGTAGAAGGTCTCGAGACCATCTTCTTTTCAGACGCCTCGGAGGGTTATCAGGAATAGTAAGGGAAGCAAGTTGAGAGACTAGCGGATTCAAGTGTGTATGGAGCTTGTCTTGGAAGGATAGGTATCTTAGTATAAGTAGGTATGTTAGTATAAGGTATAGTTTGGGCCAAATCAGGAACATATGGGATATTAAGATCATGATGGATGAGTTTGTTTGTGACATAATAAGGAGCATTGAGGATTTTACGAAGGATTTTGGATTGTAAGGATTGGATAAGAGATGAATTGGATGGTTTAGTAGAGCCCCAAAGCTCAAATCCGTATGTCCATACAGGTCTGATGACTGCCATGTAAATGAGTCTTTTGTAATTAATTGGGAGCTTAGAACGTTTGTCCAGTAAATGTTGTAGTAGGCAAAAACGTCGAGCAATTTCTTGTCTTTTCAGTCTTGTATGACACACACTAAACTAAATATAAAATTGACTCTTGTACGGTTAATACATAAATAAAACAAATTGAAACAATACAAATTTATCTATTGTCTAAATATTATATTGAAACTAGTGTGATATATAATATAATTCACTTAAAGCCTGTTTTTCACTGTTAATGCATGAGTATGGGAACAATATAGTCTCGAAACGTCGCCAAAAGGGAGTTTGACGAACAGACTGAATCTCAAGACCTGATAGTAAAATGTAATGATTAACAGTCAATAAATATAATTTATTTTACATTTATTATTCTTATGATGGTGATAATTTTTAAATATTTTATATATATATACTTTTATTTTGAAGAGAAAAGATTTGTCCAGGCCAGGATTCGAACCTGGGTCACCCACGTCTTTAGCGCGGTGCTCTATTTAACTGAGCTAACCTGGCTCGTAACACGGTCAGACAAATATTCTCTTCACCGATCATATATCCCCGTGTACTCGTAATTTTTGGGATGTATACAAGGGGAAGAATGTTCATTGAACATTACTTTAATTACGATCGTTGACTTACTTCAATTTTATATTATTTATAATTTATTTTATATTTATTATTCTTATGATGGTGATAATTTTTATTTTGAATAGAAAAGATTTGTCGAGGCCGGGATTAGCTCAGTTGGTTAGAGCACCGCGCTAGAGACGCGGGCGACCCGGGTTCGAATCCCGACCTGGACAAATCCTTTCTCTTCAAAACCAATATATATGTATATATATATATATATATATATATAAAATTGCACATTTTTTCTTGAATATTTTCCAGTTTAATTCTTTACAAACTTACGAAGTCAAAGAGGAATGGTTCCCTTTATGATTAATACATTCTAATAATGTATTAGGAGGAATTTATCAGTTTTTATCCGAGTGTTTCTATAACGTATTATTGTACTTTTGCACTTACCAGTATTACCACCATACTGTGGTATAAACAAACGTGGCATTGTATTACAGATTGGATGTACGGGCGGACTTCGCACTCAGTAGTGCTTTGTGATGCATATAGGCAGAAGTCGACCTATGAACGATTTATTATAAGTTTATATTTATGAGTATTTTATATCTCCCTATTATTCAAAAAAGTGTTTAGTTTTGTAATATTTTATGATTGAAGAACTTCGTTTTGTTTAGTCATTTGTACTGGTGCTCGATCAGTTAATATTTTTAAAAATTGGCATATCTCAAAGCTACTGACTTCTTCAATCCGTTACACAAAATATAGCACTGTTTTTGATTATAAATGGAAACAAAGGAATGCATCGATTTAAAAAAATTAATCAAGTTACATCTTATTCCAATTTTTAAATTTTTTGACTGTAATTTCAATATAGAGAATTCAGTGAAATAAAACATTTTTAAAAATCTTATAAACTGTAAACTATTTTATAAATCTATGAAAGTCGCTCAATTAAAGCTAAAATAAAAAAAAATATTAGTACTTTTATTTAATGAAAATACTTTAATAATGTATTAACATCTCAAATCAATACTAAGTGGTAACTAATATTTTAATGGCCTCGCTAGTCGTGTACAAAATAAGTACTTCCATACTTAACTTGGCCCCCTTCCATGACTTAACTGAACTTCAATTTCTGGAATAGTATTGGGGTAGATCTATTAAACGCACCTTTAACAATTAAATAAACAGTCGTCTAATTTGTAAAATAAGGGTTGGTTATTTTATCAAGGATTTCTGCTTTAGCTAAGTCCAAGTGTATATCTCCAATACTTTTTCTTTTTTCAAGTCAAACTAGCAATGTAAACGTTAATTTGTTTCTTCAAATTCACACAGATTACCAAGTGTTGTCTTGTTCTCTATGCCTGTTTTAACTCTATTTCTACGTATTTTACCTATTTTAAAAAATATTATTGTTTATTTCCGGGCAAGAATTGTGTAAGTTTTCCAGTTAACATTTGATGTAATCTGCCAATTCTTACTCCCTTTACTTAGAATTACTTCCAATAAATACAAAATACGTTCCTAAATCTGTCGATTCACAGTATTTATTCGTTTTAAAATTATATTTTATGAGTTTATATTTATTTGAGGAGTTGCTTAATCCGGATTAGATTCAGGTCTGCAACTTTTTATTACCATAAAATTGATTCAAGTTCAATATATTCATAAGATAATTGTTTCTACTTAGTATCAATATCTGGGGAACCTTCGCCATTTTTAAGGATTTGCTATACTTTAAAACTAGTATAATTAAAAGAGTAACTAAATCAAAATTAATAATAATAAACATGATAAAACTCTTATCTTTAAATCCTGCTGGAGAATCAATAAACACCTACATCCCTATAACATAGCTCTTGAACTAGACTGTACATTTGAAAAACATCTACCAAAAATCGTTAAGAATTTTTTTATTTCAATTGTTTTATTTTTTATATTTAAGTTCAGCTTTATTTTATTCATTTAATGTTAATTTTTATTGAAGTTTGAGAGGAATACTTCATCGGCTATTTTTTAAATGATTTTATCACTGTTATCTATGATAACATCTATTATCTATTATAGAGCATAATACATAATAATAAACATACATTATAGGGAATAATAATGAACCAGTGAGTTAACCATTCATAAAAATAAATCGAAAATTCTGCACTTAAAAAGCCATTTATTTACAATTGTATTGTTAATCACGATTAAATTAATAATTACTTTAGATTTTTAAACATATAAAATCAGACCTAAGAGCAGCAATAAACCAAGTCAAAAAAATATTATAATTATCTTAACCAATTCAATGTTTAGGAACGATTTTTTAATTATTATTATTTATTAACTATTATCCTTTGTTTTCCCGATTAAAATAAAAACAAAATTTTTTTTGGACGTCAGCATCCAGGGAACTTAAAAGTTATTGTTATTATGCTTTTTTTTCCCAAAAATTTGCAGTTGAAGTGTGTTCAAAAAATACTAGTGAACTAAAAACTTTCAAGCTCGGACCAAATGAACAAATATTCGAGACACTTTTTCTTATGTAATACTGATTTGAAGGATGGTACTCGCATAAGTAACTAGCTGCTATATGTTTACATAGCCTATAAATACATATATATTTATATATAAACCTGGAGGGAATCGATTCGGCCTGCTCGTCCCTAAGAAGAGGAGAGCAAGAAGCGCTAGGAAGAGGAGGAAGAACCACATTCTCCTAAGGACTGGTGCTCCCCAGAAGGTTTGACCCTTTTATAACCTGTCGACAGGACAAAAAGACAATGGCCACTATTTTTGAGGTTCTCCTCCACTCAATTTATTCCTGACCTACGCCCTCTGGTTTCCGGTTTATTTTGAGACTCTTTGAACATAAAAAAACAACCATATAAACCTAATTATTTAACCTATAAACCGAAAGTACCAAGAACCAAAAGTACTGAATGAACAATCATATTTAGAAATTATTGACTGTAATACCTTAATTAAAAGTATTGAATTAAATTTTCTAAAACTAACTATTTATTCTTTTTTTTCTTATTTGATCTGTATCTCTACAACCCTAAAAGGGCCATGGGTTCAGTACATAGTAGAGACTGTGCTGTTTCCAGGACAACGGTCGAGAAAACTAAACACACAAGAACACTGCTGTATATTATTATAATAATAGTGACAGAAAAAATAAATAATGCCACGATAGTGAAAATAAAATATTAAAATATGGTAATTAATTTGAATTACGATTATTTAATATGATGTTCATGAGTAGGTTTTTTAATTGGCTCAAGGTATTTATATATTTTGTATCTACAGTAATTTAAGAATTTATAAAAGAAATGAAAAGAAAAAGAAAAATAATGGTTCTGTAGGTTCCATAGAATACATCTGTGGCTGTTAACAAATTCAATAATTTATCTATCCACCGGATTTGAACCTTGAACCTTCATTATAGTATCCCACCCCTCTACACACTGAATTATTCCCTCCCCTTTATTTATTTATTTCTATAAATAAATTTCTGTAGCAAGAGGTAATAATTTTGAATTTTTTGTACTTCTCTACTTACTCTTTGTGATTTAACAATTGACCATTTGTCAGATATTTCCTCAGTACTGTAACTGGGAAGACATTTGTTTTAGTTGCAAGTTTTCCATTTATTTACAGTCGGGTGTGTTAGATGTCAAATAAAATAAAATTGTATTGTCCTCATCGCTAATCATTATCAGATCCTTCATTAATTGTGTTCCCTCCTTATTCTTTTATTTTAAACTATTTCCCAAACGGTAAACGTACGCTAATTTTTTTATTATTTATTTCATAGGCGCGGCTGCAAAAGAAAAAACGATAATAAAAAGACTGCTACTATGCTTGTTAAATATCACACAGCTTTAGCTTCCATAGTTAGGATGTAATCCTAACTTGTTTATCTAGAACACGATCCATATCCCAATGATTAAAAATATTGTGTTTTTTTGCTTCAATGGATTTGATGGCGACAATAATGTGTATGCGAATCATTGATTAAAACACGAATTTTTCTGATAATTAAGAGAAATTGGAATCTTCTTTCCACATTGAAATAAGACCCTTGTTAAAAATAATCACAGTCTTAGATAATAAAACGATAGTTATAGATAAACAGAGAATTAATTAATGTATCAAAAATTATTTTATACGATATTAGTGTGCTGATAAACTATATGAATAAACATTGTCATGTTTTACCTTAAAAATAATTAATATCATTCATTCAACAAATTAATAAAATAAATAATAATAAAATGATATTTCATACAAAATAAATGAACAAAAAGGTATATTTAATTTAAAGTTAATTTGATTATTTTCATTATCTATGAATTTTATTTATTTAATATGAAAAATTAAATGAATTATAGTAAACTAATATTTCACAGAAAATAAAATAATAAAAAATATTTTTAAAATCCAAGTTGATTATTTTAAATTTTAATTTATTTATAAGAAATTAATATTTTATAATAAATAAAGTAATCAAAATTATATTTACATTCTAATTTTTTCATGATAATGAAAAATGATTTTCATTATTTATTAAATTTATGTATTTTATCTTTTATTATTATTATTGTGAACAGTTGGTGATAAGGAAAAATATCCGTTTTTATTTTTAATATCTACTTTCTCTCACTATAATTTATCATTTTCTATCCTGGTTTCAATTGCATAACCAGAAACAAACGAGATGCGACCTATAATCATTTAATCTTCTTGTTGAAGAGCATTAAGCAGATACCTGAATTAAGCAGCTTACTTTTTTTTTTAAGCTGCCGGAGACAAAAGACTGATTTCATAAACTGTAATTACTTTATCAATTAATAAGCGAACTATTTACATAGTGATTGTCACTCTATAATGATACGTTATGAGAAAACATAGTTTTCTGTACTTCTTATTGAGAATATTAAACACATTTATATCTATCATTTGTATAGAAAACTTTATATTTCTAATATTTAATATTAAATAAGATTTTGTATATTTGTAACAAAATGGAACAATAAATAATCAAAAACTTTATTTCTGGAAAAATTATTCAGAAAAACAATTTGTTTTATTTATGTTCTACTATTGTACTGTAGTTTATTTATAATATAAATGCTTATGAAGTAAAATTAACTTAATTAACTTAAATAACAAACAAATTATTGTTAAAATTATAATATTGCATTATTAACAGCACAAATTAAGGATCAAATATTCCAAACATAATTTCTTTGTTTTCCTTGTTATTTTGCATAATTAATTTCTCATGTATTATTTAGATGTTACTTATTATTATCTGGAAGTTACTTTAGTAAAAAAAAAACTCTGACTATTTTTATTTTAGGCTATTTCATTTTCAATTGATTTTTCTTATTTCTTTAAAAGCTTCAACCGTTGAAATATCTCTTTTATGATAACTTTACATATAATATTTATATCAATATAAATATAATATAATTTATTATATTTATATTAATATAAGTATAATATAATTTATAATTTTATATAAAGATTTTTATTAATATAAATGTAATGTAATTTATTATGTTATATGAATATGCAGTTTAAAAAAAAATTATTATATGATTGCTATTCAATCCAAAAAACCTTAAAAAAACTTGTTTTTGAATACATATTCAAAACCTCTCCTGAAATAGAATATTTTAATTAAGTATACAACTATTTAAATTAGAGATTCCATATTACTGCCCTGAAAAAAAACCAAAGGAATTGCTGGAAAGAAAAATAATTGCTGAAGAAGCAGTTAAAAAACCTAGATTATTCCGCGTTTCATTAATCTCTACACTGGATCGTCACTCATTCAAATTGAAACTTACAGATTATGAAAAATATGTTATCGGTTTTTAAACAAAATGAAATGGAATTTATTAATGAATTAAATTCGATTTATAATTTAATGACATACACTGAATTGACAAAATAATTTGTTATATGAAAAAAAAATTGTACCATTACAATCCTTGAGGTTTAGTGGGTTTAGTACATGATAGAGACTGTACTATTTATAGGACAACGATTGAGCAGACAGTTGATGTGCCCGAGATCACGCTCAACCACCAGGATGTCCCCCCCCCATGATAAAGAGACAAGGTGGACCCCAGAAGTGTATGTAGATCCTGCATGGTTCATCCGTGGCTGTTGACAGGTTACAAAAATTATTTGTTACTGCCAGATTTAAAGCGGAACGTTCAGCAAGTACTCTCTCACTCATTACTAAATTGAAATGGTTACGGGGTGCAGTCAAAGATTACACAAAATAAGAAAAAACTTATTTTATATATTATAAATCTCGTGCCAACGTTTCGGCCTGAGGTGTAAGCCATCTTCAAGGCTGTCAGGGTGGCACCCCTGCACTGCACCCCCTGACAATTCAATCCATTATTATAAGTATCCAGTTAACTATTTTGACTTGAATACCGATATATAATAATTCAATATATATCGGTATATAATAATTAAATATTTTTGTATCTTGCCTATTCAGCCCTGAAGAAGACCTGCATCTTAGATCAAAACGTCGCTTTATAAAAAATAGTTTACCACTATTTATGAAATAATTTTTTTTAATTTCAACCCGGATCATTTTATTATCAATAAATAATTAGAATAATATCCATTATAACCTATGATAGTGTTGATAAACCATAGACTTCAAGGCAAGAGAGGGGAGTTGTTGATACCATGACCTAGTCAACAGCATCCTGGTTGACTTGAGAGTGGTCAGTTACGGGGCCATTATTTTTGGAGAAAGTTGTTTCCTTTCATCTATGCCGAGGACGTCTTAGAAGGTACATTGTGACGAAAACACAAAAATGTATACCGCCCTTTACTAACGTAGCATATGTTTTCAGACACTGTTCTATATTCCCTAACTATACCGAACACCGCTAAACATATACCAATTATGAATTAAAAGGAAGAATGGGGAAGAAAATGGTCCGAGTAGAAGTAAAATAAAAATATTTAAAAATTATAACAATTAATAAAAACAAATATATTGACATTCATCCTGACCAATTTTACCCCATATTTATACGGTCAACTATGAACTATCCAATATAAAAAGAATAATAGTTATAATGAATTCAATAAGTAAAATATTTTTTGGATGCAATAAGAAAAAGACCCAAAAACAAAGTCTTCAAAATAGTGGAACAAACAGTTGGTTATGGAACAACGTTGCTGTCTCTATTTGATGAGTCTGTTTGGACTGTTGGTGTGAGATGTACTGCGCATAGGTTTCTTTAATGTGTCCTGATGATTTCGGAATAGACGAAACCTTGACTGGTTGTTTTTGTTTCCAGCATTTTGGAGACATGCTTTTGTTTTGTGGATTTTTTATATTTATTCCCATTAGTATTTATTCCTCTTTTTGAGTTTTTGCTCGCTTTTATTTAATTTTTTTTCGATTCCCAATTAATCAGTCTTCTGATCGTTCATTACCCCTAACGGAAAGCTAAGTAATACAGGAAATAATCCAAAATTAATTACAAAATTACAAACGATTATGGAGATTGAATTGGACAATTGTAAGCAAGAAAGCCAAAGGTCGACATATTTAAACAAACGATATAGTTAACGGCATATAATTAAATTTTTACCTTTATAATGATTATAAATTATAAAAAATTCATCTAAAAATTATCTTTTGTTTGAAAACACAATAGTAAATTTAGACTTATACAATTCAAGTCATGTTAGTAGCATGATATCATTATTATTATAATATATATATTTTTTTTTGGCTGAATTATGCGGAAAAGAGATTTCAGAAATGAGACCCCTCCAAAAAAAAAAAAGGCGTACCACAAATTAAAGGCAATGTACATGAACGATTATTAGCAATGTTCAAAAAAGGAAGTTAAAATAAATTAAATTTTAAAATTCCAAAGGAAAATAAAGAAATAAATTTTGACAAATAAAAAATAATCGATTCTGTTAACCACTAGATTAAATTAAAGTGTTAAATATCAAATATTAGAAATTAAATTACAAATATTTTATATATATATATATATATATATATATATATATATATATATATATATATATATATATATAAAACTTTCTTTACTACTCTATTTTAACAGGAACAGACTATGATCTTCGGTACTACCTCCATCCAAGCGTGAATAGTGAAAGTTTCTACGGGACCTCAATTCAAAGAGTGGTTCCTTTAAAAACAAAAGCTTTGAAATACATTCATATTAATAAGAGATCTGTAAATCTCTAACAGCATGATTATATTTTTTTTATAAAAAAAATATTTATACAAATTCAATATTGCTAACAGAAAAATAATTACTGAATTTATATTTATACATATACAACCTACAATAATCTAATTTTTATTTATTGGTTTTCAGTAAAATCGGTAATTGTTTTTCTGTCATTAATATATTAATTTTTACTAAAACTTTTTATAAAATCTACCGTCTGTGATGGACTTTTATTATGGTCACGACAATACTAAAAATTAAAAAAAACGAAATTATAATAAATTACCATAGATACCAGTAGGTACCTATAAGTCCATTTTACATTTTTTTATGTATAATTTTTTTCATCAAAGAAATAGGAGTTGTTAATCCGTATTGTGTCCGGGTGTGGTAGAAAAAAGTCATCTACTCCTGGATAGATTTTGGTGTCGGAATGGTGTCTTGGTACTCACACAAAAACACATAGGCTCTATAATATGTGATTGAAAAAGAATATTAATAAAAAAAAAACTGGTAGATGAGTGTTATCTTTAAAATCCTGGTGTATCTGTGGTTTCAAGAAAAACATCATTATTTTATGGGATCATAATAATTATACAGAGTGATAGATTCTTAATTGTTTTTTCCCTGTTCTTTCCTTCTTTTCTTCTCTTCCTTTTCTATCTCTTTCATTCGTTTCTTGTGTTTTTGCTTTCTTTCCTCTGATCAAACTACACCTGTTTATCTGTTCTGTCTTTCTTGAAAACCCTGAGGATCTGAAGTTCCTTCCTTAGTGAAGAAAGTTCATCAGTGGCATCCAGAGAGACTCCGTGATGGCCATTCTAAGTTTTTTAAGATATGTATGTGTTCGTTGTATTGAATTCTTCATTTTCTTTTATATCTGTATATTTTTCTATTTCCGTGTTGAGTTCCAGGTTATGGCATTGTCTATATTGGTCTCAAAATGTTTCTTAAAATTCTCCTCTCAGTGATTTCTAGATCACGCATAAACATTTTCTTGTTCTGGATTAAACATTCTACATACAGTGCTTCTGGACGGATTATTGTTGAGTAGTGCCTCTGTTTACGTAATGCATATTGATTTATGGGCTCACTTGCCCCACCCCTTTGAATCTGCTACTGATAAGCAATATCATGCAAGGAGAAACAATCTAAATGAAATGAGATAAACTTTCCATGAAATTATTAGAAACGATTATTGTTTTCTTTTTGTGGCGCAAATGCAATTTTTTAAAAATTTTGGTTTATCGCAATTAACTAGGCTATTGGGAATAGAGGAAAAGTATTCAGAATGTTAGAGAAATGAATGGTGTTAATCAAACGATTTTATTCATACTGAAATCTGTAACTCTGTTCATAAAATTACTTAATTTTGGATTGTTATCCATTGAATAGTGGATGAACAGTTATACAGATGTGGCTTGAAATACAGGGGTAATTTGTTGTGAAGAAAAAAAATTAGACATAATGGTGTCGTGGGACTAATACATTCATAAGGGGAAGATTCGGAAGTGAGATTCTTATCACTTACTTTACTCACGCCACGGTCTTGTATATATAACTTTTTAGTGTTAAAAATAAAAGAAAGATAAAAAAAACAAAAAAAAAACAGACAAACAATTTTAGAAAATAATTTCAGTTTAATTTAATGTCAATATCGAGTGTTAAGAATTTTTTAATAACATTTGAAAGAGCCTCGACTATCCAAATATCTATTTAATGTACTGTTGGGAGAGATTATCCAAAAAGTTTCTTTCCACTATGCTACCTACGTCCGCTTTTACCCGAGGCTAGGTATTGATCTCTACTACTAATCCTGCAACTCCGCTTTTCCTTGTTTGGCCATCTTACTGTTCCCAAATAGTATTTTTGAATATCAGATCTACCTCAGCCTGCGATCTCAACACTTTGAGACCTCCTCAAGTATGTAGGATTCATCATAAATATCTTCTGACCATATAGTCAGCCTAACATTGTCGATTCTTCTTCACAGTCTTAACTTAATACGGCATAAGTGCTTTGTCATGGCGCAGGTCTGAAAATGGTGCATGGCGATCAAGACTCTTAAGAAGTTTCAACATGATTAAAATACTGCTTAACGTACTGAGATGGAAATGTCATTTTTTGTCAGCAATGAGGTGCATTTTCATCTCAGCAACCATCTTATTTTCCAAGGTCACTAACTATTCAAAGTACCTAAACTTTTTAATCTTCTCAAATATGTCAAGTCCCACCAATGAATTAATCTAACGTACATTTACTTAGACTTTGCATATTTATTGAAAGTTCCTCCGATGACTACACAGAGATAAGGTTTGTCACAGCTTCTATTACGATCATTTATACTGCCCAAATCGTTGACAAAAACAAGCACTTGAACAGGTAAGATATCGTTCCTTAGGTTTGCATTTCTGCATTCCTTATAACCTCTCTAACGACCAATTAGACATTAAACACGAATGTCCTTTCTAAAATCCTTCGCTGGATTGGATCAGGCACATACGTCCCTCAAAGGGAGATATGAATTAGAGAGTTTTTAGTCGGTTTAAATCGCTAATTACTGTGGCGTATATCTGGAAAGCGTCCAAGGCGTAAGGTGATGGCCGATTACTCTTTGTGGTTTACAATGCCAACTGAAACATAAATAAACAATACAGAAACCTCGACTTTCTTATTAGGAATAGTAGTAATAAAAAACTTGACTTCCCTAAAACTTCATTGCTGATATTTCACTGTCCACACATCACTATAAATCGGACAACCATCAAACCAAATTCATACTACACTCCTATCTAGGCGTTCTACTACTTGGAGGTACAACCGTGGGTAAGCACTTAATTTCTCAGGGATTCGTTTGTTACCAACCTCAAACGACTATACATATCGTTTTCATTGCGTATGCTTAGTTCCATTATAATTCATGCAAGGGGATAATTATGTTAAATATACATTTGTAAACACATTTTAAATAATGTTTTTACTCTCTTACATGCATAAGTTAATTGTAAAGTTATATATATATATATATATATATATATATATATATATATAGAGAGAGAGAGAGAGAGAGAGAGAGAGAGAGAGAGAGAGAGAGAGAGAGACGTTAGCATGATTCGCTTTTTGAATCAAATAAGGTTATATTTGAACGCCAATAACTAGGGTTATCCAAGGCCGTTGCCTCTGGATTCCTAGATAAATGAGATAGCGGTAGTTGCTCTGACCGTTCGCGTGTTGGGGGTAAGGTCAATGATATAGTTTTAGGAATAGACTTTAAGCTCAGTGACCTTGAAATATCTCAATTCAGAGGCATCTGAATTTGATCAACGTATTCATATTATTGAAGGTGTTTAATAGAATATATGTAATGAAATAATAATGAATATTTCAAAAACCTGTTCTGAATTCAATATTCCACATTTTCTGTTATTCTTGCAAATGTTAGATATGATGACTGGTGTGGTAATGTAAAACATTACTACTATAAATAGCCTAGTGTGTGAGAAACATATTCTGGTTCTTAGAACAAAGGTTTCAATACAATAGTTTCCTCTCTGAACCTTTCTATCCTGTCAAAGCTAATATTAGGTTCTGATACTTGAATGATAAGGAAAATCATTTGTAAAAAGCAAAAGACTGAACTATAAATATTTCTCGGAAAGCTGAAGCTGTAGAATACTTCGTAGAAC
Source organism: Arma custos (assembly GCA_037127475.1). Classification (NCBI taxonomy): domain Eukaryota; kingdom Metazoa; phylum Arthropoda; class Insecta; order Hemiptera; family Pentatomidae; genus Arma; species Arma custos. Next base: position 37,603,660 of record CM073761.1, read on the forward strand.
CTTCTTTAGTGTTTGGGCAAAATATTACTTTAAAAAACATACTGTTACGGTCACAGAGAGGAAGACGGAAACAAGGGATTAACGTCTTCAAGCTGGGATTAGGACCTTCTCGAGATTCTCCTTTGTCGGAAGACATTAAGAATGTTCTCGACAATCCCAGAATAATCACGCCCTACTTCCGTGTTCTAGAATGTTCGGCCTTGTCTATTTAAATACTCCCCTCACCTCGAGCGAGTCAGTCTGAGTTTAGACCAGGCACGGTGATGATCTGTAATAAGTGAGTGTCAGTGTGATAAACTTGTCAGTGTTGAACCGGCCAGTGTAATAAGTGTATCAGTGAACTGTGACAGTCTCGTGAGTGTAATAAACTGTTTCTGTTTGTTACTGTGTGTCAGTTTGTCATACTTTGAGAATCTTACGGTCGGTGGACTAGTGAACTGTAAGTGATAATTAGTAGTTATAAATTGTAGTGTAATTTTATAATATTCATACAAATTTATGTAAATAGTTAAGTCATTTAGAATTAGTAATATCTTATATTATTGTAATAATGAAATAGGAGTTAGGCCTAGATAATAAATATGTAGAATATTGTTATTGTAAATTTATATTAGTCCAATAATTTAATTGTTTGTAACTTAATTGTATTCTTTTTATCACTTTTGTTAATAAATATTAGTATCTTTAATTAAGGGGTAGTTTAATTCATTTTAACACCCAGTAGCCCGTAACAATACATACACAGTTTTATAGCAATAATAGTGATCTAAGAAATATACACTCCACAGGTATGATAAATGAATTTTCCACCTCAGATGTTTAAAAAACCGGCAAGCTTGTGAATGAGATTTGGGGATCGTTATAAAATAAAATAAATATACAGCGATGATGATTAGCAAATAACTAGATGCAGAATTTCATCCTGGTTGATCCGAGCATAATCTGCTTAATCATTATATAATTTATATAAACATATATGTATATAAGAAGCTGTTTTTGAAAAGTATCAATTTCCATAGTTTTAAAACTACATTGTTAGGGACTTACAAATAGTCTCTACATCGTGATAATCTGCTTAGTTAATTGAGCAAACCAATTAAAAATTGTATCCCTAGTCCTAAAATGCTGAATTACAAATCACCTTTTCCTCAGATACGTTAAACCGTAGGCAAGCAAGCCTCTCTCATTCTGCTTTACTCATCTCGTGGAAACAACCTTTGAGGACAAGCCAAACTATACTCAGGCTGTGTATCTTGCATCATCCTGCTTTAATTGGATAAGTACTAGAGTTATCGTAGGCATTTGAAAGCCAAGAAACATGTGATGGATCGTCATCCAATGACCTTGGGTATTCTCCAGTAATTCAAAGGTTGAATATCTGCTAGACCTTCTGAAATCCGCCTCGTTTTTACCATTTGTTTCTTCAATGATCGGGAGAACCTTGTGGTAAGCGATGTTCGAAAAACTTTGTAGACTGAAGAAAGTAAGATCCCTCTGTAATAGGACCAATCCAGGATGCTCCCCTTCTGGAGCAATGAAGAAATAATACTTCTTTACGACTAATCGGGCATCCTCTCTTCATCTCTCGTTATGCCTTCATTGATAAATGTACATAGGGTAATCCCCTATGCAATTTCTGTGCAATCTATATTTTTTTGGATACAACATTCGTTAACTTCTTAAGCCACCATCCTCCCCGTCATCTTTCTCCTGGTTTTGGGGCTTTGGATTTCCTGACTCTGGTTCTGGAAAGTAACACTAAAGACCTGTATGTTATCTTCAGCTAATTAAGTAGGAAAATACGTGTTAATGTATTTAGATGAAGCGAAGTAAATGAGTATCAGGTCATCCTCATTTGTATCATCATCGAGACAGTGCTTTTATAGTCTAAATACCTACTCTTTGCCAATCTTCGCATTAAAATGTCCCTTGATCTAGCACTTGAGGCTGCTATCGAACGTCGTGTCCAATTGATCATAGAATATTTCCTTCTCATTATCCGGTAATACTTAGATGGGATCGTAGTGGTTGAGTAACATGTAATTATAGAATTTGTCTTTCAACCGGAAGGCGCAAATCCACCCACTGGTGTAAAATAAAAAATCTAATTCACAATTATTCCCACCGCGAAGCAGTTCCAGAAACAGGTTTAATTTAACAGGCAGACATTTCAGATGATAAAGAACTACTTTTCCAGAAGTTCATTCATAGGGCTTTGGCTACCAGCACGAAAAATATCAAGCATACCGTAGAGTTTATATTTTGAAATAATATTATTTTTTTGTTTGTATTACTTAAACTCTTAATTACAAAAAACTAATAGGTGAATTTAACATATAGAAATAAAATTTAATAAACAACATAAGAGTATCTTTCTTGTTACAAAATGGAAGTAGAAAATAAAAAGAGATTGATATAAACCAACAGAGTAAAATTAATACAATAATAGTACTAAAATAGACATGAAAATTCATTCATTCGTTCACGGTGCAGCAGAAGCTTGAAGCAGTCCTTGGCCAGCTCAACCGCTCTTCCCCAGTCTGACCTGTCGTTAGCACGTCTGATAATATGATCCAGCCACCTGATCCGTTGTACCCTCACAAATTGTAAGACACTTAGGTGATCATAAAGTGTGTATATCTCAAGTTTTTTTTCGGAATAGAAACAAGCTACTCTACTCCACAGGTCTATAAATTCGTCTCTATATCTTTCTTTCCAACCTGTTAGTACGCTCAGCTGATGTTTTATTCAATACCCAGGTTTCAGAGACATATGTCATGATAGGACGGACGGATGTTTTGTACATTTCTAGCTTATTAGTGCTAACGAACTACTACTACCAAAGAGTTTAGAATGCTGACTGAATATAATGAATTCTTCTTATGACTTAGAAACCTAAAAGAACTGAAGCAAGATTGAAATAAGAATATTATCTACTTCTGGTTTCATTATTACTGAAATTTCATAATCCGAGTGCATCTGTTTCTAATGCTAAAGAAAGTGTTTAATCAAACCTAGGGATTTCAATGATTGGATAGAAGAAACATGGCGGATAATGGAAGGAAGAGATTTCCGAAAAGGAGTGGAGCGACCTGAACAAATAAGTGAGAATACAAAGAGTTTACAAGTAGGTAGTAAAAGAAGATGACAGGAACTGTTAGGGTAGTTATAGACTGAACGGAGATATGGGGATAAGAGTTTGACCTAGACTTTGTAACAATCGTACTGAAAGTAATGGGATTATCATTTAGAGATGTAGTAGAAAAAAGTAGCGCTGGACACCAGGAGGGAATTGGAACTTATATAAAAATATATCTTGACTTACCCTAGTATTGAACCTTAATTATTAAGGATGGCCTAATACTACTTGTTTACTATTTTTAGAGAAAAACATAGGCTCTTAGTTATTTGTATGAACTAAGCATTAGCGATCGTGCAGAATGTTTAATAGCGTTTGTGACACTTAGTTTTAGATGTTGGATGTTTTTGTTTATCAAAATTTTTAGTTAATGTTTTTATTTATACTTTTTAATTGGTTTTAATGAAAAATGAGTAATTTCCACCCTAAAGACCCTTATTTTAACCCTCCAGGTGAGCATTTATCAACAATTACTAATACCTGGTCTTGATATTTATTATAAATATTTTATAAATAGTTTTTATCTCTGAAAGTTGATGTTAACTATTTATTAATGGGGATAACTTTTAATTCCTTGTATTTCCACGAAGTTATTTTATTTTTGATAGTTTGAAATGTGTAATTTATTTCTTTTGGAATGGTTTAATTTATTCTACAGTGGTTCAAATGGTATTCTAAATATGAGGGGACTCAGAAGATATAGTGAATAAGAGTTTATTTTTTATCACAGATGGTAGCTTCGAAAATTACACTTTGGAACCATCACTCAAATTCACAAACTTGTGATAATTCAAAATTCTTCATGTCCTTAGGAATAACTATAATAAAAGAGTATATAATTAAGTTGTTAATTTTCGTATTTAAATCTTATTGTATTATTTATTGTTTTTGCCATTTATTAGAAGTATGATGGGGTTAAGTTAAATTGTCTCATATTTCGTTTTGCTTTATTTATTCTGCTGAAGCTAGAAGGCTGGAAATTAACTTTCATCACTTTTTCTATTAGTCTATTTAATTTTTAAATATTTTTTTGTTTATTTATCTAACATCACTTTTATGCTGCCATGGCTAATTGGAAGATGCTACAGTGGGAGCTCTAAATTTTGCCTATGCTGGTTCAATTAGGATAGGGATTTTTAACAAAATCGTATAGGTTCAGGACCCCCCCCGTTTGACCTCCTTTCTGAAGGACAGCATAAATAAGGATTTTTTACTCCCTTTAAAACATCCTAGGGCCTTTTTCTGTCTAGAGCTTTTTAATATTTCTAACTTTTGAAAGTATAAGCTTATTTTATTTGATGTTCATTTATTTGTATATTGTCAAACACACCCTATAGCAGATATACAATAGGGCCGTATAGTATATGAAATGTCTGGGTTTTTTTTATTAGCGTATTCTCCCAATAGTGGAAGACGTCAACCGAACAACTCAATCAAGCTTTCTTTGGGTTCTTCTTGTTCTTCCAATAGGCTTTCATTCTCTCTGAGAAGGCTTGTTTACACTCCTCTGACCACTTCGGTCTGCACTGCTTTTGCTTTGGTTGCTCTGATGTAACTTCCCACTTGTTGACTTTGTGTCTGAAGGTGTCTCTTTCTAAAATGTCTGTTGCACATATGTTTGCGTTTTTGAGGTCCTTTCGAAGTTGGTGTTGAATTCTTAAGTGAGCTAACATAATTTAATATTCTTTTTGACAGTAGATTTTATAGTAATCTCTTGAGGTGTCCAAAGAATTTGATTCGTCTTTTCCTAATGTCAATTTCAATGTTTGAAACTTTTTCTATTGTTTTGATTGATTGTAGCCTGTAACCATCTTGGGTATATCTTCCTCCTAGGATTTTCCTGATGATCTTCCTCTCTTGCTTTTTGATTTCTTCTAATTATTGTTTTCTGTTAAGTGGCAATATTTCACTTGCGTAAAGGACTGTTGGTTTTATGACTGTGTTGTAATACCGAATTTTTGTCTGTCTTGACATGCATTTTTTGTCGTAGATATCTTGAACTAACCCTAATGCCTTTTTGACTTTCAGAGACGGTTTTGCTGTGAGATCTTCTCAAGGCCTGTAGGTTCGATGAATTCTCCGAGGTATTTAAAGTACTAGACCTGGTCGATTTTATCGGTCTCAGGCTTGTGATATCTGTCTTTGAACAGGAGAATTTAGTTTTCTCAAAAGAGATCTGTAGTCCCACTTTTTCTGCACATTCCTTAAGTATCTCAAGCTGCTTGATGGCAGTCTCCTCATCCTCTGTTCAAATCACCCGATCATCCGCAAATGCGAGGTATGGTACTTAGGGGTTGTCTTTGGGAAAACCCAGTCGGATCGGTTTCCAAGACTCACGTTTCTTTCGTTGCTTCTCTCATTCTTCCATAACCTTGTCTAGGACGACGTTGAACAGAATAGGAGAGAGTCCATCACCTTGTCTCACAGCTGTTTGAATGTCGAAGCGTTCTGAAATTTCTCCCATAAATTTCACTTATGATTTTGTTAGTGTTTGTTTTATGAGTTCTAGGGTTTTGGGATCTAGTCCTCTCTCTTCTAGAATTTGGAATAGTGAGGATCTGTATATCGAATCATATGCCTATCTATCTGTCTATCGAAACCTATGAATGTCTGTTTTTATTATTTATAAAATTATAAGTGGCATTAGTGAATTTCTGTAGTTTACTATATTTACATTGGTATATTGGAGTGAGCTGTTATTAATTCTCTCTTTTTGATAGTAATTACATTCACTGCAATTGAATGAACATTGCTTTGTATACCATCAAATACCTTGGAAACACATGATTTTTGAGTACTTTTTTTTATGAGTTTAAACTTGGATACTCGGAAGCCCAAGCTGCCAGGAACATTACCACTTCGAAGAAGGGTGTTTAATTTAAGACCGGGACACATACTAAAACCAAATTTGCTTTGAAACAATTATTGGTTTCTCTATCGTGGTCAATGGCATGAATTCCTTTTTTCTATTGATAGGTGAAACCATCACATCCACATCATACTGCAGGGATATTGGGATAATGCAACAAAAACTTATTAAAAACAAACTGTTTGTTTAATCAGAGGAGACCTATATTCTTACATCGTAACGTGTTTCATGGCGGACAGTGAAAAAAATAAATGAGCTTGGTCACTAAGCCCTCCCACAATCACCTTATTTGCCAGACCTAATTCCAAAAGATTTCCATCTGTTCAGAAATTTGGACAACTTCCTTAAGGGTAAATTTAAAAAACTGATTCTAAAGTCAAAAACGTATTTTCAGACTTTATTTCATCACAAAAACCTGAATTTTTCAGTTCTTGGATTGAAATTTTAATATGTAGAAATGAGGATAAATGCTGTATCATTTTACTAAATAAATTTTTCTATGAAAATAGACATTTAATTTGAAACAACCCAATGTCTGTCATTTTCATCTCATGTTTTACTTCTGTTTTTTAATTTTAGTTCACTTTTTTCTATAAAATAATGTTATTTTCTTTTTTATTTAGATCAAAGTTCTATTGATGATGATTTTGTGGCTTATAAGCCCCTAAATGGACCACCTTATGGAGGATACTCTCGAACGCCTGTTACATCTACTCCTAGCTTTACTAATTATGATACCAATATGGTACCACCAATATCCAAAACTGGAGGCTTTGTCAATACACAACAACATTATTCAGCTCCTCAGTTTTTGCCAGGTATTTATGTGCCCTTTGAATTATCATAGGAGCAGAGTGGCTCAGTGATAGAGCACTGAATTGCCATGCTGGAAATCCGGGTTCAAATCCCGCTGCAGGCTATGATTTTTATTTAGTCTGTTTGCAGCGGGAGATGGATCATATGGGATCTAGGACTCTCCTGGGCCCACCCAGCCTCTATAAAATATTATAAAAATAGGGTACCCAAATAAGGGGGAAAAATCTGGCGGTTGAGCGTGACCTAGGACGTCACCTCCTTGCAGAACCGTTGTCCATGAAACAGTACAGTCTCTACCATGTACTGAACCCCTGACCCTTCATGTGTTGTAGTGGTACAGGTTTTTTAATTTGAATTATCATAAACAAAAATGATTGCCTATAAAATAGACTTTAGTATAGAATGATTTTGATAGTTTGTATTCAATGATGATAGATTTGTATTCAACACTAAGATTTTCCAAGTTTTATGTAAATCTGTTTATTACTTAATCGGTTTTAACTGTGTGAAACCCACAATATACTTATATAGATTAGTAATTTAAAGCTATGATAGCATATCCCTTATTTGTTTTATTTTAATAAATTCAATCATTTATTTGTGTACCTATGTGATCTAGAATAATTATATATAATTGATATATTTTTTAGATGGAGTTTCTCCAGTCCCTAGTCAATATCTTTCCAGCCCTTTTGCAGATGTAGCTGTGCAATATGGATCGAAGCTAATGGGAACTGGAAAACAAATGATGGACAAAGAAATTAACCGTTACATTCAAGTTCCAGTTCTGAAGCAATATTTCGCAGTCGACACTACCTATGTTAGAAATAAACTTCGCTTAGTATTATTTCCTTTCTTGAATAAAGTAAGTTTAACTATTTTTCTTTGGATTAATTTAAATATTTACTTCAATCATTGGTGTCATTTTGTAACTCTACACACTTCTCCCGGTGATGCTCCCAAAAAGTACTCGACGTTTTTCTCTGCAAAATAATTGTTCATGAAGGTGATTGCCTCTTCATTTGATAAAAATCTCTCTCCTCTGTGCGCAATTTTTAGATGAGGGAACAAAAAGAAGTCATTGGGGCTAGATCTGGTGAGTAAGGCGGGCGGATGGTCAAGCAGTTCAAACCGTAATTCGTTGATTTTCGCCATGGCAACCACTGAGGAGTGAGACGGTATGTCGTCTTGGTGAAACAGGATTATCTTTTTCTGCAAATGTGGCCGTTTTTCCACAACCTCCGCCTTCAGCTTGTCAAGTAATGATACATAGTATGCTCCTGTAATGATTTTTCTTTTTTGAAGATGATCGATAAAAATAATTCCATGACTATCCCAAAAAACAGTCGCCATCTCTTTCTCCGCCGAGAAAACAGTTTTCGCTTTTTTTGGAGCTGGTTCCCCCTTTGCAGTCCACTGTTTGGACTGTATTTTTGTTTCGGGCGTATAACAGAGTGTTGGAAATGAGTGTTGGAGTGTTCATTCGAACACATTTTTGGTCTAACGTGAGAAAACACGGCACCCAACATGCAGACAGCTTTCTCATAGCTAAATGTTGATTTAATATGTAACAAACACATTCTTTTGACATGTTCATAACCTCTGCTATCTCTCTTACTTTGATTCGGCGGTCGTCTAGCACCATTTGGTGAACTTTAGCTATGTTTTCATCGGTAGTTGCAGTTTTTGGACATCCCGAACGTTCACTGTCTCCCAAGCTCTTATGGCCACGTTTAAATTCAGCTGCCAAAATTTCACTGTGGTAAATGATGGTGCAGAGTCCCCATACACAGAATCCAACTCATCTTTGATTTGCATAGGCTTATTGCCTTTCGAAAACAAATATTTAATGACAGCTCGATACTCGATTTTGTCCATTTTCACAAAAGCACTCACAGCCACTCACTCAAATGATTGTTACATAAAAACTGCGCGTCCAAAATGGCTGAAACTTTGGTGATCATTGGTACCAGATCATGGTGATCAAAAGAGGGGACTGACTGTAGTTTGTTACAACATAAAGAAAAATTATTAGGTTCTGCCTTATTTTTCATTGTATTGTTATGAAAAATGCATATTGGTTAATCAGGCTTACATATTAATTATTTCCCTAAAAGTTTCATTTAAATATATTACTCTTAACTGACACCAGAAATTACATTTTTATATAATGTGGATATAAGACAGTGGCACATGTCTAATAGAGGGGTCTCACTACTGGTAACACTGCAGGATATAGCAATCTTGTAACCTTTTATTGTTTGTTATTGTTTGTTTACGAGTGTGCTTACCGCATTTCTTGTTTTTTATTTATAAAATATGATGCAAATGTGGGATCTTTCTAAAACTGAGATCGAAGCAGTTGAATTTTTTAAGAAAAAGGGATATTGCCTTGAAAGAAGTGTTGTCAGCTGGGCCACAATATGAAATTGTTTAGAAATAAAATGATTAAATTATATAATATGAAATAAAATGATAAAATGACCTATTTAATGAAATATTATATCCGTCAATTGGCATGTTGATATCTAAATTACTATTGCATTATTCTGTTAATTATCACTATGTTCCTGTTCTTTTGAAATGACTATTGCATTTCTCTACTGTACTATTATGTTATTAATTCTATATTTTGTTATTGTATTTTATTTTGTTATTAATTGTATATTTTGTTATTATTTTTTATTTTGTATCGTTCATTCCTTTTATTTTCATTACTATTAAATTGTGTTATTAAATACTTCTTCCTATTATTAATAAAACAGTCCTTTTATTGTTATTACTATTATACTGTTATGTTATTATTAGTTATTTGAAGGATATAAAATCATTTTCATGTGTTATACGTTTGTGATAAATGTGGTATCGTCAAAACTCCTGAACAGCGGCGCTAGCATCCGGATGTAAGGTTCAGTAAGCTTATCACTGAGGCCCCTCTAATGGGCTAGTACCAAAACAGTATACATTGTCTGCTATTCAGAATAGCATCCTTGAATGCAATATCATTATGTATGTATGAACTACTTGTGTATTTACTAATTCATCACAAATTAATGATGATATTATATACGGGAACACTTATTTGACTGTAGGATGATATTTTATCATTTTAGTGCATCTTGGCTTTTTTGATTGAAGTCATCATTTAGGAATTAGAGGTAAAAAGTAAAAAAAAAATAAATGAGATACCAATATTTTTTTTTGCTCTCAATAGTTCTCATGATGTGTCACCTATATTAATAGTTACGTTTTTTATATTTACACCCATATTTTTAAAAATAAGCTTCCGTACATCATTGAAACCCCCTTTACTGACAACCCTATGTAATCATAGAAATATTATTTTTGTTTCTTTAATGTTATTACTTCTATTCATAGGATTGGGCTTTAAAGTACAGTGAAAATATGAGAGTTGGGCCAAGGGATGATGTTAATTGTCCTGATCTTTACATACCAGTCATGGCTTTTTTGACGTATGTATCCTTTTTATTTTCTTTACTTAGTTTAGAACATTTTTGTTTTCAATTTATATTTTTTATTGTATTTATGTATTGATATCTGTATATTGCTGTTCCAGTCTTGCATGAAGTAGAATTTGAAGAAACTGTTGTCAAGAATTCTTTTTTCTAATTATGGGTTAACACTCATCTTAATTTATACAGGGTGTCCCGAATTTAAATGGCAAAATTTCAGGAACTTATAGGGGGCCGAACAACTAGGATAAAAAGTCCTTTAGAGATTTGCTCGTTTTTGCTTAGTTTTAGAGAAAATCGCAAAAAAAAGAAACAAAACAAGTTTTCTGTGTGTAAAGGAAATAGTTGGGGGGTGCAGTCAATAAGAACACCGAATAAGTGAAGTACTTATATTATGTGCCGACGTTTCGACCTACACTGTAGGTCGAAACGTCGGCACATAATATAAGTACTTCACTTATTCGGTGTTCTTATTGACTGCACCCCCCAACTATTTCCTTTACATAAGATCATCCAGTCAACTATTTTCATCTCATAAAAAACAAGTTTTCATTTTTATACTTATTTATTTACATTTATATTTATGTTATGTTCTTTTTAATGTAAATATTGCTCAAAATGTTGTTCCCTTGCACCAATGCAAGCATTACATCTAGCACTCACTTGATAAATTGCAGCTAAACATTGTTCTGATGATATTTGGTGCACTGCATCTATGATTCGGTCTCTTAATTGCTCTCCTGAGTTGATTGACACCGAATAAAATTTCTGCTTCAAGGTTCCCGATACGAAGAAATCCATGGGTGTCATATCAGGTGATCTGGGTGGCCAAGGTACTACTCCTCTACGTCCAATCCATCGTTGTGGATAATTTATATCCAGCCAAGCTCGAGCAACTCTGCTATAATGAGCTGGACATCCATCGAGCTGGAACCACATTTCAATCCGCTGTTGTAAGGGAATGTCATCTAAATAATTAGAAAAGTCGTTCTCCAAAAAATGTGTAAATGTGGTGCCATTCAATCTTCCAGGTAAAAAATATGGTCCCACCAGTAATCCGTTCCAAATTCCAAGCCAAAGGTTAATAGCAAATTCATGCTGAAACCTATTCTCTCTAATAGCTCTGGGATTTTCAAGAGCCCATACATGATAATTTCTTTTTCTTTGATTAACAATTCCTCCTCTTGTAAAGGTAGCTTCATCGGTCCATATAATTTTTAATCGAAATAAATTATCATCGCGAATTTTTTCAGGAAACCAGTTACTAAAATTCAATCTCTTGACATAATCTTGAGGTAATAAATTCTGAACTTTTTGAAGATGGTATAGGATAACATTAAGAATGTAAAGGATAACATTAAGTGTTGACATATCTCACTGCCTAGCCTGACGAACTTTGAAAGGTGATAATCGCTACCTGTAACATTTTTGTTTTGTTTCTTTTTTTGCGATTTTCTCTAAAACTAAGCAAGAACGAGCAAATCTCTAAAGAACTTTTTGTCTTAGTTTTTCGGTCCCCTACAAGTTCCTGAAGTTTTGCCATTTAAATTCGGGACACCCTGTATATGTATTTTAAATATCCTCTGAGCAATTGTTACTATAGTATATAGCTTTTGATTCTATCAACTATCAAATGCTACATAATGTATTGGTGGAACAGGGTTTACAGAAGATGTTTGTAAATCTAGTAGGAATGTGCATGACTGAAATAATAAATAAGTTCGAATCAGTAATTTCTTTTCAGAGAAGTTCGAGGATCACTTTGTTTTAAAACTAGGCTATGTGCTTTCACCTGTACTGTGTAATTTAACCGTAAAGTATGTCTCTAGAAAGTTGATGCTCATTGAAAATAGATAGGGTTAGGGTAATAAAATATCCGTGCTTGGATTTGCAAATGATTTGTTTCTGTTAAATGGAGACATGGAAACTATTAAACATTACCTAAACACGACAGCATCGATGAAAACCAGTATGAAGTAGGGCTTGGAGTTAATTCAGTTAACATAAATTTTATGGTTATTAGCAGATTCAATAGTAATTTTGGCAATATTGATATTGGAAGGAATGAGTTTGAGCACATCTAAAAGTTTAAGTACTTAGTTATGATAACATCATTATATTTACTTGTAGTATTATTTTAATACAGTTGTAAATTTCATTAAATAAATTATTAAAAACAAAAAAGTTATGATTACTAGGTATGACAAAATCAAGGTGTGGTTAAAGGTGGGAAATGGTTTGTATTGTTCAATCTGGACATTGCTTATTGTTTTTTTTTTCCAAAACTCAAAAATTAGAATTTATGAAACTAAAATACTTCCAACGGTTCTATATGGGTGTGTAGAATATTTAGTCCAAAAAAGGATGAGCCCTCTGGAGAACATAGGATGTTACACAACGTATAGTTGCTGAGCATGTGACCTGCTAATATAATTGAAGTAATTGCATTGTCAAGATTAAGATAGGTTTATTAAGTTGTTGTGCTTAGTAACTAGCAAATTCCTAAAAAAAAAATAATTAATGCTGAGGGAAACATCCGAGTGGTGTATCAAGGCGTTCATGGGAGAATTTAATTATGGGTGATCTTAAGGGTTAGTGTTGAGTGGTAATTTGGGGATGAAAGTTTATAAGCAACCATTAGTGATATCGGCATTGAGCCTTTTATTCGCTAAACTTTTCATTAATATTATTATTTAAAAACTGTCTTTATTACCATAAGTAATAAAAATCAATTTACATACCCATAATAAGTTGATTTAGAACAAATCAGGATTAATACAAAGGAAGGCCTGTTATTCCATTCTCTCTGCACTTGTCAGGCGATTCAGAGACTGTCTTTGATCCTTCCGGCTTTCTTTAGAAAACTTAATGGACAGTTGTCTATTCGTTAGTTGGACGTGTCTAAAATTACACTTCTGGAAGTACTGTGAGAGAACGCTGAAAAGCATTCAGCAGAATTGCTGAAAGGTAGGAAAATTACTTTCTTTCTTGACAGCCAGGCTGCAATAGGAGCACTGGGCAGATACTTGGTTAGATTGGTGGGTGTTTCGGACCGCAATGTAGCTCTCAACAACCTGGCTAAACATAATGATAACATTGAGTGGGCATTCAGGTTTATCAGCCAATTAGGAAACTGATTAAATTCCCAGGCTAGCCTTAGAGAGAATTCCTTTTACCTTGGAACTTATCTGTGGTGTAGACTAAAGCAATGTCAAGTGAAGAATCTGGGAAGTATATCACATAAAGAAATTTCACTCTAAGCAATTCCTTACTGGCCCAAGTGTGAGTAGGACTAAACTGTTACTAAAGCAAGACTAGGACTCAAAAAAGAAAATTACAGTAGTCATATGTACAAAACTTGGACTTTAGCGAGATCGCTGTTATTGTGTATAACATTATTGTTACAATTCTGCCATACTGAGGATGAAACATCTTAATAGTTGTTGTTCTGGAATGAACAAAGGGCTTAAAGCAGAGTAATCTTTGCAGATTTGCTATTGCTTCTAAGCCACTTTTTCACCTTTTTTAAATTTCTATATAAGTGTGTTCCCTTGTCAATACTGTAAAATGTCAATTGAAAGACTGAAGATGAATTTTCTCTTAAAGAAGAACCCATTAAACACAATATTGTCAAAAAAGTTTATCCTAAGATAATTAAGATTTATGATTTATACAAATGGGTAGAAAAAAACTCATATAACCTGTGAAATGTCCTGATTTATTTATATTAATTGATTTTTTTTGGTGTAATTATTTGCTTTCTTTTCTATTGTTCGAGTTTTAGAAGTTATTTCCATATTTTTTTATTTATCAATAAGTTCTTTTATTTTTTCTATTTGTAGGCTATTACAATATAAGATTTAATGTTCCTGTAGATGTATATATTAAATTGTTTGGCAATAAGAATAGCATTTACTTTTTCTGTTTTTATTCATTTTACTTTATTTATTTCAGCTATGTGCTTATTGCTGGAGTATTATTGGGTATCAATGATCTTTTTGCCCCTGAAAAATTGGGAATCATTGCTAGTCAAGCGACAGCATGGACAATCGTGGAAGTTCTTATTCAGATTGCTCTTATTTATTTTTTTAACATCGAACTAAATGCAACTACATATGACATTTTAGCATATTCAGGATATAAATTCATTGGGTTAGTAAAAATTAGTTTTAATTTTTAAGGTAGAATAACTGATTGTCTTTAATAATTTTTATTATTATTTTTCAGGATAAACATGATTATAATTTCAGGTATGTCTTCATATCACTTAGCTTATTGGCTCAGCCTTCTCTACAGTTCGTTATCAATGGGTTATTTTACAGTAAGATATACTTTTTCTTTTTCATATTTCTTTAAATTGATTTTATATTAATTAAAGCAATTAATTCAGTTTTTATTTAGATTACTTAATTAATTACTGCCTTGTGTGTTTACAGATATTCACAACATAATTTTATTTATAAGCGTTATTCTTTGATCAGATGGCAAAATGTTATAAGTCACTTTTTATCTTTTAAAAGATAAATTGTAAATAAAGTTTTCCCAGGGTGAGATTTTGTGGCTTACATCTTATTCCTTATAGGTCTGTTGTTTTATCATTAACTAAACAAGAACTATTAAAATGAGAACATAGAAAAGATAAAAATTAATGAATGAGACTCTGGAAAGGGAACCCCCATTGTTTTTTCTAGGAAAAAGTGGCTTGTATAAATTTGTCTCACTGAGCATATATTCCTATGTAGTTAATATTTGTCATCACCCCTCTACCATCCCTCCCTCTCTCTCCCAATGGGCCTGGTCGCCTTTAGGATTTATGAAAATCACGTCCAATTTTATTCTATTTTATTTTATCAAGAAACCACTTCTACCTTCAGCAGGCTTATCAATTTAGTGAACACCAGTGGGCACATGTGCAAATTTCCTATCTACATTTTTACCTTGAATAATGTTTGTTGTATTAACTATTATATTTGTTATTTGTATTATTATTATTTTTATTATTAAGTAGTTATTCTGTTTTTCATAAGATTTTTTTTTAATAATAGAATAATAATAATTTAAATCATAATTTACAATTTTTTTTAAACAAGAAATAATTTAAGATGCCAAGATTCGATATTGCATTTTAATAAAAAATAATTAGTTAAAATGGGAAGATTACTAATACTAAAATTATATAAAATAAAATATATGAGAGAGGATGTTATTCCTTGGTGATAGTCTACCTCGCTACACCCTTCAGTTTTTGTAATAACAGATGATATTACACGGAGCAAAAATAAAGTTTCCTTAGTACATGGCAAGCAAGTTGGAGAGTGTTTGCTTATGTGCTTTTGTTTTTTAGTAAAGTAGAAATTATTTTTATTTTAGTTTTAAAATTATCAACCTTATGTTTTGTTATTTATCTTTTTAGAATATGGAGACAGAAATAATATTCTGCTTATTTTACAAGTAATTTTCTTTGCCTTATTCCAGTTTTACACATGACTTAAAATATTGAGGACGTGAATTCGGGAAAACTCACCATCATGCACCATGGATCACATTTTTAAAAAAACTGGAAATCACAGGGAATTAGTGAAAAATCTAAAGAATTTAGTGCTCTCAAATAAAAATTAGGGTAAGAGAAAAAAAACATTTTCCAGTCAATGTATATTCTTGATTCTCAAATTATTCAAGACGTTTCGACACTATGGTGTCATTTTCAATCTTTTGATCTCTGCACCCTTAAAAAATTCCTTTACACATCCTTACATCATAGTCACAAATCTAAAAATTTTGTGAAAACAAATTAACAATAACTACACTAAAATACATAATTAAAATAGAATGTCCAAAATAACTCACTATAAGTATAGATACCTTGAAAGTCATATTTAATTTTTTTCCTCTTTAAATCCTGGGGATCATACATCCTCCATGTTCAAAACAATATTAAATTAAAAACCAAACCTTGATCCTTGAACTACTTGATCATTTTTCAGTTTTATGAACATTTATTTTTAATAAAATATGTCTAAAAGCAAACGTCTACAAAAATAATACGTGTATAAAAAAATTCTTTTTAAATTTTATTTAAATGTTTTATTAAATCATTAATTAATTATGAAATTTTATAAAATTATTATATGGAAAATCTATTTAATAAGATCTATTGGTAGGTAATAGGGTCAGGTTATTTTACCCTATCTGGTTTGTTTATAAAGGATAAGGCATCTTATGTTTTATTGTTTTTCAATTTTAAAATTATGGAAGAATATAATTTGCTAATTTTAATTTCTCCTGCATCTTTTCTATCATTTACAGTATTCTCCAATTTATCATTTTTGAACAGAGCCTCTAAATATTTTCTTTTAACGGTGTTATTCTTTCTATGTAAAATTTTAGGCTTATTAGTTAGCTTTAGCCTCGGGTTTAAGATTATTTTGATGATAATAAATTCGTTTTTTTAAATGTGTACTTGTTTGTCCAATGTATATTCCTTCACAATTATCAAAAGTTCATGTATTAAATTTTTATTTTCTAAAATTGGTATCTTGTCTTTTTGGCTGTTTATTATGTTAATGATTGGGTTTCTTGTTTTATGTGCTATCCCTATTTCTGGTATGTCATAATTTTTAAAAGTTGGTTCAATTTTTTCTGATAGGCCTCTGATATAGGTTCTACTATTATATTTTGTTTTATTATGTTTTAATTCCATATCCTGTGCTTCTGTTACTTTATGAATTTTGTTATTGTCTATAAGTGGATCTATATTATTGGTTTCTTTTATAAAAAAAATTATTTATTTTAGATTGAGACGGTTTAATTTTTATTGTATTATTTTGGCTATGTATTTTTGAAATATTAATAGATTCTTTAGTATTTAATTTATTTTTTATATTTATAGGTAAGTGATTAACTTTGTTATTATTAATTAAATAGTTTTGTTTATGCCATAAATCTTTTATTAGTTTGATTGGAAAGGCATATCAGAAAAAAAGAACCAGCTTTTAAAAATTATGACATACCAGAAATAGGGATAGCACATAAAACAAGAAACCCAATCATTAACATAATAAACAGCCAAAAAGACAAGATACCAATTTTAGAAAATAAAAATTTAATTTATGAACTTACTTGTAATAATTGTGAAGGAATATACATTGGACAAACAAGTACACATTTAAAAAACCGAATTTATCATCATCAAAATAATCTTAAACCCAAAGCTAAAACGAGCACCCCATTATCTGCACACTGTAAAAAAGAATTACACACATTTAATTTTAATAAATTGGAGAATACTGTAAATGATAGAAAGGAGGCAGGAGAAATTAGAAAATTATATTCTTCCATCATTTTAAAATTGAAAAACAATAAAACATAAGATGCCTTATACTTTATAAACAAATCAGATAAAGTTAAATAACCTGCCCCTTTAGATTTTCCATATAATAATTTTATAAAATGTCATAATTAATTAATGATTTAATGAAATATTTAAATAAAATTTAAAAAGAATTTTTTATATAATTTTTGTAGATGTTTGCTTTTAGACATATTTTGATATATTTTATTAAAAATAAATGTTCATAAAACTAAAAATGATCTATTAGTTCAAGGATCAAGGTTTGGTTTTTAATGTAATATTGTTTTGACCATGGAGGATGAATGATCCCCAGGATTTTTAGAGGAAAAAAATTAAATATGACTTTCAAGGTATCTATACTTACAGTGAGTTATTTTAGACATTCTATTTTAATTATATATTTTAGTGTAGTTATTGTTAATTTGTTTTCACAAAATTTTTATACTTGTGACTATGTAAGGATGTGTAAAGGAATTTTTTAAGGATGCAGAGAGAAAAAGATTGAAAATGACACCATAGTGTCGAAACGTCTTGAATAATTTGAGAATCAAGAATATACATTGACTGTAAAATGTTTTTTTTCTCTTACCCTAATAATGAAGAATTAAGTCTCGTTTAATAAATAAAAAATGTTTATAATACTAAAAATTAGGTTGTACTTTTCTTCAATAATATTTATTTTTATGATAAAACAATAAACTTTTCCGTCTAAAAATGTTGTTAATACATAATAATTACTTTATAGGTTGTTGTGAACATGGGAAAAAACTTAATTTAACTTATTGATTGAAAAAGTGAAAATGGGTAGTGGAAGAAATAAAACTCAGTCTCTTCTTCTATCAAAACCAGAAAAATACTGTCAATTGAATTATCAATAGCTCCAGTACTTTTCATTGTATCCATCATCCATTCCTTTAATAAAAAGCTCCTATCCTTGAGGTTACTTGTTTATAATTATATTTATACACATAGAAAGAATATTTTGTGTTTAATTTTTTTATATTTATTACAGGTAAAAACCTTAAAATGGAGATTAATGGCTGATTTTGGAGTTCAACAAAGTGGTAATGATTATAGAAGAAAACAGTATTTTCTTGTATCATTGGCTCTTTGTCATGTTTTCCAGATGTGGTGGCTATCAAGTAGCTTAATACAAACACTTCATTAAAATTAAAGTAAAACATATTTCAATTACCTAATTACTGATTTATTTTGTATCAAATTAATAAATGATGTTGTTATTGTTTATTACTGAATATATCCTGATTGTTGAAGACCCATTTTGTTTATAATTGCTGTTAAAAATTATCCGCAATTTAAAATACCAATGCATGGAAAAATTTAAATGTTTGAAAAACTCGATGTACTAAAATTACTTAGTAGCTGAGTTAAGAATTGTAAAAATCTTTCCTATTTGAAAATTATTTTTACATAGTTATTATTTATAAATACTGGGACTATTAATGTCTTCTCCCTGTAGAAATAGATTATTTCTAAAAAGTTCTAATAGATTCACAAATGGATCTATGCACAATATACACATACGTTTAATATACAACATTTGACTACCTATAATTTATCTTATCTCTGGGGTTACTAAATAGCCTTGATATGGTTGCAGTGTTTTTTAATGTCACTATTTTTGTTTGAAATGAGTGTTTTGAGGAATATTTTTTCAGAAATAATTCGTATACAAGGAATTGTGTAAAAATGCTTATCTTAAATTGATGTATGAATGTTACCAGCTATGATTTTTTTTAGGGCATGGAGTCAAATATTTTTTTGGTCATGGAGTCCAATAAAGTTGCCATCAATGATTCTTAAAGAGTATATCCATATCTGGATTGGAGTGTGGGGAAGAAATTTCTGAGAATTATCTTAGTTTCAATTAAAACTCAAAGTTTGGGGGGAATATGTAGAAGTTATCACATATGAAATAAATTGTAATGAGAATAACTTAGTTATGGCATTTTCAACAAAATGGTATATTGAAAAAACAAATAACATGGTCCAATTGTATAATCAATAATTCATTTTGTACAGTATATTTCTAAAAATTGTAAATACAAATGTACAATACCAGATGTATAAATTTGTGAACACTTATTGAATAATAAGGTTGAACAATAGAATAAAAGAAAGTATTTAAATACAATATGTAACCAATAATATTTAACAATCCTATGTGTATGTCCTCTATACAAGACAGTTAACACATAGAGCTTGACTATAATATGTAACTGTTGTAACATTGCAAATATCTTTTAAAATATATATTAAAATTTTACAACAAAAATCCTAACACTAAACTTAGCTTTAGTTACAGAACTAAATGATATAAATTAATAAATATGATTTATGAACAATATTATTATTTAATTAAATATGTATATTTTTTATAAATGAATATTTTATATAAATAAATATATATCTATCTCATCACAGTTTTTTGGATTTTCACTAGTTAATTTAGTTTGGTACAAGGCATTTAAAGAAGATAAAGGGGAAAACATATAACTAAAAAAAAATTTTACTAAAAGAAATTAAACATAAAAATAAGTAATGTGAATATCATTGCCTTTACATGTCTTTTAAACTAAACTAGTGAAAAAATAAAATATTCCTAATTTATAACTAACACACAATCTCCTATATATGAGGCAAGAGGAAGTTGCATTTTATCAAATGCTTCAACATTCACTCGTTTTGAAACATCATAGGCCCCTGGACCAGAAATTCTTGCAGCTATATTGACAATGACTTTTTCTTTACTGATTATTAGATCTTTATACTCAATTCTTCCCAGCCAGATGAAACTGTCAGAGGTAATATCATCAATCAATTCTCTGGAACTATGAATGAAAAATAAAAATGAAGCAGTTTTATTAATTATGACAAATTAATGAAGCAGATCTATTGCAGTGGATCTGTATTAAAAATAAAATTAATTTTTATGAAAATTATAAAATTTTCATTATGACATGCACATTACCATTATTCATGGTTTAATAATTTTTACTAATGATTTAAAAATAACCCTTCTTATAAAATCCATATATTATAGAGGCATCTGTGACAAATCCAATTATGAAGCTGTTGGGAAGAATAATAAAAACTAAATTTTAGGCAGGATTCATAATAGCTGAAGAGTACATAGAAGAGTTATATCTTTATTAAGAGATATAACTCCTAAGAATAGAGTGGCTGGCAAAATAATAAAAATATCCGCTTGAAACACAATTAAGTATTTTCCGAATGGAATGCTTTGGTTAATAGCCAGGTCCTGTATGTGGTCTCTTATGTCTGTCACAAGTTAGTGTGGAATGGGTGCTGGGTGACACTGGCTTACCAGGTAAGGAGAAAGCAAACACACTAGCATAGAAAGATGAGAGTGTGCTTAATACACCAGAGTTGTTATACAAAAATCCTAAGCCAGGTCGAAAGTACCATTAAAGCATTATATGTTGAAAAAGTCATGCAACAATGGGAAAACAAAGGAAAGTGACAAGAAGAACTCAGTGAAAAATAAGCTAAGTCCAGCATCAAATGGTTAAGGCTACCTTTAAAAAATTCACATTCACATCAATCTTCTTTTAAAATTTATTTATTGATATTTACAACTGTATTACAATAATACAACAAGTAAATAGGATAAGCGATACATAATGACATGAGAATGACAAGTAGAGAAACTACCCAATGGTAGTACTCAAATCAAAGTTCAACTAAGAAGGTCACATGGCCATCTTCTTTTCAGACGCCTCGGAGGATTATCGGGAATTGAAGAGGCTTGAAATTAGAGGGTTTGAGTGGGAAAGAAGTTTGTTATGAAAGGATAGATACCAGGTTCGGGCCAAATCAGCAACAAATGGGACATTAAGATCGTTATGGATGACTATTCTTAACAAAATAAGGAGCATTGAGGATTTTACAAAGGATTTAGGATTATAAGGATTGGATATGAGAGGAATTCGATGGCTTTATGGAGCCCCAAAGCTCTACTCAGTAAGTCCAAATAGGCCGTATGATGGTTATGTAGATGAGTCTTTTGTAGTTAATAGGGAGCTTAGAGCGTTTGTCTAGTAAGTATTGAAGTAGCCTGAAACGTCGAGCAGTTGCTTGTCTTTTCAGTCTTTTATGAGGATTCCAGGTAAATCATTTGTAGAGAAGCAGCCCTAAGTATTTGATCTGTTCTACAGGCAACAGTGGGATATTATTAAAGGATACTGAAGGGCAGGAAGTCATTGGTTTACGACGTAAGGTAAAAGTGATTTGCATCAAGGATGGGGTACAATCGTTTAAGGATGAGTTTTCCTAGGATTTTACCCATGCTAGGTAAAAGAGAGATAGGGCGGTAAGAGGATGGGTATTCTGGGTTTCTTCTAGGTTTGGGTATCATTTTTACAATGGATAATTTCCAGAGGTCAGGAAAATATGTGGAGCGGAGTACAGCATTATATATATAGGTAAAGAATAGAATGGCTTTTCTAGGAAGGTGCTTTAAGATGTGAATTGTGATGAGGTCGTGCCCAGGAGCTTTGCGGGAAGGTAATCTGTGAATAATGTAGGATATTTCTGAAGGATGGAATGCTTTGGTTAGAAGACATTTGGGGAGGAACTGCAAAATCAGGAATCTGCAGGTTTATTCTCTAAGGTGATAAGACGGCTTAGTGTATTATCTGCTGGTTTGCAGGTCAAAGATTGATACTGTTCAGTTATATTAGAGCCAAGATTATAGACCATGCCAAAACATATAATAATCCCTCGAAATGGTAGTTACAAAACTGGAGTAGTACTAATATTTTTATTCACAGGTGACAGAGAGAAAGAAAAACAAAATAGAAAAAAAAAACGAAGATTTTCTGCAAGTTTTCCTAGATGTGATCCCTATTTAGAAAATGAATTTTTTAAATTATAGAATTATCTACAACATAAATCTTAATTGTATATCAATCAATAAAATATAAAAGCTATTTAGTATAAATTAACTATGTATATCTTTTTAAATCATTAAACGTAAATACAAATGTAAATTGTGAATAAATATTAATACAAACGTTTATTGATGTTCTATATTTCAGACAAAAAACAAACAAATATTTAGATGAACTGCTGAGAAATAATCCTAAGATTAATGGGTAATACATTTAATCTTAAATTGTGATTTATTCTATTTTTTGTACATTCTATTGAAATGTTATTAAAATCTGCCAAATGTAGGCAATAAATAACAGCGCTAAGTAGCTATACAATGAAACAATAAAATAATAAAAATGAAATAAATAAAATAAAAATATATACAAATTAAATACTTGCGAAAATGATAATAAAATATAGTCTAACAATAAAATAATTGTTCACATTCATACCATAATTACAATATTTACAATTTGACTGGGGTCCCCGAACTAAGCTTCTTCCCCAAGAACGAGGGCAAAGCAGGAGTCTGGGAAGCCCCTATGCAGCCCCATCAATAGCATTAACGCCAATGGCAGCTGGTTAAGGGTGCATTGCATCACACACACAGGCCATGAGTGGAGAATCTGGCCAGTGCCAGTCCTCCAAATAACATTATTACAACAGGCCAGGGGCCATTGACGGTTTAGACGGCAGGGTGGGTTATATGAATGTATGGAACTGGATAGTGACTGAGCCAGGGGATTGGTATGACAGGCAAGGTTTTGATAAAAGTTTGAAAATTTAGTAGGGATGAGGTCAAGGATGGAAGGAATGTTAAGATCATCATGGAGGGTTTTATTGGAGACATGGTAAGGAGCATTGACAATAGTTCTCAGGACTTTGGATTGAATACGTCTGATATTAAATTTGTTTTTAATCCCTCACAGTCCCAGTACACAGGTCCAAATAGGTTTGATGATGGTCTTGTATATAAGAAGTTTATTGTTTATTGAAAGATGAGAGGTCCTACATAGTAATCTGTATAGTTGGCTGAATCGTCTGTTAAGTTCTTGTCTTTTGAGTCTGGTATGAGGGTTCCATGTAAGTTTTGTCTAGGAGGAAGCCAAGGTATCGTACTGTGTCAGAAATAGGTAGGACGGTATCATTGAATTTGACAGGACATGTTCCCCGGCGAAGTACAAAAGTCACGCGTTTGCATTTCTCCTAGTTGACTAAGATCCGCCATTTGTTACAACAAGTTTCAATGAGTGGAAGGTGTCTTTGGAGGTTCGAGGAAGCCATTTCTGGGTCGGGATGAGTTGATAGAATGGCTGTGTCATCTGTGAATGTTGCCAGGAAGGTTTCAGGAGTAGTTGGGATTTCAGTGGTGTACAATATGAAAAGGATAGGACCTGAGATGCTGCCTGGGGGAACTCCAGTTCAATTAGATAAAGATTGGAGTATTCATTACCACAGCGTACTTGGAAGACGCGATCATTGAGGTAGGATCGAAGGACTAGGAGTAAGGATTGAGGTAACTGGGTTTTGAGCTTGAACAGCAAACCGGTATGCGATACCCGGTCGAAAGCTTGGGCTACATCCAGAAATGCGCCTATGCAGTATTGTTTGCTTTTAAGAGCAGAGGATATGTGATCGACAACTCGGAGACTCTCTAGACTGTTGAGTGCCTGGGACGGAATCCAAACTGATGTGGAGGAATATCATTGGATTCAATTAAGGGTAGGATTCGTTTCAGGAGGATTTTTTAGAAAATTTTGGAAAGAATAGGAAGCAGGCTGATGGTCTGTATAATAAAGTGTCATTTGCAGGAGATTTGCGATCTTTTAACGTTTGTAAGAGGAATTTAGAAGTATTTAGTAAGTTTAGAAGAATGGGAGAACAGAATTCATTAATGTTGGAAACGTATGCAGGGTTGATTTCAGGATGAGGGATAAATGTATTTGAGAGGTGTTTAAATTGAGATTAAATTTTAACTTTTATTATGGTTAAAAAAATAAACCGTTTGGTAAAAGATAATTGGTACTGGTTATTCTTAAGATGACCATTGTTTAGATGAAAATTGTTAAGGTAACTATAATTCCAGTTAGCTGATTTGTAAAAAAAACACCATCAAGAAATGTATTTTTAAATAACCAAAATATGAAGGGATGTATATTTTTTGTACATCCCATTATTATACTTACAGATGTTGTAAAGGAAGGAATGATAAATTTACTCTCACGTTGTGTTTCTTCAAATTTAAAATTTCCAATGTAATCGGCACTGTCTGGGACCTTAAAAAAGCAATTGAAAAAAAAAATGTATCAAAAGATTAATTTGAAATGACCTAACACAACACATAATCCAAAGAATATTATATAAAAGATATTATTCATTTAACATTAATATTTGTTTACACACACATGCCAGCATAAATAAATAAATAAATAAATATATATAAATATAAATAAATATAAATGTTTACATACCCAGATAATGTAAAATTACGACCTAGATGTGGAGTTTCATAAATGTTTACTCTTAATGCTATATCTTTTGAGGTAAGAGATGTCAACTTTCTTTGGTTTGAATATGGATATGTTACAGACCTCTTGAGGTCAGAGATCACAGGAGGTACATTAAATCTATCTTCACAAACAACCCAGACATAATTTTGACCATAAGCTCTTCTCATTCCTTCTTCCATAGATATCATGCCAACCTGAAATTATTAGTTTGAAGATTATAATAAAACTTAATTAATTTTAAAATAATTATTTCTTTAAATAAAGCTGGCAGGAAATTTTAGAACAAAGGTGGTTATAATTTTTTGTTTGGCCAAACTGGTAAACCACTGGCAGATCGAAAGTAAATAAAACATTTAAATGATAAGTAAAACTAAAATTAGGAATGATAATGTAAACTATCAATTCTAATCTTCATCCAAAATATAATTTATTATTCCTATTAATCATATATTGTGAAGCCAAAATATTTTTTTTTTTTGTGACATCTCAAAAGAGTCTTTATAAAGAGGAATGAAGAATGAACATGGGAAAAATAGTCTATAGAGAAATTCAAGGTAACAAGAACCAGATTTACACAAAGCAAGTTAACAACTGGACTCCTAAAAAAAAAAGTGACTCCTAAACAACTTCTAAGAACAAAATGCTGTTGTAAACCAGCCATCATTGTTTCTTTTCTTAATAATAAAACTAATCAAATTGAAGTTACTTTTTCACCTGAAAAAAATAAAAATGGAGTAGGCAATGATTAATCAAACCTGGGATGAAATGTTCCTCTGTACTACGTAAAGAGTTAGCTAAGGCCCTGAAAGTGGATATGTGACTCAGAATAGCTATTAACAGTTTATATGAAAAAAAATAGTAAACATAGTGAGGCCATCCACCTGACGGCAGAAACTATTACTGGTATCGGCCAAGGCTGTTGCCTCATCCCTTTCCTGTTCATTGTTCTTATTAACTCAACTGGAAAGTAAGCCAAACCTAAAATGAGAGGATTTCCCCAAGGCTACCGAAATCTTAGATCAATTAGCTAGAAGGTAATGACTTATGCTGATGACCTGGTTTTGGAATAGATAGCAAGTAATATTCATTATTAACAAGTTCTTAAAATATGTTATCTTCTAGGCAATGAGGATAGGAAAGCTCCATGACAACTTGCTTGTGGACTGAGTAAATGAAAAAAAATATGGAACAAGTGATTGGTTTTAAATATTTAGGACACATAACAAAGAGCAGAATTATCGATATCGAGATCAGGGAAAGGATATATGTCTGCTGGAAAATTCTTCTTCTTCTTTTACTTCATCTTATGCCATTTCTAACGACAAGGAGTCTGGAAGCTATTTTGTTTACTTTGAATAGATTTTCTGCCAGGCGGGTTACTAGCCCAACAATGGAGGACCTGTATCCTCAGGACCAGTTGGTCTCCTGAATATTTATGTCCCCTCAGGAGAAAGGGTGAGCGGGCTATACCCCCTGGTACTGGGTTTCCCCCAACCTGGAGGACCAGTGGCTAATTGCAGTCAAAAGTCTGGGTGATGGGGCCGCCTATCCCCTATGCCAGGAAAAATTCTTCAATACTACCAAAAGGACTTCATTAATAGGAGATAGGTATCAAAGCAAGACACATTTGTCTGTTTACAAAAACAGTAAGCTCCAGTTGATCAGACCTTAGATAAAATGTTCCTACGTACTCCTAAAAAGACAAACTTTCTTTCTGAAATTTTAATCCTTGTAGAGAATCACATATCCTACACACCTACTATGTCAATGTTCATACTGTTTTATTTCATGTATTATTAGTACCCTCTCCAGCCATTGAAATGCGATACAAGACTTGAAAGATGTCTAGTGTTGATAAATCTTCTTGACATGTCATGCATTGACTTCGGGACTAATTTAAAAAAAATATTAGAAGGTTGTTGTAAACAAATTCTTGTAATATAAGCTGTTAAGATACAGGACAAGAGCTTGTCATGTAAGCAATATTGTGTGTACACAAAACTTTAGTGGTTTCTGGTTTAGACCGTGTTATTGAATTTTTCTTTGCCAACGTTTCGTCAGACATACTACTAGCTTCTTCAAGGCTGGATCAAGAATGAAGATGCTCCGGTAACTCATGGTTTTATATAGCCGTCGCTCAGGTCCCCTCGGGTCCACTCGTAGTTCGTCGGGTCCTTGCATTAGTCAATCGGGTTTTTTCGTGTCCGTGGTCGGAGTCTGCTCTCGATGAAGGCGCAAGTATGGGATCGCCATTAAGCCCACTTGTCGTGGAACTTTTTATGGAAAATTTTGAGCAAGAAGCATTAAAAACTTCAGGGTTGAAGCCATCGCACTGTTTCCGATATGTTGACGACACATTCGTTATTTGGTCGCATGTGAAAGAAACATTAAACGATTTCCTCAACCACTTGAACGGGAGACACAAAAACATCCAATTCACTATGGAAGTTGAAACGGAAGAAGGTATACCATTCCTGGATGTTAAAATGGAAAAGAAAGGTAACCGATTTTGATACTCGGTGTACAGAAAGCCTACCCACACTGACCGGTATTTGAATGCAGGCTCGCACCATCACCCTTCACAAAAACATAGTGTGATAAGAACATTGATGACTAGAGCCATTAGGATTTCAGAACTGTCATATTTAAAGAAAGAAGAAAGACACGAAGAAAGAAAGAAGATATGCCAGGTTTTACCGAAGTGCAAAAGAAAGATTAGGGCTCAGAACACCTGGGATATACAGCATTCCTTGCTCCTGTGGAAAAGAATATATTGGGCAAACAGGCAGGCTGATATCCATAAGACTTACTGAACACATTAAAAGTGTGAAGAAAATGGATAGCAAAATATCCACAAACCATATTATAGAATTTGAAAAAATCAAAGTGGTTAAGAAATGCAGCAATATCACAGAAAGGAAGATACTGGAAGGCATTGAAATAGTCAAGCGCCCAGAAAACTTCAACAGGGAAGACGGATACAAATTAAGCAAACTATGGCTAACTAACATACCTATAAAGGGAAAGAAAAAACAACAAATCAGCCAAGAAGAATCTAACAAACCTAATTCCAGCCAAGAGAGACCGAAGAACCAGAAACAACCCAATCACAGTCATGGAAGAGCAGACTCTGACCACGGACACGAAAAAACCCGATTGACTAGCACAAAGCCCCGACGAACTACGAGTGGACCCGAGTGTACCCGAGCGACGGCTATATGAAGCCACGAGTTACTGGAGCATCTTCATTCTGGATCCAGCCTTGAAGAAGCTAGCAGTATGTCTGGCGAAACGTTGGCAAAGAAAAATTCAACAACACGGTCTAAGCCACAAACCACTAAAGTTTTGTGTATAAATAGTGGCTGTGGAAACTTGAAAGAATATTGTGTGTGCCTTTTTGACTTTAGAGATAGTTTTATTAAAATTTTCATGACAGTGAAGGCAAATACAGCAAGTCAAAGTAATAACATTTTTAATAAATACCCACTTCTTCATACTGGCACTGGTGGGAAGAATTATTCCAGAATGTAAGACTTTATGACCTTTTTTCCAACCTCTGACAGCTACCTTTAGGAAACTGCCATTTATTAACCAGGGTGGATGGGTCAAGATTCATTTTTCAGGACCGCCAAAAAATAAATAACCGACTCAGGTAGGAATCGAAACATCAACATACCAAATCGAGCACTCTGGACACTCACCCCAACATACGTGGCCATCACATCCTTTAGACACTCCATAAGTATAGATGAATCTTTCGGTAAAGAGATCATGGAGATTTAGACTTATGTTTTCCTATGGGAAGTAGAAGGATATCCTGAGTGAAGGAGCTGAATTTTCACTGATATCAGGTTTCTGGAATTTTTGGGTCACCAATTGTTAAGATTCTTTATAATAAACAAGGATCACAAACAAATGAAAATAAAAAAAAGTATTAGGCCTTTTAATAAATGTTTAATAAAGTATATAAAAGTTTATTACCAAAAAACAAAACAACAAAAGTAATAAAGTTTTACAGAAGTTAACTCCTGGTACCCCACAGGGACTAGTCCAAAAGCCAGGCTAGTGGGGATTTAACGACCCCCCCGGGTAACTGAGTTCAGTACTTGGCAAGCACACAGCACAGAACAGTACACTCAACACTAATTCAGACATAAGGTCACATTCAGTACCCACCTCAGGGCTACCTTCCCTGGGAAGACCCAAGTTTGGGGGTTTAGCCAAACAACCAGTTGTCCAGAGGATACGGGGCCTTTCTTGCTGGGCTAATCACCCGCAAGGGAGTATAATCGATTCAAAGTAACTTAGCGAATAGCCTCGGATTAGTCCTGGTTAAACGCTCTCCTACACTGAAAGACACCATAAAGGTGATGCGAAAGAAGAAGAAGAAGAACTCCTGGTACTCTAAACCAAACAAAATTTAGTTTTTACTTCCATACCCTTTCCTCAAACTCCCTTAAATTCAGATAATTTTGAATTTTGTTTACCTTTCCCAACATGACTTAGCTTATTATTTCATTAACTAATGACAACGGGCTAGTCCAAATCCTGGTAGAAATAATAAATTTCAGTTTTCTAGTCCTACACATCTACTAAGTTTTCCATTTTTCCCAGGACCCAGAAAAAGATTTTTAGTATACTTCTAGATCCAACCTAATAATGCCTCTCCTTTTACAGTTTCTGACTAAACCCTTCTCCAATCTATCTACAAGGGTTGTCCAACAAGAAATTAAAGAACAGTTACTAGTCATCCCCACAATCATAAGGCATGCATGCACACAGCTCCTTCTCCCACCTCAGTGTTAGGCAGTTTCATAGTTTCATTGCTTTGGAGTTCAGTCTGTAATCTCTGTTCTACAACATATTAAAATCACTAAACCAATTAAAACCCCCGCAAAATGTTAAGTGTGTAGTATGGTTTTTTATAGCTCAACCAATCCAAATTTATAGATTAATAACATAAATGTGTGGTGAAAATATGATGAATGAGTTTTCAGTGGGAAAAAGGTGCATACGATTTAATCAAGAAATAATCAGTGTGTATAAATGTAACAAACCAGACAAATGTTCCTGCTATTACACATTTATTGTTATTTATTTATTTATTAATTCATCTCCACATTAAAAATTAACATAAGAACATATTTTATAATACAGTAAATAAGCTTATAAGTAAACAATACATAAAAATAAATTAAGGAAATGGGTATAAGTACCCTTTAAGGTCATAACCTGTGATAGGGTTACCCTCACAATTCTATTAATTAAGATGAAATCTTGGCCTGAGAGCATATAAAAAAGAAAAGTTACGCTGTAAAGAAGTAAAGTAGACTATGAATTCAGAAGTGCTGTGCAGTAAATGATCTATATCTTTTCTGAAAAAATATATTCTTTCAGAGTAGTGCAAAAGATTTTTGTGGTTGAAGCATTTTTATTCATTATTCAAAGGGGACTCTTTGTCCCAGGTTAAAATTTATATTTTATTTCACAAAGAAGACCAGAATGAAAGGCAACTTGTAATTTGGATGGATTGTAAGACAAATTTTCAGGGATTTCACTTTTAACATATTAGATGAATTTTCCTGATAACTTTCAACATCTCTCCTACAAGAACTCCTAAAAACTGATCGTAGAAGAGTACATCAGCAATAAAAAAAACAACTAGTACCACATTACAATGAATGAAAATGGCAATTATGTTAAAAAATAGTAAGGTATGGCAAATTTTGTTAACAAAGTTTTGTGATGATATTTGTTTTTATTTAGTTTTGCTAAATCATTCTTTACTTTTTGGTTGACTCTTGCATAATGTTGAATTATTACATATCAGTTCTCTTTCATTAACAAATTTAATTGTGTGTGTTGGTTATTAGTGATCTGATAATTCAGTGACTGTAATACCATAAATTTAGGTTATGGGCGCATATATGCGTTTGGTGAAAGTCATCCGTGTTGCATACGGCCGCATTTATGTGTTTTCTCCAAGTCATCGACCTGGAGTAAGGGCGCATATATGCCTTTGCCGGTTTTTTCAATCAATGTTCAGTCATTTTCGTGTAAAATTAATACAGGGGCATTCGTTAGTAATTTGCCTTCCTCAGATAGCGGTCGGTCAGTGTTAGGGTCATAAAAATCTCCAGGAATTTCCGAAATGGAAATCCCATTTTACGTCCTACTCTTTAACCAATTAGATTTTACTGTCTTTTGTTTTACTGTGTTTTCGCGACTCAAAGCACTCAAAATGACTCAGTCAGCAGTATCGTCTTGCCAGCGTAACAACCTCACGGTCTCGCTCGCGTCAACAACGATAGTGCCAAATATAAATTGTTTATTTTTGATTCGTGACACCCTACAAAATGTCATATCTTGAAGAATATTTCACAAGGGAGGACAGTGAAATAGAATGTAGTGAATCACTATCATCAGAAGAATCAATTGGTGAAAGAAGAACAAATAAAAAACGGTCCAGAAAGTTAAGCACAATGGAAGAGGAAAATTCAGAAGGGGGCGAAAATATTGAGATGGAATATTATTCTGGTCAAAAAGGAACTTAACTCCTGCAATACATATCTTTGACGACCAAAATTCCCGAGTAAAGGGAAATTTAAATCCAAAATAAACACCCTTAGACGGCTTTACGATGATGTTCCCGGAAGAATTAGTGTGTGAAATCACCGAACAAACAAATAATTATTTTTTTAGGGTAAGAGAAATAAAAACCATTTTCAAGTTATTGTTTTTCTCAATTTTCACTCTATTAGAGACGTTTCGACACTATGGTGTCATTTTCAATCTTTTCTTCTTCTGCATCTTTTAACTGGAAAGTCATACTTTTAAAAAATCCTTGGGAGATCATTAGTCCTCCATGGTCAATAAAATAATATTACATCTTATATAGATGTAGAAGAAGAAAAGATTGAAAATGACACCATAGTGTCGAAACGTCTCTAATAGAGTGAAAATTGAGAATAAACAATAACTGGAAAATGGTTTTTATTTCTCTTACACTAAAAAAAGAAGAATTAAATCCAGTTTAAAAAAAGAAATAAAAATTTATAAGAATGAACAAATAATTATTTCAAATGTGTACAACAGTGTTCGGTCAATAACAAGAGTTCCCGTCTGAAGAATTGGTAGGATACTTCAGTCTCCGAAATGTACAGATTTTTATGCATTTCGATGCTAATGCCACGTTTGAAGAAACTTCTGTTGAAGGAGTATTGGTTGACAGAGGAATTGCTGAAAAGCGTATTTTCCGCAAAATTGTCACAGGATCGGTACATGATGTTGCTACAAATGTTGCACTTCAACGACAATAGTACAACCACAGAAGAATGCAGGCCAGTTATCAATAAGATAAAAACTTTTTTTTCGCAGTCATTTGTACCGTTCGAAAATCTGTGCGTCGATGAAAGTCTTTTGCTTTACAATGGCAGATGCTATTTCAAACAATTCATACCATCCAAAAGAAGTAGGTTCGGCATTAAATTGTTTGTCCTTTGTGACTGTAAATCTAATTATGTACTGGATTTTATAATTTATAAAAAACAAAAAACAAAGGACAGGAAAAGTGACACAGGCATTGGAATCTCTGGTGATGTGATGACATTGCTTCAGCCGTATCTCGGAAAAAGCCATACAGTGATTCTGGACAGTTGGTACACAAGCCCAATATTGTATACTTTACTACACAACAGGAAAACCAACGCATTTGGGACAATTCGCAAAAATAGGAGACAAATGCCCCGCATGTATGAAAAATTGAAGCATGGAGAAACTTGCTACCGGTCGACTGACAATTTATTGGCAGTGAAATGGCACGATAAGAAAGAGGTTTGGATGTTGTCTTCTGCAAATGAAGCTACATTCGCCGAAACTGGGAAGAAGGATTACCGCACAGGAGAAACCGTCGTGTTTTACCGATTATAATTGCAAGATGGGTGCTGTAGACAGAGTTGACATGACATTAAGTGCACTCAATTCAGTAAGGAAAACGCTAAAATGGTATAAGAAGTTGTTTTTTCACTTGTTAGATTTAGTCATATATAATGCATATATTTTGCATCGAAATTGCACCGGTACAAAACAAAAATTTAGTGATTTTCATGTAGCGCTAATAAAAGACATTTAGCGAAAATATCCGCAAAACAGAAGCGTGGCAGGAGGAGGAAAAAGAAAACCTGAGGATTTACCGTTTCAATTAACTAAAAGACATTCTCTGTCGAAGTGTGAGAATCGTGCGGGCGTAAAACAGTTGACCCGAAGAAAGTGAGTCGTTTGCATAAAAAAAACAGAAGGAGCGATACACGATACAAATGTAAAAAATGCGATGTCGGTTTATGCATTGATAATTGCTTTGACATTTTTTGAATAATAATAATAATTTTTCAAATTTATTATTAAATGAAATTTTCATACACAATTAAATTATTAATCTGTTGTAAATATCAAATTAAGTTTTTTAGTTGATTGTAGAATTTTAATACTATAAAATAACAGTATTTAATTATTTAACCTACAAAAGAATTACTATAGTTTATTACTATTTATGCCTTGAATAGTCACTTCAGTGTGGCAAAAAAGTATTCCGGCCCCAGCGATGGTCAGCGCTAGCCGAGCTCCGTCCCTACGGACAGTTTTGGCCAGGATTATGTAGAGCTTTAAGGGTTTAGGAGATGGTTAGTTATTATGTAGCTCAATATTGCTAAGTAGTAAAAATAAGTGTGAAGTAGGTGTGAACATGGATTTAATAGGAAGTACAAGTAAATAATATATTACTTACAGACCAACTGAAAGAAAACTGAATGAAATGTTCCATTTTTTTAGTAAAAGGTTCATGCACAAATATTTCACTCCACTGTGGATCATAACTTGGTTGAATATCTTGCTTAGAGAATGTAAAACTCGAAAATTCATCATCTTCACCAAATGCAGTTGGAAGTATTTGAGCAAGTACATGAAGTTCTTTTCCTCTAGTAATTTTCATATCTAAAATAAAGAAAAATTAAAATTAAAAAGTAAATGAAATATGTAATTACAAACAAAAATAACATATTTGTAAATAAATAAATGCAAACATAAATCATGTGTCTAAAGTTTTTACCCCTCTATTTACTAACAAATTAGAGCAACGATAGTGATAAATAAATTATAAATAATTTTTAAAAATTATATAAAATAAGCTAGATAAATAGAGAAGTTTAAAAATTGTTCCCAAATTAAAAATATCAAAATTTTGTTCATATTATAAACAATTGTGAGTGTTGTATGGAAATCTACTGTTTTAAATACATACAAAAGTATATTTTTTTTCAATTTTTATCTAATTGCCATTGATATAGAATAGAATAAAAAAAAAACTTTATTCTGAAGCACAAACTGGACTAAGAATAAATTCCTCATACAGAAAAAAGTTTGCTTGTTTAAATATTTTGTCCAGAAATAAAAAAAAAATATAAATCACTGGACAAAAAAAATAAATATATATATATATATATATATATATATATATATATATATATATATATATATATATATATAAATCACTTATAGATTTAAAAAATATATAAAAAAGCAATATTTAGAAATCAATAAAATAAAGAAAATCTTCTAATAAAAGAAATATAAAAAATTTAATAATGAAATAGAGACAAACAAAGAAATTTTCTATGTTACAAACAATAAGAAATGTCTAGAGCAATTACCTCCAGTTGAAAAAAAGTTGAGTATTCTCCAGCTTTTACTAACTGTGGATACACTTTCTATTTGCAGATTGTGAAGATTTACAAAGTTCTGAAAATAAAAAATTAAAATACAACAAACGTATTATAAATATATTTATATAATTATTGAATAATGGATTTAATGTTTAGTCTTTTTTTTGTAACGAAGATATACATTATATAAAGAAATTATAACATCCTAGCTCTTTTATTTATTCTCTTTAGCTGCTTAGTATTTTGTCACGATTCATACATTTTAATTTATTTTTTTTATTTACTTTTTTAGGCACTTTATAAATACTTTATGATTTATTAGTAATTATTACACTTCATTATTATGTAGCCTTCTGGTCATATATATAATGTTTATTTTTCTGGTCATGTTTGTTTGTTATTCTTAAAGGATTTCGTTCCAGAATAACGTTACTTTTCTATTCTATATACATTTATATTCTTTATATACAGGGTGTCCCGAATTTAAATGGCAAAACTTCAGAAACTTATAGGGGACCGAAAAACTAAGACAAAAAGTTCTTTAGAGATATGCTCGTTTTTGCTTAGTTTTAGAGAAAATCGAAAAAAAAGAAACAAAACAAAAATGTTACAGGTAGCGATTATAACCTTTCAAAGTTCGTCAGGCTAGGCAGTGAGATATGTAAACACTTAATGTTATCCTTTACATTCTTTTATTTGTTTACATTTTGGCTTCCTTCTAGGATTATAATTTCTAAATCAGTCTTCAGTCAGTTACTCAGATATTTTTGTGTGAATAGCATCAGCCACAATGCCGCATACATATTCTAAAGCTGAATACGCTGATATGATTTTTGTGTATGGTTTCTGTAACGGTAATGCTTTAGAAGCGGTGCGGGAGTATGTGCTACGATTTCCAAATAGAAGAGTGCCTAATCGACTAGTCTTTTCGTTAACTTTTAACAGACTACGAGAGACTGGGTCATTCTTAATACGTAATGAAGGCGACCAATTCCAGGCAGCAGTAAGAGCAGATTATCAGAGAAGAAATTGTGTCCAACGCCACTTCAATAACAATCCTGAGACTAGCATCCGAAGAGCATCTGCTGCATTAGCAATATCGCGGCAAGCAATATGGCGAACTTTGAAAGGTGATAATCGCTACCCATACCATCTTCAAAAAGTTCAGAATTTATTACCTCAAGATTATGTCAAGAGATTTAATTTTAGTACCTGGTTTCTTGAAAAAATTCGTGATGATAATTTATTTCCATTAAAAATTATATGGACCGATGAAGCTATCTTTACAATAGGAGGAATTGTTAATCAAAGAAATTATCATGTATGGACTCTTGAAAATCCAAGAGCTATTAGAGAGAATAGGTTTCAGCATGAATTTGCTATTAACGTTTGGCTTGGAATTTGGAACGGATTACTGGTGAGACCATATTTTTTACCTGGAAGATTGAATGGTATCGCATTTACACATTTTTTGGAGAACGACTTTTCTAATTATTTAGATGACATTCCCTTACAACAGCGGATTGAAATGTGGTTCCAACTCGATGGATGTCCGGCTCATTATAGCAGAGTTGCTCGAGCTTGGCTGGATATAAATTATCCACAACGATGGATTGGACGAGGAGGAGTAGTACCTTGGCCATCCAGATCACCTAAAGACACCCATGGATTTCTTCGTATGGGGAACCTTGAAGCAGAAAGTTTATTCGGTGTCAATCAACTCAAGAGAGCAATTAAGAGACCGAATCATAGATCCAGTGCACCAAATATCATCAGAACAATGTTTAGCTGCAATTTATCAAGTGAGTGCTAGATGTAATGCTTGCATTGGTGCAAGAGGACAACATTTTGAGCAATATTTACATTAAAAAGAACATAACATAAATATAAATGTAAATAAATAAGTATAAAAATGAAAACTTGTTTTGTTTCTTTTTTTGCGATTTTCTCTAAAACTAAGCAAAAACGAGCAAATCACTAAAGGACTTTTTGTCTTAGTTTTTCAATAAGTTCCTGAAGTTTTGCCATTTAAATTCGGGACACCCTGTATATTAGAATATGTTATCAGAAAGGTGATGCACACCAATAGAGGTTTGAATCTGGTTAGTAAAATACTACATTATTTGGGTTTGTGGATTATTTGGTTCTGTGGGGTGAAGACCAATAACAATAAAAAGAAGAACAATAAAACTAAGTACAATAACATAACAATGGCAGTAATGTAATCAAAATTAATTTAGATGAGAAAAATTATACAGTTAGTAGTAGAATCAGCACTGATTTTTGTGATACTGATTTAGGAGGGAATAAGTTTTAACATATCAAGAAGTTGTATGCACTTTTGATTAATGATAGCAAGAAAAAAAAAAAAGAGGAGATATGAGCACAGTCAAAGGCAAGAAATTCTTGATTTATTTCAGAATCAGTATTACTTAGCTCGTGCCTTTTCACCAGAAACTTAAAATTTATAAAACAATAATCCTTCTAACTATTCTATATGTAAGATGACTGAAATGAAATAAAAGATAATAGATCATTCGTAAGTATTTCTTTCATGACTGAAGTTCATGACTGAAGGTGATTATCTAGAAACTTTATTACTAAAACATAAATGATCTCTTTATAGTATAAAATACCAAGTATTGTTTTGTATGTCTAAATTAAATAAAGGTAATTTAAAAAATCCTCACAAATAATTCAGAACTTAAGCGGAATCTAATGATCTTCTGATCTTCAAATGATTTTACATCCTCAGGAACCTCTTCATTTGAGACATTAGTGGTCAATATTTTAATATTATTGTATGCAACAGTTGGCCAAGAGTGTTTTACTATTCTATAACTGAAAATCAGGATTCAATAAGAAATAAATATTTATAAATACTTAAAAATAGGTTTCAATAAAAATTACAAATATTAAAAAACAGTCAGAACCAGTTACAACAAAAGTTGGAATAACAAAATGATAATATTTCAATCTTCAATCATTTGCAAAAATCAAATCGAAATAACAGCACCTAAGCCAACACTGACAGCATTAAAGTTGTTCAAGTTTAGAAATTTATCAACATAAGGATAAACAAAATCTAGGACTACTGTTAACTAAAATACATTTAAGTATTTTACTAATATTTAGTATATTTTTACATAAAATATTGCCAACAAAATGAAATTATTTTGTTTAGTATAATCTGAGAAAATATATATGAATATAAAATATTGAAAAGTTAACATAAATAACAGTACTTGAGTTTAAAAAAAAAATAATATATTAGGGTTTTTTAATATTAATTTTATTTTTATGAAGCTATCCAAGTAATTTTTTTTTAGGGAGTGGAGTGGCTCAGTGTTAGAGCACTGAGTTGCCATGACGGAAATCCTGGTTCAAATCCCGCTGCAGGCAGTACTTTTATTTAGTCTGTTTGCAGCGGGAGATGGATCGTATGGAGGACTCTTCTGGGGCTCACCTATAAACTAATATTAAAATGGGGAAACCAAAATAAGGAGGGAAAATCTGGTGGTTGAGCGTGACCTAGATAAAGCTAGTGACTAGTGATAAAGTCACCTCCTTGCAAAACAGTTGTCTATGAAACAGTACAGTCTCTACCATGTACTGAACCCCAGACCCGTTCACAAGTTGTAGTGGTACAGGTTTTTTTTTTATCCAAGTAATTTAGTAGTCAAAGAAAGAGATAATATTTGTAAATCTATATGGTATTGGTATTGAAAAATAGTAAACATTTGAAAAAAAGTAGGAGAAATTTGAATTGAGATTGGAAGGAAGTAACAAAGAATTGCTTGAATGTTTTCACGATAAGGAGTTAGGACTAGAGTTCAAAGGACTAGGTTTCCTATAACTTGCTGCTGACTTCAAAGTAACTGCTTCAAAAAAGTTAGAATGGAGATTGTGATGAGAGAGAATACTGATAAAAGAGCCAAGAAAGTATTGCTGACGTAAAGAAGGGAATAAACTTTTTGTATTTTGAGTGGTGCACAAAACATAAACATCACAGGGAATCTTTAGAAAAAATCTCAGACAGAAACCCATAGGTTGTTTTAATCTAGCATTAAACAAATCTATCTAAAATAAATTTAATGTTAGATTTTAGATCAATAAACATATCTAACCTATACATACATAACATGGCTATAATTAAATGGTAAAGATAAGAGTTAGAGCCAAGAGTTTGTAGATAGATTGAAAATATC
This sequence comes from Arma custos, assembly GCA_037127475.1. Taxonomy (NCBI): domain Eukaryota; kingdom Metazoa; phylum Arthropoda; class Insecta; order Hemiptera; family Pentatomidae; genus Arma; species Arma custos. Next base: position 37,642,659 of record CM073761.1, read on the forward strand.
AAGACTGAAAAAGGTATTGTTTGATGGAGCTGGGATATTAAATAATGAGGGTCACACAATATTTCCACAAGAAATTATGATCTAGGACATACTGTGGTTTTTCACAGTTGCCTTCAGTGTCTTAAAAAACCCTCACATTTCAAGATACTAAAGTCAATGAAAAATAAGAAATTTCAGGAATGGACGTGTCTTGATCTTATTCAAACATCCTTTAACTTTACAACTTTAATTTTAGTTTTTATTAGAATCCTAAAAGCTTATTTATAAAGTAAGAATGTGACATTAAATAAGCCAAAAGAAATAAATATTAAAATATTACATGTAAATATAATAAAAAAATGATGCTCCTACACTGTAAGAGAAGAGTTTGGCAGCATAGTCATCAGCAGCAATTATATTTACTTTATTATAATTTATTTTATTTTTTTATTCATTGTTATAATTTTAAATATTTTTATTTTGAAGAGAAAAGATATGTTCAGGACCGGGACTCTACAAATCTTTTCTCTTCAGAATAAATAAAAATATATTTACTTTAATTTAGTTTTTACTTAGCTGGAAATATGAATAAAAAGTAAACTGTAATAAAATAAATACCTTGGCTTACTATTTTTTAGAACACTTTCATAATAAAATATAAGATCCAAGTTTTTATGTCCTTCAAAAACAGGTTGAGAAAAGAGAGATAAGTCTATAGTATCATTGACAGCAAGAGGAGAAGGTAGATCCACAGTAAATATTTGTTCTCTAAACTCTGTTTGATGATTCGCCAAAAATATCCTAAAATTTTCTGATGCAGTAAAGAAAATCTTTGAAATGGGAACTGAGCCCGTATTTTTTAAATGGACATTAAAAGGGTGAATTTCACGATCAATAAATTCTTTTTTTAGAGCTGAAAAACAGACCTGAAAAAAAAAAAAAATATTATTAATTTTTCCTCAGGAATTTAATACATTAAAATGATATAAGGCTATAATTAAATCAATAATGCTTAAAACACAATTCATTATTCAGATCAAACATTTCAGAAATTTTTTTCCATTTCGTGGAGAAAGAAATATATCAATTCATAGAGACCAATAACTGATGAATAATATTTGAAAATAAATCAATAATTTTGTATGAAATATACATAAATGAACCCTTCTTTAAGACCAATAGAAAACTTTAGGAAAAAAGCACCCATATATTCACAGTACAATTGTTTTGCAGTAGAATGGCGATAAGTATTAAACTAGGTATACAGTGTTTAGGAATCCTGTAAAGATGATGACAGGGTAAAGCACAGATGGGCTAGCCATATAGTTCAGATATGCTATGACAAGATATAAAAGAAAAAAATCCAGTGAATGTCAATACTGTATAAATTCTGTGGCTGTAATCAGTGAACCAGGAATTTTAGTACACATAGAGAAAGACAACTACCAAAGAATGAAAGCTTTGCCCTAATTGCTGTTGGAGGAAGACAAGATTAGTTGGCAGGTTGATAAAATAAAAGTATGAAAAAACGGAATATGAGAAAGGATACAATTAGTCAACAAGATTTCACCTAATAGTACTTTCCTCTTACATGGCACCATCAATAATAAAGAGAGAGAACATAGCAATCTTGTCGAGACAGATCAAAGGGGTATCTTTTTTCTAAGTAAAAGGGACAATGCCTCGGAAGAAGTGTTGTAAAGAAGGTCACAACATGAAATTATATTTTTTAAAAATGACTTGGAGGTATCGTTTGAGAAGTTGCAAAAGTAAGGGCAGTTTAAGAGTTGGAACCTGTCTGACAAGATTATCATTTGTTAATGCCGTAAGATTCATTTATTTCTGGTGTAAGGAAATGACATCTGTTAAATTTTGTTTAGAAGAACTAAATATGTCAAAAAAGGTGTTCACAGAGTGTAAAATGTGTTTAATGATGTTATATGGTGGAAAAATAGGAGGAATCAATAGACTATTTAGAATCATACCTAATTTAAATTTTTATGAATTTATGTTTGGAGAAAAGGACCTATTTATGAAAATATCAGATATTATAACCATAAACTGGCCCTGTGAATAATAATTAAATATATTTATATGTTCTTTCTTCATGATATATTTCGTTATGCCAAAATTCCTAAACAGAGGCGCCAGCGACAGAATGTAAGGTTAAGCAATCTTATCAGTAGCACCTATATAACAAGACAATACCAACCTAACTTATATTTAATTATTATAATCATTTGTAGATAAAAACAAATATTTTCTTTTACAATAAATATACCTCCAAATGTGGTGCATTTTCCACAACAGAAATCTGTAGCCTTTGGTCAGTTATGTTCTTCTTTAAAACTGAGAAAGGATGGTGACCAAAAACATTAATATCACTAACAGGATCATGCAAGGAATAAGACACACCAGTAATACATAGCTGCCCTACTTTCTTTGGGATGATCGTTAACATTACCTAGAAAAAAAAAATATATATATAATAAATTTATATTTTGTTCTAAATAAATAGGGGAATGTTAAACACCGAGAAAGAGATATAATTTTTAAAAAAATTACATATCTAGTCGAATCAGGGGGAATAGAAAGCTCAGGTTCTGGCTCAGATGATGCAGTATCACTAGAATTTGGACAAGGTTCACTTAAGCCTGAAGATGAGAATGTCCACAACAGTACAATGTTCCTTAAGTTTATTTGAACATTTAGTGGGTTTTTCAAAGGAACACAAACACCAATTGGCACTGAAAAAAAACAACAAACAAAACTGTTATTATTTATTAGCCATTATGAACAAAATTTAATAGAATTAACAGCTAAAAAAAATAGGCTACTTTTATTTTTTATTGATTGTTATTTGTTTCATAGTAATGAAAAAACTTTAAAGATCTAATCAAATGTATTGAATTATATTACTGCTCATTACCAGATCAAGAAATTAAATGAAATATTACAAATTATATACTAACTTTCAAATTTATTGGACATATATAATGAAGATGCAAATGAAAATGATGGAAATGCATTAACTGGTATTAGTTTTATTGTATGAAAAAAATAAAATCATTATTAAAAATCAATAGAAGAAATGAAAAAAAAAATCAACAAGATAATTTTTTGTGAAGTAATTTTTTTTTTTAATTTTATTACATTTTCGTCAACCTTTAGAGGAATTTCTTGGTTGTGAACACTAGAGCCACAGGCACTCATTAAGTGATGAGAAAAACTGGTCATTGATAGAACTTCAACAGCATATGAACAAGAAATCTTAGTGCTACTGATATTGGGATAATTTTATTAGAATTCAGGAAAAGATTTACGATGTGTAAAGTTTGTAATGGATAAGGCTGATGAAACAGAAGGCACAGGGAATTAGAGAGAATTATTTGTTAATAGTTGAATAAAATGTTAATATCTTCATTCTCTCTCGTTCCGATAAAACTGTTAGCTCTACCCCTATGTTACCACTTTATTAGAAAGTGATAGTCCCATAAAAGAGAGGTGCAGACTCTGTCAACAAAATAAATAAGTAACATATTTTTTAGTTTAAAATATTACCTCCAATGAAACCAAGCGCAGGAGAAACATTATCAGTAAGATTAGACAAAAGGTCAATCGTAGGTTTGAAAAGCATGAAAGATGAGGAAGCTGGGCCATTTGCATAGTTTGATACCTTTTCTTCTAAATTGCGCCACCTTTAATTTTGTTAAAACAGTGTAATTAAGAAAATAATAAAATTGTAGTATTTTGATTTCTTACATGGAGTCTTGCAAATATACAAAACATGCAAACTGGGACATTTGCATAATTTGATTTCCTATCTCCTAAATTGTGCCACCTTTAAATTATTGTTAAAATAGTGGAATCAACTAAATATTGCAATAAGAAAATTATAATATTTTGATTTCTTACATGGAATCTTCTGCAAGTTTCTTAATAGGAGACAAAGGATTCTGACCAAAATCGCATGCTGGTATTCTGTCTTGTTGAATTTCTCTGGTCGGAATATTCAATGCTACTTGAATGAGATTACTGTCTATCATAGGTAAGCTTAAAATGACTTCATCATCTGATTTTTGGTAGGATTGCTAAAAGGTTAGTTACAAAATAAGTAAATTATAACAGACTCATGGGGATAAAAAAAAATAACTATACATTTCAGCATACTACATCTAAAAATTAAATACATTAAAAATATACCTTAATATAATTAAAATAATTATTCAAAAAATCCTGAAATGAAGAGAATAATGTTAGTGTCAAATTAATCAACGCAAAATTCTGAACTCTCTTCAGAATTTTTAATAGTAACTTCTAGGATTAAAAAAAAATATCAATCTTAATTGGATTTAAAAATTAAATAATGTCAATCAATGGTTTAAAACTTTCAAGAAAACAAAGGGTAATTTTTGATGATCCACCCCATAACTATAAAGTGAGCTGAAGAAATAATAAACAGAATTGTCCTTTTCACACTATTTATAATCAATTTAACAGTTAAAGTTAACAGGATTAGTTAAAAAATATCTAGTACCAGGTTAAACTGGGTTTCTGATTAAATCTGTTTTTAGTACAGTAATTAATTAATTACAAGGACTACTATATTTGCTGATTAAAATAATATTTCATTTGGCAACGTACTGGCTTTACAGCGTACTATGGAGAATAAGATGGAAAATAGCACTGAGAAGCTCAAGTAAAATAACAACTGTGGTATCTGAGTCAAGAATTTTCACAACTAGATGGCGATCGTACTATAGTTTTAAAAGTAAATAATTAAATAAAAATTTTCATTTTTGGAAAGCGCAGGTTTTGTATAATTTAATAAGGTTGTAATACTAAAGATATGATAAATTAACAATAAACACAATTTTTGTTTATTAAAACTAATAATTATAAGATAAATAATAACCATTAGAACATAAAAATTACTTTTAATATAATTTCATGTTCTACAGTAATCTAATGAAAAGATCAATAAGTAAAGGCTTAAAAAATGAATAAATGAAGAGAAATTTAATACAAAATACGTATAATACTTTCATACATACCTGAATAGACAATAAATAATCTTTCAGATATATTTCTTGCTGTTGGGAGAGTTGCTTGCTAGGCCTAGTAACTAAACAGCTTAAAGCTTCAAATGCTTTTGATGCTAGTTTTAGGTGAGCTGCGTGTTTTCCAATTGTATAAAGTATATGATCTTCAGCAGCAGACCATGATTTATTCCCATATATCTAAAAATCAAAATACTCTTTATAACAAAATTAATTATAGATTCAGAGGTCGTTAAACCAAACTGCACAAAAAAAAAAAAAAAAATCATCATCCACCAATATCCTGATGCCAAATAAACTGAACAATTTGTCCTAATTTCAATACTTAGGACTGAACAGTTTCTTGACCAATGGCTGAGTGGGTAAGTGAACTAGCCAAGATCAAATTAAACCACCAAATTTATCTCTCAATGAAGGGCACTCATTTTATAGGGCTAGGTGAGCTCCAGGAAGTTGGGCCCATGGTTGATGACAGAATCAACGATTAGTTTTTGTTGGGAATTAGAGATTAAAAGCATAATACCTAACCCACTGAATAACTCTGCTCTCCTAAAATAAAACAAAGAAAGATAGAATAATGGAAAATAAAGAAATACTCCAACTACATAATTCATGATATATATTATGTGCAGCATACTACTCACAAAAGTCTAGTTTAGCTAAATTAGCCTGAATCTTCCATAACAGTCAACTTAAAGTTGATCAGCTTCCAAATACTCCCATAGTAATGTGAGAGAGATGAGAAGCAATCAGCACTTTAAAGTTATTATGCCAATTGAGTCAAACTTGACACTCAAGATTTTATAGATTTTATAAGTAGTTCCTTAGAGGTAAATAAAAAAAACAAAAAAAACAGGTCAACTCATTCAAACTAATGTTTGGATACATTTGATATCATGAAAAATGGACAGAAATCGCTAATAGATTTGAGGTTTTCTTCAGTAGATGAAGAAGAGCAGTTTTTTAAGGAAGTGGAGTAAATGATGTTTTGTAGGTGTGTAAATAATGGGATTTAGCATGGCTTATTAAGAAATAAGTATTACTTTCCCAGTGTTAAAATAATCTTCAGGGGTTGGTTGTGTTAATATTAATATTTTCCTTTATTAAGATGAAATATTTCTTCTTATACATAAATACAGATGAAAAACTGAAATTAAATGAAAATTTAAGTTAATCATTATTAATAGATATTTATATAATTAAATAATCTCCAACTCTAAATCACTTTTTAAAAAGAACTTTATTGAAAAATGACAGATACACAGTAACTAGCCTAATCGCTAACTAAAGATAATTCTAATGTAATGATCTACATCTATTAGAGGAGGGAAATAAATAGGAATGATTGTGCTGATCTAGGTTCTGCGAAGGACACCTGCAAGCTTATGTATCGTTCCAGGAAAGACACCATTTAACTATATAGATTGAGGGCAGAAGGAAATTATGATTATTGGAAAGACAGAAGATTGAAAAAGAGGAAAGATGAATGCAAAAAGAAAAGAGGGTAATGTGTACTAGGGAGAAATAGAGTTCCATAGTAGGTTACCCAGTTAATAAAGGAGTTGTAAAATGTAAAATATTGTGGGAAGCGAAATAGAGATCAGAAGGAATCATGTATAACAGGAGTGAATTTCATTTTTGAACTAAAAGAAGTGGTAATAAGGAAAGGGACGAGATTAGATTAAAAGGTATATATCTTAGATACTAAAAAAAATATATATATGGTAAATGTGTAAATAAAATTATACCTGATATGCTTGGTAATAACACCTCATTGAATGATTTCTATGTGAAGCTTTAGAAAATCTATGTCCAGCAAGAACCATGTGAAAGGCATATTTTCTGTGCATGATCGGTCTATTGTTGTTTAGGAAACAATAAGCAGCTTGTTCAAGAAGGACAGCACTTCTTAAATCTGAATCCTCTCCAGACATCCGTATCAACTGTTTAGCTGCTTCACCAAATAACCCACGTGCTTTCAAACACTCAACACTTAATAGGGTAGCTCTTGTTGCAAACTGATTCATCCTAATTTAAAAAATAACCCATTAAAAGTAATTATTTATTAAATAAGCATTTTTTAAATCAAAATAATCAAGTCAATAAAATGCTATAAAAGCACAATAATTAAGAACAAAGTATCAACATTTTTCAATCCTCAATTTTAAAATGAAAAATAGAAGATTGACCAATCCATAGATAACCTGAAACAAACCATCAAGCTATTATTTAAAAAGATCAATCAAGTCAGGGATTGAGGTTTGCTAACTAGAATACATTAGTATTAGTTATGAAAAATCGTAGCATTGTCATTAAGAATTATCTATAAGGATAGACAACAGTTCATAAAATAGTTACCCCCCCCCATGCAAACCTAGTTCCGTCAGAGAACGCAGCGAGTAGATTCATGAGGAATAGTTTTATGAATACTTTGAGAGAATTTTGATAAAAAGTGGAATATAAGAAGTCGATGACGTCAGAAATATTTGTAGGCATTGTTCTATGTAACACTGTTATTATTTTAGGAATATTAGAATGAGCCTATGAAGGGTTACTGAGCAGATAGAATGAACCCTTATCGGGTCTCCTAGGGTCTGTACCTGGAAAAGGAGATATGGTACAGTTGTAAGCAAGATAGGAGAGAGTCAAGATGCCATCAAGAACCCCTTGTCAGGTATCAATAGCTATTTTTTATTTTTATAATAATAATCCCTCTTTGTTCGTAAATGGTTGGCCTGGGCATGCATACGTTATCTCATAAATCACATGCCTAGTAGCGCGATCAGTCAGTCAGTTACGAGAGCTAGTGAAGTGTGGTCAGGGGGGAAATAGACTACTCTTTATTGCTCATCACTCGCTACTTTCTTCTCGGCTCACATTGGTGCATTGTTGCATTTTCTCATGTCTCTCTACCATGTACCATGTACCATGTAGGAGGGCAGACAGGGTCGAGAAGAGGACACACTTCGCTAGTGCTGGCTCCCCAATATTCTCAAGGCAGTTGTATGTGTATGTAATCATATGTAAACCCAATATGCAACCATAACTTTTGTACTCATACTGATTATAACCATAAAATTTTACGTTTTTATTTTTGTTCTTTATTCAAATATACCCTAACCTGCTGCTGATGAATTATATTATAGCTTTGATTCATGTATTTGGAGAAATTGCCATCTGCACTATGTCCAGGTCCTCTATATCTAGTTTTAATCCCAGGCCTGCAACAATACTTGTAACTAGGCAAGAAGGGGTCTCTACAGGGATCGTACAGGGATCCCTCGGATCTCTAGGGACCTGGATAATAAGTCCTGTTCGCTTTTATTAAGGCGTACTTCCAAATTTACCACACGTGCTTTGAGGGCTTTATTTTCCGATACAATGTCCTCGATATATTTTTTTTGCACCTCTAAGTGTTTTTCGATAGATGTGAGCTTCTCATTCAATTCAAATAAGAAGTCTCCATATTTATCTATCGCCACCTTGATCTTTTCGTCAATCGTTGAATCACCTTGATCTTTTCTAGTAGTGAGGGTTGCGTTATTTTGTCTGAAGATAGTTTAACCCCTGCCTCAGTGTTTTTTAGTGCCAGCTCGCACTTAGTACACAACCACTGTGTTTTTGTAGATTTTAGACCCTCTATCTCCTTTTCGTTTAGATTACTACAACACTCTTGAAAAGTTTTTTTAAAATTTAATTTATTGATATTTACAACTATAATAATATTACAACAAGTAAATCTGCTAATATGTACAATATGACATTAAAAAACTTGTGAAGAAACTACCCCTACGCACTCCAATAAAGTTCTATAGTAGATGATCTCGAGGCCATCTTCTTTTCAGACGCCTCGGAGGTCCTTGAAAAGTTAAATTTCATTTGGAGCTAGATACATTTTTTTGTCATCATGAGCGACGTTGTTGCATTTAGAGCAAACAGCCATTATGCATAAATAGATAAATAGTCACTTATGGAGATAGTTTGTTATGGACAGCAACTGCTTCTAATCCTGTTGGGCTTAAGAGGTTATATAAGTATAATATGGGTGTTCCCTTAACCTGCTAAGGATAAAGCCACCTAGAGAGAGCTACGTGAGAAGGCAAGGACTCACAAAGGATTGTAAAGATAAATTATATTGCAAAGGCTTTATTTATTAATGCATTTAATTATATAATATATAGATGCATAGCACTAAGAGGTTATGAAAAACGATGTTTATTTTTCAATGTTAGTAGTAATCACTAAGAGATACTACTAAAAACAAAATTCATTTCAGAGACAAGAGGAAAACATTTTTTCAACAAAAAACACAAATAAAATGATTTTAAAAAATGAGAAAATGGTATTATACTATTACCTGCATGAATTTTGGTAAGTCATTATACTCTCTTCAGCATATTCAACAACTTTTCTGGAAAGTGGCTCCGAATTTGACATGAAAGCAGACAATGCTGCCATCTCTAGAGCTCCAGCATAATGCAGCCAGGCCCCATCAGCTCCAAAATCTCTTTTTGCACTATGATAAGCGGTAAAGGCCAGTGAATATAGTCCTACCATAAAGCACAAATCTCCAAGCTTTCTAAGCTGTAATTCATGTGAATCAGAGGAATATCTGTAATATAAAATATTTTAAATTAAAAAAATGGTATAATACTTACCCTAATATTTCATAAATCATCTTACAATCTAATGATTTATCAATATTTTTTGTATTATACATTTTTACTTGTCTAGCGTAATTAACAAGTACGATGTGTGATGTAGCTACCTGATTCGATAAATCAAACTTTTAGTTTCACCCCAAAAATGAAAAATAACGCGGATTATGTCAATAGTCACAATAAGGTAATGTCAATAGTCTTGAACAATAGTAAATAATAGTCAAAATAAGGTAATGTCAATAGTCTTGAAAACCCTTTATATTGCTGGGCTGTTTAAAGTCAATAGGGCATTTTGAATACATCATGAGGTATTTAATTGTTAAATTAAATATCATTGTTTGATGACAGGATCTTCATTATTAATATATCAAAATTAAGAATTCACTGTAGTACTTCCTTACACATGTAAACATCAAAAGATCATCATCATATCCTATCATATATTTTTATTCTTTAAATAGAAGTTGCATAACTTCTATTTAAACAACAATATTACCTTATCAGAATGCTAAAAAACAAAATCCTATTCACAAACTGGTAAATAACTCCAGTCAACATTATTTTATTATAATAATATACTTCTTCTTTAATAAATTATTTTAGAAAAAACATTTAAAACCACAAACTTCTAAATAACAATTTTCTGTAAAAAAGAAATAATAATAAAAAATGATTCCAATCACAATCGCAATTTATAACCAAAATTACTGTAATTTGGAGTTACAGTAACTGGTAAGAAGTTATCATATCATTGAATTACATTTTTCCTAGCAATGACTGTCACTAATTTTTAATCACACAGTTGGGTGATTCAGGAAAGGAATAAATAGATATGATTAAATTACCATAAAATTCAAGCTAATTTATGCCAATTCCAAGTTTAAATTATATAAATTGAAATGAAATTGTATAATAAGCTCATTTACTTATTATTAATAAATTAATTATTTACTATGCTTATTTTCATATTATTGAATCCTTGAGAATAAAAAATAAATGGTTTTTACAAGTAATAAGTAGGATAGGTTTAACTAATTTAAAATAAAGTTAATCAAAAGGCTTACGCAATGGCAGTTGGAGAGATATGATTCCCAGGAGTCCCTGGTTTGTTAGAACCAAACCATCTCTTTGTAGCACTAAATAATGATCTACTAACTCCTTTTTTGTTAGATATCTAAAAGGAAAGGTGGCGTTTTTAATAATACATTTAATTTCTAATGTTGAGTATAATAACATTGGTAATAATAAAATAAACACAATACTACTTCAAAATAAATACTTAAAATGGGTATTGAATAAAAAAGGAGTGGTTCAAAGGTTAAAAGACACAAGATTCCTAGTTTATGGGGCTTGGCTTGGATACAGATGTGACAAATAATTTATTTATTCCATTTAATAAGATTCTACGGATTGAATTATGGGCCAGAAAGCCCTTATAGAGCACATCCTCCCTCTGAGTGAGCTTACTATAAATAAAGACATCATCCTCTTTAATAACATTTTCTCAAGAAATAGTACTGAAAGTAAGACCCTTCAGGTTATAATGATGAATTAATATTTTTTAATGAATTAATGCTATTTAGTGCTGCTATCCCTTTATTAACTGATAACTTTACACCGTTGTATTACCAAAATAATTTTAATTTCTGATGTATGAAAGTACAAGCACTATTCAGATCTACAAAATGCATTAATAGACTTAACATGCTTAGGTAGATTGTCATTTATGCATTCTAAAATTCTGTTTTTGGGTTGAGTCAAATGACTTTTTAATCCAGGAAGCACTTGTATATTGCTAATCCATGTAATATTTATTGAGTATCATTCTGAATGAAATGATGGTAAAAAATATTGTCTTTGGACCTTTAGCTTGGTCACTTTAGTCTTGAGTTTTACAATTCAACTATATTTGTTATATACAAATTGTGAGTCTACTGACTGACCTTGACTTTGAACAATCATTCTGGCTTTCTTCATTGTGAATTATTATTATAATGTAAAAGCCTACATTTAATTTAATATTAATGTAAATTAATAATTAAAGTAATCACCAAGCTTAAGCTTAATTAAAGATTTTTAATTAAGAAGGAAAGGGATAAATGAGAATTTATAGTTGACAAGAAATATAAATAAATATTTGAATATCTAGAGAAAATTCAACTAGAGTGCAACCTTTAGAATTTTTAATGTTTCTTCTTCTTGAATATTAATGAGGGATAACAGTAATTTTTTGCTTAACTGATTGGGAGTACAATCACAAGGTAATTAATTAATATAATTTGGCCTATCTTTAAAATGTTATTTATAACTATAAAATTTGAAATACCTGATCACTAAGTTGCTGTATGAGTTGTTCGAAATGAGGAATAAGAGCCTTTACACAAAAGTCATTTATCATTTGTTTAATCCTCTCAATGTCTTCTGAACTTAAAAGTTTTCCATGTTCAGGTGTATTGTTTTTTTCTGACTCAGAAATCTGAAAGTAGAGAAATATAAATTAAAAAGTTATAACTAATTTCAACAATTTTAATTATAACAAATGAAACAATTTTTTTCACTTATAAAAAAAAAGAAACAATTATTGTGAATGATATTATTGAACATAGCACTAATAAACATCAAACATAAATATGTAACAAACTGAGAAAAGTTAAAATAGATATATTAAATGTTAATTGTTAAGGCTCCCATCTGTGATCGAGACATGCTGAATAAACAATTCACAGGTCCAACTAGGGAATCGAGGCCAGCTATGACTCAGGGGTTTCCACTTTCATCCCGAAGCTAATCTAATTTTAAAAAATTAGATTTTATTTTAAGAGTGTTTTTCTAATTTTGTCCACTAGTAGCAGCACCTCCCGGATCCAGTGGTAAAAATGTTTATGCTAGCTCGAATGAGCCATTAAATTCCCGTTCGTTTTCCTCCATAAGTCAGAGTTGAAGACTGGTATTAGTTAGAAGTATCGAGACCTGATCAAGAAACCAGATGAATTCGGAAGGTATGAGGTTTTTTTGTACTGTAGTCAGACTAGATTCTGGGTGAAGCCAGAAGGTAGTTTAGTCATTGATAGAGCCACTCAATTCTGACAATTAAATATTTTATTTTTCATCATTTGTTAGTAGCGTTTTGAACACAAAAGAGATGGGAGATAACTTTTGTAAATTGTAGTTATTCTTAGTGCCTATATGATTATTGTTATGGATGATGGATCATGTTTTAAATTGAGATAACTATTTTATTAGTGGTTTTGGGGATTATGATTATTGATGGAGAATCTGGCATATGATTTTATTCATATGTTATTATTTAGTATTATTATTGGTGAATCTGGTATATGGTTTTAATTCTTATGTCATTAGTCAGAATTATTATTGATGGTGAATCTTACTATAATTTTTGCTATGGTGTCTATTATATCTTTTATTAGTCACTAGCATTATCGGTAGTAGTTCGGTGTAAATATTTCAATATAGTAATTGATTTGAAGATGTTTCTTGCGTTTTAGTATCTCAAGCTTTCCCCTAGATACCCTTGACTGTCCCACCTTTTCTACTCGACCTTTTTCAGCTGTCAATAGGGCCCAAGAGATGAGCCGCTGGTAACAAATATATAAATTACACAGGCCAACAAAAAAAACCTTTTTGAAAACTTTTTTAATTTTAATAGCTGATCTTGATAGATTTTTATGTGCTGAATCCAAATCTGCTCGTAGTTTTTATGTATCACCCTTAGTTTCCAAGCAAAATGTATTTTATTATATAGTCTAATACCCATTTACAGTATATAGGGAAATCAATGAAACACTGTAGAATCGTAAAAATGGTTTGTATTTACAGTAAAATACTTGGAATAGTAATTTTATGTGATGATACAAGGTTCACTTGTCAACTGGAATTGGTTTATATTTTCTTTCCCTTTTTTCCTTGAAGCTTCTTGTGTAGCTTTTCCTGCGATGAATAGCTTGCTGAACTTCCCGGTGAAGTGACCAACAGTAATCCCCCATCATGTTGGTATTCCAGCGGCCCTGGTAACGTTTTTCCATCACTTTAACGTCCTGGTGAAAACGCTCACCTTGCTCCTCACTAACATCTCCTAAATTTTCCGGGAAGTAATCGAGGTGGCTGCTCAAAAAGTGAACTTTCAGGCTCATCAAACATCCTAACTGTTCAAATTTTTTTAACATGTTAGCAACAATAGCCTTATATTCTGGGTCTTTTTCATTTCCCAAAAACTTGGTGACAACTTGCTTGAATGAAACCCATGCTTCCTTTTCATTTGAGGTCATTGTGGATTCAAAGTTAACGTCAAACATCATTTTTCTAATATCAGGCCCGGTAAAGACGCCTTCTTTCAGTTTAGCTTCTGAAAGGTGTGGAAACTTCTGACAGAGATATTTGAAACAAAGCCCATCTTTAGGCAAAGCCTTTACAAACTGTTTCATGAGACCTAACTTAATATGTAGTGGTGGTAGGAGCACGTTTTTTGGATCTACAAGGTTTTTGCGTAAAATGTTCTTCTCGCCAGGCTTTAAAGACTCCCTAGCAGGCCAGTTCTTTCTGCACCAATGTTGATTCCGAGCTCTACTGTCCCATTCACACAAGAAACATGGAAATTTGGTAAAACCCCCTTGCTGACCAAGGAGCATGCACGTAACTTTCAAATCACCACATATCATCCAACCGTGTGCAGAATAACCTATTTTATTTAACACTATTTCTAGATTTTCGTAACTCTCTTTCATATGTACAGAATGACCGACAGGTACAGAGGCATACATGTTACCGTTGTGTGCTAAAACTGCCTTCAAACTATTTTTGGATGAATCAATAAACAACCTCCAATCTTCTGTTTTGTATTCAATTCCAAACTCATTCATTAAACCATGAATGTCTGAGCAGTACACCAAATCACCCTCTTGTTCAAAATACTTCGAAAATTGTTGTTCTCTCTTCCTATACACATGAATGCTGGTTCCAGCCGCCAGCAAGTTCTTTTCTTTTAGCCTAGAGCCAAGCAGTTCAGCTTTTTCTTTTGTTAAGCCCAGATCCCTAACTAAGTCATTAAGCTCGACCTGAGTGAACAATTTAGGCTCTACATTTTCTGTAACACATTGGAATTCTTCATCGTGTTCATCTAACTCCGACTGTACATCAGAAAATACTTCTGTTTCAATAGAATTTAAGTCCTCTGGTGGTTCCGGGATTGGCAAATCTACACCGTGCCCTACTGGTCGGATGGCGGACGGAAGGTTAGGGTAGCTTATTACCTTCTTGTTCTTAGAGTTATGACCAGTAATATCTACACTGCAAAAGTAACAGTCATCGGAATGATTTTTTGGTTCCCTCCATATCATGGGAACAGCAAATTTAAAGTGTTTTTTCTCTTTTTTTGACCATTTCCTGAGGTCTTCAACACATACATAACATACCTTATGCGGTGCCCAAGGTTTATCCTGGTCTCCAAGTTTGGTTCCAAAGTATGCTAGATAAACCTTTTTCACAAAGTCTGTAATGTTTCTTTGGTGCTTTTTAATAACAAACTCACCACAAATATAACAAAAACTGTCAGCAGAGTTTTTACAGCCGCGATGAGACATTGCACTGAGCACATGTACAGGAAACGTAAAAGTGAGGTTATGTTGAAAATAAACAAAACATCAGCTGTTTAGCATGTGTTTCAGCAGTGCTGCCAACATCATCTTTGTTCATTAGACCTATTTTTTCATGTTATCTTAACTATGAAAAAGCTGTTAAATTCTAAAAATATTTCTTTATTTCATGAATTTAACTATAAAATGTGAATAAATGGTGGGTGATACAACTTTTTAAGCATCATATTTGGATTCAGCAACCTAAACAACATAAGAATAAGGTATTTTCATTAAAAAAGTTTTTTCATCGTTGGCCTGTGTTATCTATGTAGGAAGTATCTACATTGATTTTTTCCAGCAAACTATAATTTACCTAAGGAATACTATTTATAAAGATTTAAAGCCATCACATGAAATACTAACAAGGATTTGAAAATATGCTTCAGCCAACACATAATAAATTACAAAATGCTATTCTGAATCTTGTGGAATCCAATTTTAATTTATGACTTTTTTTGAACATTACTTACCCAGGTAATTAATTGTAGAGACTTGGAGTGAAATGATGGTGGCCTAAAGACTGTGAGAAGTTATTGATTTATCTAAAAGATCCTCTCATTTTAGCTGTATAAATGGTATACATGCATTAATTACCAATAGTTTCTGTAAAGCCTAGTACACACCTAGCGACAAAGTCGCAGAACATTGTCAAGAACAGTCGGGATACATTGTATAGCGACGGTCTAGAACTGTCCCGATACATTGTCACAGGTCCACACTAGCGCACTAGAGGATTCAAGCCAATGGACTAAAAAAATCGACACGATATCCCAACAAAGTGCTATTTGTGCTGTTAACTTGTGCTTAAATAATATAAGGTTAATTAAAAATAAAAAGTGTAACCCTAAATGTTACTGGAGGAGAACACTATTCTCTGGTGGGATAACTATGGCTCTGAATCTATTAGAAAAATTGAAATTAGAAGATGGGATGGGATTCAGAAATTTTGTTTGAATGAGCCCTGCTGATTTCGAAACCCTTCTGCAAATGGTTGGAGGAATTATTTAAAAAAATAACACTGTCAGGCCTCAGTTAGGCTGGATATTAATAATAATAATATATAATAGGGGCTTGTACCTCAACCAACTACACTTTTTAGAGGAACAACCAATTTTTTTTTTACTTGGTTAATTTTTTGTGTTCTCGCCTAAACTGTGATTTTAGGTTATGGATTTTTTCTCCATATCATGATATGACACGTCATATTTTTTGGAGAGTTGCTCCAACGTATCTCTTCTTTTATTTCTGTTTTTATAATCCACAGCTGTCACATCCCAAAGGCAGGGGAACGCTTGAAAATTTTCAATTAAAAACAACATTACCTCCTTGGAGGCAAGGTATAAACTGGAGCTCGTGTCCCGGAACAAGTACTACAAAAAGTTGTGTAATATTGCATCATGTTCCCCGTTTTGGCGATACTTTTGTATCGTGACAGTTCCGGGACACCAGAAAAATGTCCCCATACATACTGAGACTTGTCCCGCGACATGTGTTCTGCGACTTTGTCGCTAGGTGTGTACTAGGCTTAACAATGCATCATCCGTCAGTTTGCGGTATTTTTTATTGTCTCATAGAGGGTTAGGAAAAGTCTGTATCTTATGCATCAAAAACACTTTTTAATTGGAGAACATAAATCTCGTATTAAAAGAACCACCTTTATGTTAATCTAATTGGAAAAAGATTATAATTTCTATAAATGGATCATAAACCTATCTCAGCAATATTCAGTTCCAACAAGCAAATTTCTGTTTTGATCAAAGTGGATTATAAAATTGTTTAACTCTTAAAGTGCTATTATAGTTTAGAGTTTTGTCCCAAAACTTAAAAATTGTAATTTATGACACTATTATCCTTCGAACTGCTCTATATAAGTGTAAAAGATGACTGCTAACTTTAAGGGATGAACTGGTAAATGTCTGAGGGTTAGACCGAGGTATAGGTGGGAGACTTGTGTTAGGGATGACCTTACAGATTTGGAGTTGGGTGGTAAGCTGTGGATGGAAGCTTGTAAACAGCCATTGGTGGTATTGGTAATGAGCCATTGAGTTTGTTAAGTATTTATTATTTTATTACTACTGAATCTTTATTCTAGTCAACTTAGCTCTGTAAGAAAATTTAACTAAGCTTAAAAATATTTCCTTATAAGAAACATGCTATTTTTAAAACATTGGCATTATAGACATGCATTTAAAACACTGGTATTAGTTCTGTAGGTTGTCGCTTATAGTTAAGTCACAAGTTTTAACTTTTAATTCCTTTCCTTTTTAATATTCCCGACAAAAAAAAAAAAATAATCTTGAGTTTTAGTATGAAAAAAAGAGTGTGATTATGGGAAATTTGTAAATTTTGGTAATCTTTTGATCAAGAAATAAACATTTCGAAGTACAGATGATAATATAACCTAAACACTAGGCGCAAGTTGGTTCATTGATCTTAATACAGTAAGTAATATTTACTACAATCTACCAGTAATTAAAACATTTTAATTTTCGAGAATATAAAAAAGGGAAACGAATGATAAGTTAAAACTTGATGTAACACAACTCCAAGCAACAATCTGCGGAACTGATACCATAACACTTACATAGTCTAATGTATTAGGCAGGCTTCCATCTCCAACAGGGCTAAGGGGGTGTATAATGACTGGAGTAGAAGGTGATGATTTTTCCCCAGCTTCTTCAGCGGGCTCAACTCCTTGAACTTGTTCCTGATTAAGACCACTATCATCATCCTAAAAAAATATATATATATTAATTTAGAATAGTGAAAGTACTTTCATCTATTCTTAACCCTCCTCCCCTACCCCATTTATCCTATGGCAAATTTGCTACTCCTAGGTCATCTACGACCCATGGCCTTGAAATTCACCTTGCCATTAAAAAATCAATCATTTAGGGTTTAAAATAAAAAGTACAAAACTTGTAATTATAGAAACATCACTCAAGAGAGTGCAGGCACTGACAAAGCAGCGTTGGGTCGCTCACGACCCAGTGGGTAGGGGAGGAGGGTTAACTGTTTTATGACAAAATAAAGTTAAGTAATTAAGTGGGATAAAAATGTAGTCCTTAAAAAACAACCAAAACAAGAATGTTTGCTAGCTGCTTGCTGATGGTGTACTGTAAGCAATAACAATATACACCACTAGGCAGCAGTTAACAATCATGTTGCAACAATTTTTTCAAGGAGTATTTATCCTACTTCACCCGATGTAATTTAGGTTAAAATGCTTCAAATGGAATCACAACATGAAATTATTAGATTGAAGAATGACTATAATTGAATAGTTAAGAGTTAACAATTGTAATAATGTAAAAACCTATCATATGAAAATAAAAATAAAGTTGTGCTGGGATAAAAATCGGAGAAAGTAAAATTAATGAACTAAAACGGTTATCAATTCTTACCTTGTAATCAATAAACGATGAAATATGTTGGGCCCATGGATCTGGTACCCTTGGCACTCCGGAACTAGGAGATTGAGAATTAATAGAAAGAAGAAAACATTTATTGATCCCATATGTTACCTTCATAGCCTCAAAAACTGACACATCCCTAATAATTAAAAAAAAAATAAAATCTTAATGAGTATTAATTGTGCCAGAAATATTTTTATAGAAAAAACATTGTAAGTGAAATACTTACAGGGCCCCAACTGAATTGTCGTGAAGGTAAAGAAAAGCAGTTAAAATTAGAGATGGACCAAACCATTTTGGTAGTTTATTAGGACCAGGAGTTAAATGACCTTGTAATAGCTCCAACAATTCTTCTAACTTTTCCAAGGGATTATTATCCAAAGATGATATAACAATTAAACCTAGTTTAGTATGATAGGAATATTATACTAAGCTCAATTAATAACATATTGAAAAATATAAGATGATAAAATATTGGCTCCAGAGCACTGCTGTTTTATCAATTCACATTAACTCATAAGAAGTTATCCAGCAGAAATTGAGGAAACTAACAATGTTGTATTCAACTGTAAAATTTAATTAGAAATGAATGATTCATCCATGAGGTGCATAAGAGAATAAAGGTAGAGAAAAAAAGAAAAAAGAAGAAGAAGAAGTAGCTCAGTAAACTAAATCATTTGGACAGTGCAATTCACATCACAACCTTATAAAACTTCTGGATTTACAATAAATAAATTATTTTTAATTTTCTATTAAATTATTTACGCTTCATAAATTTGGTGCTTTCAATGAAACTAAAGAAAAAATATTTATGTTTTACTAGTATAGTGTCCATGGCTTTTATGTATGGGGCAAATGCGTTTTCGGAGTTAGTAGTTCATTATTGTCTCATTTAATCAAAATTCTGAACTTGTAAGAACTTCTGTTTTGGTAGCATGAACAGTGATGTATCACAAATCAACCATTGGAGTTTGCTAACATGAAGTATATTGAGTTATGAAGATGTGAATTCCAACCTGCTGGATCCTTCAAATTCTGAAGGATACTCAGATTTGTCTATGCTCATTCACCACTATATATATATATATATATATATATATATATATATATATATATATATATATATATATATATTAAATTTTTTTGGTAAGTAGGTAAGGATTTATTTAATTATCATTGACAATTTTCTATTTTTTAAGTTAACGTCAAAGTTACTTCGGCAAAACATGATAGTTGGGATAAATGTAAAAAAAAAAAAAAAAAAGTTGGGGTAAATGTGGATTTCAGAAGTAGAAATAGATTGTGTGGTTTTAAGTTGGATATCATACTTGACTGGGACAACTCCGGACAAGGGCAATGAGGTAAAATTCCTTTTAAAAAATACATTCAATTATCTTTCATATTCCACTATCATTACTGTTACTGGAGGTTTAAAAAATGAATCTTAGGCAAGGTTTAGCTTTTTCAAAAATACTCTGTTATAGATGACTAGATCAAAAACAACTGAGGTCAACAAAAGAAATCTATAACATTTTTTAAATATTTTATTTGAAAATAAAAGATATGGCCAGGACCGGGACTCGAAACCTGGACCTTCACCTCTCCGTGGTGACACCTTATCCATCTCGGCTTCGCTTCACGGCCAGCCATATCCCCTCTTTTCGGCTGGCCGTGAAGCGAAGCCGAGATGGATAAGGTGTCACCACGGAGAGGTGAAGGTCCAGGTTTCGAGTCCCGGTCCTGGCCATATCTTTTCTTTTCAAATAAAATATTTTAAAAAAATATATAATATAAAGATAAAATAAATTATAGAAATCTATAACATGTTCATTTACATTCCTGTCTTAAGAATCTTGTTGATCATATTTTCATTTGGAGACAAACAATTGGACAATATGAAGTCATTATCAGAAGTACAAAACTAATTTTGTTTTGCATTGTTGTTTTGCTTAAAAGCTTTAATATAAATAATAAATTAAGGATACAGCCGATAAAATGTTTAGTGAATTCATGTTCAGATGGGTACTGCACTTGAAGAAAAGTATCTCTCCATGCTTCAAACCAGGGCGCTGAAACCGGTATATCCATTGAATCATCCCCTAAAATAAAAAAAGTGCTAATCAATGAAGTTTAAAATTGGCTAAAAGGAAAACGTTGCTAAATCTTAAAGATTAGGTCTTTCAAACTGCTAAAAAGAGGTCTTTGAGCATCCTGAGCAATAGACTTAAAACATAAATATAACTTATCAACAATAAGCCACAAACTTAAATTTTTTTATATATAACTCAGGATTAAAGGCTAAAAAAATTATCTATTATCTTGAAACAATTTTCTTCAACCAAAATTTTGAACGACCTACAGATTAAATGATGACAGTAAATTTATTTATGGATATAAGTAATAAATACATAAATACATTTTCTACTTTGCTATTACAAAATTTGTAATATGTATATTATTATTATTTAATAATATAGATCTTTTTTGCCTCTTTCTCTGTTAAGTATTTTTTTCTAATAAATTGTTCAGTCATATATTGCTTATTCCATCAATCTAACTAATATTAAGCCTTTTCCCACCAGTTCAATTATAAATAGGGATTCAATCGGATCATTTATGATGATTATTTTAGTAAGGATGTGATTCAATCACAGCTACATGTAGTATATTGAGTAAATCTGCTCAAGCATATGTTTGCTACATTAAAGAACAATATATAATGCCATAAGATAAAGGCGACTAGAGAAACTAACTACTGGTAGTACTCGAATAACAAATTCAACAAAATACAGTTTCGAGTCAAATATTATCCAAAAAAGATTTCCATTTCTTACCAACAGTAAGTTTAGTTGTCTTGTCCGTAAAGTTGGAGCTTATTGAATGGTTGAAATATGATCGAGCAACAGCTGGAGGTGGAGGTCTGGCATTTATGTCACAAAATGCTATTTTAAGATGTCGAACAGGTATATGAAAACCAGATGTGGAGTCTTTCAATGTACCTAAAAATGTAATATTTGCATTAATTATTTTCTTTATTGAACTAAAGGCAATAAATATAATTTACATCTTCTAACAGAAATATTATAACACAAAGAAGAGCTAAAAATGATTTTTTATTGAAAAGGCTTCAAGAACTGTTTTTAACTGATAGGATCATCGTATTACCACCAAAAGTTTTGTTTTAGAGAGTATTAATTAGGAGATAATCATGAAAAGAGACAATTTCACATGATAGAATTATGAAATTTTAAACTATTTTCAGTTCACGAATTTTTAATTTTTTTGTTTTTGTTTTTGTAGCTGTTTTGAGATCAACTTTTATTTCATGGTGAATTTTGTAAATCATTATGGGTATTTAAAAGATGAACTTCAGATCAGATGCCTCCCCATAATTACTTCCATTATTATTCACTATAACTTTAACTTTCAATTGTCTTGAGTATTGAGGTATGATAAAACAATGTCATTGCTGTACAGTTCATCAGCTGAAATTATTCTACACCTAAATTTCCTGAAAAGGACTAGCTTGTTGCCAAAACTTCGCTCTCATTCATAATTGTCATAAATAATAGTTCATTTCTTCTAAAAAAAAAAAAATAAACAGCCATATTAATAGTTAGAAAGCTTAATTATATAATGAATGAAGGTACAAACTCAGCCAGCAAGAGGAAGATTGTATTTGTTTTCGATCAAAAATATTCAGTACCTAATTCAAAATAATAACAAAACTTAAAAATATACTGTAGAAAATGTCTAGGCTCATTCTCTTCATAATCACTTCCATAGACAGCAAGTCCACTATGAGTCAGTATGGAAATATTATTGAAGACAAGTATTTATTTTTACAGAGGACTAAACACATAATGATTATTGAAGTAAATTTTTTATTAATTCCTAGAAATGATGTTAAAATGAGGCAAAACTACCAGTTTTTGGTGAAAGTCGTTTTAGTGTAATGACAGATTTTACACCAAAAGATAACCAGGTAATCTAGCGGTTGCTTTTTTTTACGAACATGCTTTGAAAAACAACCATCAAAGATAAAAAAAAGCTACTAGGTTAATTAGGTCATGATACTCATATCGAGTAAAAAAAAAACTAAATCTAAGTAGAATTTTCTCATTTCGTTTGATCATGTATGAACACAACTGATCATGACAGGCCTTGCAATTGGAACCAACGAAAATTATAAAAATCATGATTGCTAACGAAAATATGGCTTGGGAGATTTTACCTCGTTGACCGCATATGGGCTTTTTTTTTTGAGCCACGAACAGGCTAAAAATAATTAGGTGCTTGGTAATTATAGTACTAATTATTATGGGTAATGTTGAACAAACTAGAATTGAACGCAATGAAAACCCAGGTCATTGTTCTAGGTTCCAGCTCCCTCTTTACAACTATCCCCACCCTCAATTCTAAACGACCACCCCATCAGTTTCAACTCCTCCGTTAAAAACCAAGGCATTACCATTGACCAAAACCTTTCCTGGAAACCCCATGTCACCCAAATATCCTGACAATCAATTAGTTCCCCGAAATTGTTCCATCGATCTCGGCATCTCCTTACACAATCTACCTGGAAGCTTCTCGCTTCATCCCTCATCTTCCCCCACTTCGACTACTGTAGTGTGGTAAACGAGGGCCTCTGGAAAATGCTTGAGGGCCAATTAAAAAGATTAATGAACTGCGCTTTAAGATTTGTCCTTGGTACTCCGAGGCGATCCCGGGTGTCACACCACTATGATGAGTTAAAGTGGCTCTTCCCTCCCATTCGTAGACAATATTTCCTTAGTGTTTTTCTATACCAATCAATCAACTCACAACACCCTTCATATATTTATAGTCTCCTCCCATTCAAATCCTCTGTCCAGCACCACAAAACAAGATCTTGCCTTTCCGATCTCTACATTCCTTCCCACACAACTAAGGCATTCGAGCGTTCCTTCCTCACCCCCTCCACCTCCTTTCATCCACCATTCTTCTTCACTGGCTTCATTTAAACCCCTGATTTTCCATCATCTCTTGGCATCCCAAAAAGGTCAAACTTCTGCTTGAACAAATCAGTATTGTAAACTCGATCTCGCAACCAACGTGTTTTGTTTATTTTTCCGACAATGAAGATACAGACTTTGTAAACACAGCTATTGTATTGATGTTATTTATTATTATTTTGTTAATATTAATATATTTATTTTCGACAGTTAGTTGAAATCCTGTCAAGTTTCGTACTTTTTATTTATTTATCTATTTCTATTTTTGTCATGCTTTCTCACTCTTGATTATTTTATGATTTGTATAATTATGTAGCCTTCTGGCCAGATGAATATTATGTTTGTTTTTTTTATTTGTTCATTATTGTTAATCTAATCTAAAAATTGTTTTCTATTCTATTCTACTATTATAACGGCACTACAGTTCTACAAGAACTCGGGCCTCCTCCACCACTGCCAACCATTCTCGGCGATCCTGCAGTATTTCCATTCATCTTTATATATCCAGCAGCTTAAAGTCCTCCTCCACATCATCAATCTGATCCAAGGATGTCTTCTACTTCGCTTGCCGTCTACTTTTCCATAGAGCATCTTCTTTGGTATATTGCTGTCTGGCATTCTTTCTACGTGTCCCATCAATCTTATTCAGGCTCTCTTTATCAATGCCACCATGTCGGTTTCTCCGAATATCTCCACCAGCCCCTCATTCTTTCTTTTTCTCCATAGTCCATTTTTGGATACTTCCCCCAATAACCTTCTAAATATTTTCCTCTCCCAGATGTTCACAACTATGTGAAGTTCTGATTTTTGGTCCCATTTTGGCCATGTCTCACACCAATACACGACTACCAGTTTTATTATGGTAGTATATATTTGTAGTTGCATTATTTTTGAGAGTTATTTAAACTTAAACATTCTTTGCAATGAGGAATATTAGCAATTTACTGCTGTTATCCTGGCTTGTGTTTTGCTCTCTGCTGTCTTGTCAATTGTAACCACACTTCCCTGGTACTTGAATTGGGTTACAGCTCTAAAATTGTGCTCTCTGAAATCTTGTTTATTAATGAAAAGTAAGTATAATATTGGATATTACTCTTGAATAATAATTTATCTAATATTAAAACATATATTCATCATTTTTTTTATTGAGAATTATAGATATTCATTTTAAAATATAATCTCATAATGTACACATTAAAAAGCATTTTTCGCAGGGTTAATGATGAGAGAACGGCAATTATGTTCCTTCAGAATAAATAACTTAGAATGAAGGTATGTTTAAACAATCATGAAATAAATCTTTATTTTGGTAAAAAAAATATATTGGAGAAGCTACGAACGAAGCTGTAGGCAAAGCATTGAATTAAGGACTGAAATAGTGTTTCTTGATTTAAAAGTAAGTTTAGAGTGTGTAGTACACTTTATTTATTCATCGTGTCAGTAATTAATAAGTATAAAATATTGTTTAAAACATTTAGCAATGTCTCCACCAACAACAGTTGGTTGGAATAATTACCTTTGTGAAGTATCTATATTGAAAATTTAAATAAAAAATCAAAATTGTATTGGATGAGACTGCAAGTACATAGCAGAAAGTTTATTAATGAAAAGTAAGTAAATATCGGATGTATTATTCCTCGACAAGTGTTTTGCCAAGAAACCAATGAATGTTTTTTGGTACTAGAGAAAGACAGATTAGAATTAACGTTGTCAGAAGTAAGTGAAAGTAGAATACATACGAGTAGTGTAGTTATATCAGATTCACAGAAACGATAAAAGAATTGATAAAGAATGGGCTATAAACATCAAACTGTAAAGCATAAATATCACATTTTTGATTCAAAGACATTAGCAAATATGAAAAAAATCAAAGATATAATATAAGAGAGAAATAAAATAATTTATAGGAAGTGGCAAAACAATAATTAACAAGTACCAATAATTTAAATAAGTAATATAATGCCAATAAACGAGGAAGCATTTGTTTAGTTTGATATATGGTCGCACATACAAAGCATGAATTATCAGTTTTATTTTCTGATTGCAATCTGTAGTAATAATTTCAATAAAAAATTGTGTCCTTACGCACAAATGCAGATGAAGAACAAGTGAACAATCACTGTATTCCGATCAAGTAAGCTATCAGAATCAAGCTATTTAATTTAAATATCAATCATGTAATAATGATAAATAAAATATCTAGTCATTTATAGAAAATCTTGATTCTTAAAATGGGTATGATCCATAATAGGGTTACTTACTTTCTACAGTAGTTTTTGAAAAGGGTTTTATTAACTGAATGAAATTTAAATTATTTTTTTTACAAACATCATCAACTCCAGGAGTATGCATTACTGCTATCATAGGAGGGAATGCCTCCCTTATGAATTCTTGTGGTGTTGTTTTTAAATGAGTCATCCTAGTTCCAGGTTTAAAATATTAATTATTTATTTGTATAACATAATAAAGTTATCACAGTTAAAAGTCTAATTAGAAATTAGCAAATGACTGAAAAGCGAAATAAATACATGACTGGAATCAAATTATAACCGTAACATAGACCACCACAACTTAACCTGAATGTAAACAAAGTACCAAACGTGTCGTTCAGTAACTAACCATTTAAAATGTTTTACTTTATGAATAAAGTTTTCGATATACAATTAAAAGATAAAAATAGACAAAACTGACATAAACAGAAGACTTCAAATGCTAAAACTAAATCTTTAATCGTATATCTTTCTTTTAGAACTATTAAAATTCAATAATTCAACTATTACTATTTCATACCTATATAAATTTTATACCAGGTCAAATAAAAATTTTATCTTATATAGTTTCCACTTATTGGTAATGTAATGTAAATTAATGAAATAAATAAATTATAAATAAAAGCGTATCATCAATTAAAGTGTAAATTATCAATAAATTGTAGCCGTTCGGTCAGATATATTTTTATTAATTCCCGTACACTTCTGTTATTCTTAAGGGACTTGGCCCCAGAATAAAATTATTTTTATTAATCTATTCTATCCTATAAAAGTGAGCAAAAACTCAAAGAGATGCATAAATTATATTGGAGCAAGGTTGCTGTCTCTATTTGATGAGTCCGTTTGGGCTGCTAGAGTGAAATGTGCTGCACTTCGTCTTCTTTGGTGTATGTTGTGGTGATACCTGAATTGGTAAAACATTGACTGGATGTTTTTTCTTTGTATTTTAGAGACTTAAGGCTTTATTGTTTTGGGATTTTTCCTATTACATTAGAGCTTCATTATGCGTATATACGTGGGTGAATCAAATATAAACGAGACTTTTTGTCCTGGAAGCCTAGCGAAGGTGCGGGAACGTTCCCGCGTTTAGGGGTGTTGGGTAGGGATGCCAGGAGTGGGGGAAGCAGGCGGGCGGATGCGCTCGAACTCACCAGTTACCGTCGTGACGATGTCTGAGCAGGATGTATCCGCAACGTATTATCATCAAATTTCTTGCTGCTGAAGGTGTAAAACCGGCTGAAATATTGAGAAGGTTGACTGTACCGTTTGGGGAAGAGACACTTTCTCGTGCCAGAGTGTTTGCATGGCATAAACAGTTTGTGGAGGGTCGTGATGGTGTTCAGAATGAAAGCCATGACCGCAGACCCCGCTCCAGCATCACAGCAGACATCAGCCGTGTTCGACAGCTTATTGAAGGTGACAGACGTCTAACCACCAGTGACATTGCAAGTGAGGTTGGGATAAGCTATGGAAGCACTTTTTCCATACTCACAGAGGAGCTAGGGTTTCGTAAGGTGTGTGCCAGGTGGGTTCCTCGACTTCACACAGTTGAGCAGAAGCTGAACCGTTTGCAGGTCTGTGAAGGTCTTCTTGCAAGATTTCAGGCTGAGGGAGCCTCATTTCTCACTCACATTATCACCTGTGATGAAACTTGGGTGCACCATTACACCCCTGAATCAAAACAAGCGAGTATGGAGTGGAGACTGAAAGGGGAACCTGGACCAGTGAAAGCCAAGTCACGGCTGTCAGCTGGGAAGGTTTTGGCTACCGTGTTTTTTGACCAGCGTGGCTTGCTGCATCTTGATTTTTTGCATGAACGCAGGACTATCAATGCCGCATACTACTGCGACATTTTGAATGAAGTCAGACTTGCATATCGCCGCAAAAGAAGGGATCTACCGAAGAGAGAAGTGATTCTTCTTCAGGACAATGCTCGCCCGCAAACTGCGGCCCTGACGAGAGACAAATTGGAGCAACTGGGCTGGGAGACGCTAGAACACCCTCCCTACAGTCCAGACTTATCACCATGTGACTTTCACCGGTTTGGCCCACTCAAGGAAGCTTTGGGAGGTCAGCGACGATGAGGTTGAAGCCTACGTGCTCAATTGGCTGAAGACACAACCTACTTCATTCTATGAGGACGGGATTGGAAAATTACCTATGCGCTGGGAAAAATGTATTTCCAAATCAGGAGACTATGTAGAAAAATGAGGTGTAC